>BMAC01000231.1:1289701-1305820 GCA_014905375.1 Phtheirospermum japonicum
AGCATAAGTTCATAAGCTAGAAAGCTATAAAATGAAATTGAGAATTTTGAAAGATCAAACAAACCACAAACCAAGAACCAAACTTCAATATAAGATCAAGAGAAAATAACATGGAAATTAAGCTATATTAAAGGAAAGAGATTACCAAATGTACTTGATTACACAAAAGCTTGAATGAGGAAAAGCTTGAAAGCTGATGGTTCTTCACAAATGGAACTTAAAATAAAGCTTGAAGATGAAACAACTAAGATCTTAACTTAACTAATCTATATCTAATTACTAGAATTTATAGGAATTAAAACTAATTAAAATATGAAAAACTGGAGAAAAAGCTGGTTTGGGGAGCTTCCTTGGAGGAGAAAGCTATCAGGAGCAAGTTGCCATTTGAAATGACGTCTGATTGCTTAAATCTTCAAAATTTCTGCTTTTCAGTCGATCGACTGAAAAGCAGTCGATCGACTGGCAGTCGATCGGTGTTGTCGGCAGTCGATCGACTGCTCCGTCAAAATTGGCCTGAAGCCCTGTAATTCAGTCGATCTTGGGGGCTCAGTCGATCGACGGCAGTCGATCGGCCAGGTAGGCAGTCGATCGACTGCCATTGTCAAAAACTTCAAAACT
The DNA here is from genome assembly GCA_014905375.1 of Phtheirospermum japonicum. Taxonomy (NCBI): domain Eukaryota; kingdom Viridiplantae; phylum Streptophyta; class Magnoliopsida; order Lamiales; family Orobanchaceae; genus Phtheirospermum; species Phtheirospermum japonicum. The sequence continues at coordinate 1,290,320 of BMAC01000231.1, forward strand.
CGCTGGAATCCAGTCGATTTTAGCCGTGTCAGTCGATCGACTTAAAGGTCAGTCGATCGACTGAACATTCAGTCGGTCGACTGGATTCCAGCGCCCGGCTCGATTTCTCGTTCTTTTCGCGTCCGCCGGTTTTTTGAACCTCGTCCGCTGCGCTTCCTTACTTTGTCCGTCCATTCCCGAGTCGAGTATCAATGATCCCAAAACGAGCGTGGGCCCCACTTGGACGTCCTACGGCCAAGAAAAATGGAAACATGAAAAACTACGAAAATTAATAACAAAACGTATAAAAACTAAGAAAATCTAGAAATACGAAAAACGGCCAACCCGACTCCTAAATCAACAAAAAGCAAGCGAAAAACACGCAACGTGAAACAAAAACGATAATGAAAATATGTACAACAAGATGCAAATCAGCCTCCATTAGACATGTTCGGAATTTGAGGAGTAGGGGCCCCGTAACCTCCATACGGACCGTTTGAACTCGTGAAGCCGCTCGACCCAACATGTTTTTCACCATGCCCTCCCATGTTGGGTTGACCATAGCCGAATCCACCATTGGCAACGTGGTTTACACCATGCCCTCCCACATTACCAAATCCATTATACATCATCCCATTCCCAACATGGTTAGCACCATGCCCTCCCATGTTGGGAATGTATCCACCATAGTTATACGAACCTTGCTTAACAAGAAATGTCAAATAACAAAGAAATATAAAAACACAAAGAGACAACAATTAAATCAAAATCCTTAACCAAGACGAGTCGCAACGGCGCCATTTTGAAGTGGTATTTTTTGTGGTTTTTGGAAATAAAGGTTCATTTGGCTCGGTATTATCGGAAACCGATACGATTGAAGAATCAAAGTGTTTGTAGCTTGAAGAAATAAAAGAAAAATAAAAATAAAGAAATTAAACTAACTAAACTACGCTAGGAAATGAAATTACAAGTTGGTCGGATGCCTCGTCGTATTCCTCGAATATGAAAATGCAAGCAACAATGAGAATTAAGCAAAAAAAAGGCAATGTTTCACCAAATACAAGCATGAAAGCTCAAGGTACAACCATGCTTGCATGAACATAAAATCCTAAATAATGCAAATTGACAAAAAACGAAAGCATGAATAGAAAGAGCAATGAAAATTGACGTCAAATTTTAAAACTTTACGGAAAATAACAAGCAACGAAGTGTAGATCTATGATTCAACCTAAAACTATGCATGAAAATAAAAACCAAAATAAAGCATATTAAAGACTTGAAGTAAAAACGATCCGAGACTCGATCTATGATCTCGGTGTGTCACTCACCTAGATTCCATGGACGACTCATAAGATCAAGCAACAATTCTAATAGCTAAGGCAAAAAGCATAAAATGAAGAACAAGCATGAAACATATGAAAATATTCAAAATAAAGATAATCAAGTACTCAATCTATGATCCAGATGTGTCACTCATCTAGATTCCATAGACAATTCACAAGATCTAACAAAAATCAAAGAGTTAAGGCAAAAAAAAAAACATAAATTGAAGAAAAAGCATGGAAATTAAAGAACAAGTGAAGTTTAAAGAAAGCTTACTTGAATTAAAGGAAAATAGTAACAAGCTTGAATTAAATTGCATCAAGATAAAATCCAAGGGAGTACTTTAATTCTTCTTGAGCTTACAAACCCAAGGAATTGCTTGAAAATAAAATCTAAAATCTAGAGAGAGAAATTTTAATCCTAAACCCAAGCTTGGGTTGGGAGGAGGTGTGATATTTTACAAAAATGAGAGAAGTCGTCTATTTATACTAGGTTTAAATGGGTCAATTTTGGCTTTAAAGGCTTAATTTCTAGGGTTAGACCAAGTTTCACCTGAAGGCACCTTTCTAGCCACTTAGTTAGGTGTTTGGCAAATTTTGGCTCAAGGTGGCTCCATATGGCTCGGCATTGGACGAGCCTGGGCAGTGCTGGCCGGGTGCTGTCGGACAGGTCTGTGCGGAAGAATGCACGCGGGCGCTGGGCGCTGTCGGCAGGGGCTCGATCGGGTGGGCGAAAGATGCGCGCGGGGCTCGGCATGCTTCGGCTGGCGCGCGGACTCCCTATGCAGGGGTCGGTAGGTGCCGAGCACTGACGCACATTGGCGCGCGCTGTCTGCGCACGGTCTCAGCAGGGTGCGGCAGGCGCCCGGGCGAGACTCAGCAGCTGTGCGCAGGCACGCTATGGTTTGGGCCAACTTGCGCCAAGGTTCGTTTGGCAAGTCCTGGCACATCCAGGCATGTCTTGGCGACCATTCCAGAATGTTTTGCATTTTGGAGCTTGTTTTTGTCTCATTCTGGCATGTCTTGGCGTAGCTTGGCTTGTATTTTGGCCCTCAATGCCTCCACCTTTAAAAATAGGATTTTTAAACATAAAAACCCAAGAATTACGCTAAACCTCAAATTAATTGAACCCATTTAACCATATTATATATAAAATCAAAAAGAAACACGAAAAACAACAAAACAAGAAAAAATTCCTAGAAAACTAACTAATCGACTCAAAAATTAATAAAAACAATATAAAACCCTAATTAAAAACACGAGAAAAACACCACAATTACATGCAAAACATGTCCCTCCATCTCAAGTAAAAAAATCTACAAGAACACTTTCTTGAGATTTTATAATGATAATATCATAATCATAATATTGACATTCAACTTGCCATATAAGTAATCTAGCCTTTTCTGGTTTCTACTCAGGTTAATTTTTAAAAAGGCTTTGATGCTCGAGTTATCAATTTTTAAGGTGAGTGTTTTAAATAGCAGAAATAAAGGCCATTTCTTAAGCGCCTTTCTAACTGCAAAAGACATTATTTTCGTTAATATGCCATCAATATGCTATACTGTCTTAAAATAGTCCACTGCAATATCTGTATGGCACTTATCTCTTTGGCGTCACTTTCGTAATATCAGCTGCCCACCAATAATCACTGACATCTATGTATTGAACCAGTTCATCCTCATCGTTTAGAATTACCATTTTGGGAAGCTATTTTTAAACCTCCTTAAGCTGTTTAATCCCCGTTTTGTATTCCTCTACCCATTTGAATTGTCTTCCTTTTATAGAAGGGAATTAGCCACCTTCCTGTAATGTGCCAGGTTGATTATAAACATCCCAACAAAATTAACAACTCCCAAAAAACTCTGAAGTTGCTTTTTGTCCTTGAGTGTATCTGGAAATCTTTGTATTTACTCCACAATATGATTTTGTAGAATAATTCCAGACTCATCGATTTCTATCCCAAGGAACTTGATTTGTCTTGTAGTTATTACCGCTTTCTTTTTTGAAATCACTAATCCCTCCTTATGGCAATCATCTGAGAACATTTCCAAATATTTTAGATGATTTTTCATGTTCTTCGATGCAATAAGTATATCATCAATGTACATGAACATGAAATAATCTTTAAAAAGATTATCCATATTTCTTTGTTATATCTGGGGTGCATTTGCTAGGACCATGGGCATAACATTTCTAGATATAGTGTCCTTGTGATGTAGAGAAGGCCATGAACTTCTTGCTTCATTCTTCCATCTTAATCTAGTAAAACCCAAATTTGCAATCGAACTTGGAGAATACTTTTGCATTTTTAATGCAATTTACCAAATGTTCTCTGCTTGGAATATAATATACATCGAATTCCAAGATGTTATTAATTCCCTTATAATTAATAACTAATCTCGATTTTCTCTTTTTATTTTTCCATGGTTGCGGACCAGGAACCCCGAACTGCTGTATGGAGAGACGTCTGCTTCAATTAACTTAGTCAATATGTTCCTTATTTTTTGCATATCCTTTTGATCTTCTTAACTCATAAAGGTAGGCTTGTATCTAACATGTTCGTTTTCTTTTCCGACTTTCACCTTCAAAGATGCTTTGAACTCATTCTTATCCCACCATGTTAGAGGATCTTTGTTGAGATTCTTTTGAATATTTCTTTTGATATCCTCTAATGAAATTTGTTCTTCCATGGTGGAGTCTGGTTGTGAGCTTGTATCTAGGCTAGTTTTGAGGAATTCAATCATTTTTGGTTTTGTCTTCACTACTACAAATAGGGGATTTAACATCAGTTATTTTGGACTTTTAACATCAGTTCTTAAACTGATGTTAGCCACCACCACCGATGTTAAAAGTCACATTTTATGAAAAATCGATGTTAAAAGATGTGACATTTCACACCGGTTATTTATAAAAACCGATGTGGAATATGTAACTTGTCACATCGGTCTTTAAAAATAACTGATGTGTTAGATAGGACTTTTCACATCATTTTTTAAAATAACCGATGTGAAAAGTCACATATTTTCACTCGCTTTTATAAAAATAATGTGACTTTTAACATCGGTGGCTTAGACATCGGTTAAAAAACTTATGTTAAAAATTTATTAAAAACCGATGTTAAATGTCTGACATCGGTTTCGTGAGAACCGATGTGGTTACATCAGGTTTTTTAAAAAAGGCTGCCCTGTTACATGTAGTTACTAATGATGAATCTTGAAAAGTTAAAATAGTCAATCAACAATTCCATAAGCTATGTATTGACTAAGCTACAATTCAAATAATACAAAAGAGGTGGACGCATACACCCAGCTAAATTATTTTGAATCAAACAAGACTGCACAAAACACAGGCCACACTCATTACACACACTACATGAAATGAATGGTCCTAAATGAAAAAAAAAAAAAAAAAAAAAAAAAAAAAAAAAAAAAGAGAGATTCAGTTTGAAATACTATAATATATCTAATGCACAACAACATGGACACAAGTTTTTAACTGAGAAAGACCTTGAACACAAACAATTAAAATAGTCATCTAATAAAATGTTCGAAGACAAAAAATGTTTACATGAAACATTATGGATATCAATCAAGACGCTTCATTCTTCCATTGCATCTCCACCTTCAATCACTTGAACCAGCTCCTTAAGTGGTGTGATCTTTGTAAGCAGCACCTCTGCACGCACACACATACATAAAAATAAATGACTAAATAATATTCAAGCAATTAATATATCTCCAAGAAAGACTAGTAAACTGATTTATACTAACCAGTCTTCTTGGTAAAGGAGTAACCCTTCTCACTGACATAAGTACGGGGGTTTGGCATCATATAATTTCTCAAGTACTCTTGCTTCCCCTGAAAAGAAACACAAATAGAATTTGTTTTAATCAAAAATACACAAAAATATCTACAAATTTTAAAAAAAAAAAAAACAGAAACTATAAGGCCAAACCTTTGTTATGACACAGATGCCTACATTGCTTCCACTTCCCATATCATCAAATATCCCAGAGCATATTGCTTCAGCCACTAGTTTTATTCCTTCATCCCTCTACATAAACCTCATAGACTCAATTTAAATAATTCACATTTCTAAGTTCTTTCTTGGATGCTACAAACAGGAGAAATGAACTTACACTAAGTCCTTCACGATATTTCGACTCAAAAACAGCCATTGCAGCGAGTAAATCAGAACCCATGATGGAAAATGGCAGTGTTTCAGTTGAACAATGTGGATATATCTATGAGTAAAACGTTTAAGATGTTAAACTTGGAGAAATGAAAATTACATATATCGAGTTTTTCCAAGGCAAAGAAAGATAAAGGAAGAAAGAAAAAGAAACTCATGGTATGCAAATGAGGGCCTGTCACATCAACCCCACCAAGAATCAAGACAGACGATACATGACCTTGATAGCTATTTCACAAGTAAAATCAAGGTATTTTTAGAAAATAATCTTCTTATACTAAAGATGATGATGCTACTAAGACACCAAGATTGGAACAAACGTTCACCTAAAAATATGAGACTTCAAAAGGGAGAGAGAGCTATCACAACCCTCAACTCACGATCAGTATGATAGTGAGGCATCTTCAACTATGAGCTAACCATGTCTGGCAAAAGAATTTCGGGACCAGCTGCATCATGAACCATATTGGCATTGCATCAAGAAACCAGTGTTTTTAATAATTAGAAAATTCACGAGCAGAGAAGAAAATATTTCGGTAATCAATAAAACATGAGAGATATTTAAGTTGATAATACCTATAACAGCTTATGTATCAGCAGCAATCCCTGCTCCACAACAGTAAATATTAACTCCATATAATGGATCTTCTAACAGTTCTTATCAGCAACTATCGGGTCATTAGTGGCTCGTGTGTCTACTCCAAGGATGACACCATCCTAATGCACATAGATATTGTCAAGGACAAGTTAATTAAGATACGTCATGAAGTGAGTTACAAAATTTAAATGCATCCTCTTAGTTAATGTAAAGTATATATTTCACAAGCTACGTTTAAGAATAATAATAATAATAATAATAATAATAATAATAATAATAATAATAATAATAATAATAACTTGTTATGTGACGGATTATAATGATTTTATATGTATTGAAAATGATATGCTTTATACTGGTAAAATAATGATTGGATATGAATGGTAATTAGAGTTATGTGACTGTGAATAGTGAAACTTACAATGAAATGTGTAGATTAGTAATTGGATTATTACTTGTTTTGAAAGTTTGTTTGAAGTGATTGGTTGGAGGAAAAAGTGAAAAGGAAGGTGAATAATATAATTTTTTTAAGGAATCTCGTAAAAAAGTTCTCTAGGCATGAAATTCCAAAATTAGATTATGTCCAATTGCACCCTTAGTTTTGCCCTTTCTTTACTTTTGAACTTAAGGCTCTCCGATTGTCATATCGAAAGCTTGTGATTTCTGAGTGATATTTATTCATGTGATTACATATGAATGTGTTAGATTATATTGTGAAGGTTTTGATGAAATGAAGCATGCTAAGCCTCCTCCGCAGGCAGGTCTCATGGAGAGGCCCCACCAGGCAGCTCGCCCAGACTGGTGAAGGTGGGGGAAGGAGTAGATGCAGGAAGATCCAGGGTCAAGGTCTGGTTTGGCTGAGACTGCTCTGGTTCAAGAGCGCAAAGCGTGGCGAAGACATGCTCATCAAACTCAGCAGCTCCAAGCTTATGAAAACGATCTTGCTCCGGGGCATAAGTGTAGGAGGTCGGCTCGGGAGGCGTCTTGAGGGGAAGGTTTCTGTCAAAAGGAAGTTCAGGGTGATACATGGCCCATTTGGCCTGCGCATCTAGTCCAAAGTGATAGTAAGCCATCGCCTCTAGAACAAGCAATGTGTAGAGCTCCTCAGACCCCAAGAAGGCTTGGCGGGTCACCTCCCGGGTATGCTGGATCAATTTCAACTCCTTCTCCGAGCTCAGAAACTCCGTCTCCCATCTTTCCTGAGCTTTGGCCAAGACATCGACCAGGCTCCTAGCCTCTTCCAGAGCTTCATCTCACGCCTCGCTACAGACCATTTCAAAAACCTTGGCCTCCACCTTTTTCATCTCCGCCATCTCAGCATCGGGCTTTTTTAGCTCAGACCCCCGCTTCTTAGCTAGAGCATGCAAGCGCTTCTCTTTCTCTTGCAGCACTTTGTGTTCCCGGTCCAGGTCAGAGTTCATCATGGAACTCGTCGCTCGAGCTGCCAGAATGGCCTTCTTGGCAGCCACCTAATCGTGAAAAGAAGTTAAAAAAAAGATAAGCAAAGAGAATAGGGTGAGAGAAGGAGGATCTACCTGGGATTCATCCTGGCATCATGATTCTAGGAGCTCGGGATCTAACATCTTCTACAAGATGCGTCGATTAGAGGTAGGACATTGCCCTCGGATGAACTTGACGGCTACATCCCCAGAGCACTTCAAAACTGAAGTGTTGATGTCGGCGTTGGGGTTGGATAGCGCGGACGCTGGGAGGATTACCCTGCCCTGGGTAATCCTCGCCCTCTTGGCCGCGGGGGCAGTTACTTCATCTCCGGAGTCAGAGGGGATGATCATCTCCACCTAAGGATGGAGGGGCACCTTTGAAGAGCCAGAGCCTCTCCCTGTCGCGGAGGAAGGGCCGGTCTCCTGAGTTCTCTGCTCGGGAGCTGCTTCTGCTCCTTGTTGACGAGTAGCTATCATCCTCTGCATCATGTTTGCTGAAAAGAAAAGAGAACCAGTTGAATACAAAAGACAAATGAAAGACAAGATAAAGATGTCAGAGCAGGAAAACTTTTTACCAATCTCGCGAGACAGAGGACCTGTCTCTTCTCGCTCATTGAAGAAATCTAAAATGAAGGGAAGTAGGAGTTGGGAGAGATGGAAAACATTTTCGTTAAGGGTAAGGATTATTTTTTGCAGCCGAGGAGATCTGTCTCCCACAGACAGATGTGGCTGAGTTAGTAGCTGCACGATAGGCTTCGAGGGAAAGGCCCAGTCCTCCTGAGCAGTGCATGAATAGGAATTTCTTCCTCCAAGCTTTGTTGGAGGAAGGTATGCCGCTCAAGAACTGAACGTCAGGCCCGGCGCATAAATAAAAACAACCTGGAGAAGAGCTTTTAGACTGGAAGAGCTGGTAAAAGTCCTGGCTGTAGGGTCCAGGCCAGCATACTGCATAGCCAGGTTGTAACCTATGATGATTCTGAAAGAGTTGGGAACAAATTGGTGAACAAGGATTTTGTACAGGCTGGCGATTTGTAATATAAGAGGGTGCACAGGGAGGCGCAACCCTGCCTGGAATTGATTGACGAAGAAAGTGAGGTGGTCAGCATGCGCTTGGCACGCTAAAATGCCGAGGCGGGTTGACCAGAGAAAACTCCTCGAGAATTTTATATTTATAACGGAGGTCCCTCGACGAATTCATCGCTAAGAATGGTGTCATGGTTCTGGGCAAATTGGAATCGCCGGAGGAAAGATTAGGGTTTGAAAAGGGGAAAATGATTTGGACGAGGAAGGGGATCGGGTTTGTTATGAAAGAGGCGGGCTGACCCACGTTGTTGGAGCGGGTGTTGAATTATTTGAGGAGATTGGGCATGTTGCTGGGGCGGATTCTGGATCAATTGAAGAGAATGGGCCAGCCCAATAAGCTATTTTGTGGGAGCTGTTGAGTGATTACCCATTAGTTAATTAAATGACTTTTGTGTCTTTTTTTTTATTAACTGTTTTATTTTAAGACAAACAGGTGTAATGTTTTTAGTGGGTAAATTTCCTTGCCTTGCGGATCAAGGGGCGATCGTTTTTGGTCCCCCCCCCACCACCACCCCCCCCCCCACCCCCACCCCCCCCCCCCCCCCCCTGGTGGATATTTATGCTACTTTGGAAAGGAATGAAATAAGAAAAAAATTACATCATCTCTTCTTCCTCCCCAATTATCCCTCTGTTTTCCCAATTCTCTAATTAAATTACAGAAAAGTATTCCCTCAAGATACAAGAAAATCATACATGAACAAGAAATATAACATTTGGTAATCAGAGCCTCCGTTCCTTATAAATGGCTGAAGTCACCAGGTTCAAAGACTTGCAAGAGGCCCAAAAACGGCTTGATCAAATCCTCCAAGCTGAAGCTGAAAAAAGAGAGGCATCTGAATTAAAATTGTAGGAACAAATTACAGGTATTAACACAGAGATGCTGGGCAAATTTGATCATCTAGCCCAAACCCTAACTTCAATTCAACTACAGCTCATAAACCTAGATAAGAGACCCAAACAGGCTGAAGAAGGATCAATATTAGGTGAACCAAGCCAAGGGTGGTCACCTCCTACTGGGAACTCCAAGCAACAGTACAGCTCAGGAAGAATGATTCAAGATCAGCCCCCTACACAAATCATCAACCCACTCCCAAAACTGGATTTCCCTAGATTTGATGGATCCCACCCTAGAGCATGGATATTGAAGTGTCAGAGTTACTTCAGGTTGATATCCAACATCCCCGACCAACAGAAGGTTCTTCTAGCCTCTATGCATTTTGAAGGCAAGGTTGCATTATGGTATCAGCAGTTTTCCACCAAGCAACTAGACATCACTTAGTCACAATTTCTAGAAGTAATTTCAGCTAGATTTGAGGAATTAAAGGAATCAAAAGTATTTACAGAGTTCAATAAACTTAAACATACTCGCTCTTATATGGACTATGTGGAGAAGTTTGAAGAGTTGAGGGCTTGTATGTTACTTCTAAACAGGGGTGTGTACACTGAGGAGTATTTTATTGCCAGCTTTATTAGTGGGTTAAGTGAAGAGGTGCAGTCTTTTATGGGCATGTTTGAACCTACCACTCTCCAACAAACTATTGAGCTTGGCCAAAGACAGTTACATACCTTGGAAGCTCTGGCTAAGAAGTTCAGAACACCAACCAGACCAGCCACTACTTTTAATCCTAAAAGGAATGACCTGAGTATTACCCCTAAACCACTCCAGGCTAGCAACAGACCACAATTCAAGCTATTAACAGCCTCATAAATGGCCAACAGGAGGGAGAGAGGACTGTGCTACAACTGTGATGAACCATTTTCCAGTGGCCATAAATGCAAAAATAGAGTATCTTATATGCTATTGACAGAAGAAGAGGAGGAAACAGCTCACAATCAGGAAATGTTTACATAAGTTGAAGCTCAGGATTCTATGGAGGATGTTCAGATGGCATTAAACTCCCTATCAAGGGAAGGTGGGGTCACCACCATGAGACTCAATGGAACAGTTGAGGGTCAGAAGCTGCATCTATTGATTGACATAGGGAGTACACTGAGTTTCATTCAGGAAACAACTGCCAAGAGGCTGGGGTGTGTCATGACAGAGGCTAAACCAATATTATTCAAGGTAGAAAATGGGCAGAGAATGGTCAGTTCAAGCAGGGTTAAAGGATTCAGGTGGAAGATGCAGGGTCACCCTTTTGTTTTCTCACCTAGGGTGTTGGCCAATGAGGGATGTGACCTAATCTTGGGAGGAGATTGGCTAAAATCCTGCACTCCTACTGAGCTTGACTATGAAAACATGACTTTTATAGTCACACTTATGGTAAAGAGAGTTAAAATATAAGCCATAGCTACTCCAACAGAATGTCAATTAATTTCTGAAGCTACCCTTTTCAAGATGATGCATCAGGAGGTATCCAGTGATGTTGAAGAGCTAAATTGGATCAAGTCCAAACCTAATGGAGAGATGATAGGAGAAAGGATGGAGGGGCTACTAAAGAAATTCCAGGATGTGTTTGAGGAACCTAAAGGGATACCCCCTGTCAGAGGGATAGAGCATCACATTGTACTTAAAAAGGGCAGCCAACCTAAGCACCAATTTCCTTACAGGGTATCCCACAGTCAAAAAAATGAAATTGAAAAAATTGTGCAGGAATTATTAGACACTGGACTCATACAGCACATTAGCAGTCCCTTTGCCTCACCAGTCCTATTGGTCAAAAAGAAGGATGCAACTTGGAGATTATATGTGGACTACAGGTATTTAAATAGCCTAACTGTCAAGAACAGTTATCCCATTCCCATCATTGATGAGCTATTGGATGAACTACATGCTGCAGCATACTTTTCAAATATTGATTTGAGATCTGGGTATTTCCAAATTTTAATGAATCCTAAGAACAGGTATCTGACTGCTTTTAACACCCACAATGGACAGTATGAGTTCTTGGTTATGCCTTTTGGCTTATGAAATGCACCAGCCACCTTCCAATCCTTAATGAACCAAGTTTTCCAGCCTATGTTGAGGAAGTCAGTATTAGTTTTTTTTTGATGACATACTTATCTACAGCAAGTCTGAGTAGGATCATGTCAAGGATGTAAGAGGTACTACTATTGTTAAGGGAATACTCATTGTATGCTAAGAAGAGCAAGTGTCAATTTGGGCATAAACATATTGAATATCTGGGGCATATAATATCTATGGCAGGTGTAGCTACTAATCCTACCAAGATAAGCAGCATGATGGATTGGCCTAGCCCTAAAAATGTCAACTCAGAGGGTTTCTAGGACTCACAGGTTATTACAGGAGGTTTGTACAGGGGTATGGGTTAATTAGTAAACCACTCACTAATCTTCTGAAGAAGGGAGGGTTCTTATGGAATGAGGAGGCTGAATCAGCTTGTTGCACACTAAAAAAGGCCATGATGACAACCCCAGTACTGGCACTACCTGATTTTTCAAAGGTATCATAGTGGTGACTGATGCAAGTGGAATTGGGTTGGGAGCTGTGTTAATGCAAGAAGGGAGACCTATAGCTTATATGAGTAAAGCCCTGAGTCAAAAGAATCAAGGGCTCTCCATATATGAGAAGGAGTTTATAGCTGTTCTAATGGAAATTCAAAAGTGGAGACATTATTTACAAGGCTACAAATTCAATCATAAGGACTGGCCAGCAGGCTCTCAAGCACTTATTAGATCAGAGGATCCTAAACCCAATGCAGCAAAAATGGGTGACCAAATTACTAGGGTTTGACTATGAAATACAGTATAAAAAGGGAGCAGAAAATAGAGTGGCTAATGCACTATCCAGAAAGGAAAACCAAGAGGAGCTTCACTATGGTTTGACAACTGTCACACCCTCCTGGGTACAATAAGTGATTGACAGCTATGAGGGAGACCCATACTTCACCAAAATTTTAACTGCAAAATCTTTGGACCCCCTTTCCTACCCAGAGTTTGAGCTGCAAGGAGGGATTATTAGACACAAGGGAAAAATAGGTGTGGGGAATCATGCCTTGCTGAGAACTACTATACTTACAGAGATGCACAACTCTCCCTATGGTGGGCACTTTGGGATACAGGGAACATACAAGAGGGTGGGGAGACTCTTCTATTGGCCATTGATGAAAAGGAGGTTGAATCATGGGTGAAGCAATGTGGTGTATGTGCAAGGAGTAAGTCTGAAGGAGGGGTTTATCCATGCCTACTACAACCTTTACCTATTCCTCACCAATCCTGGACACACATTTACATGGATTTCATAGAAGGGCTTCCAAAATCAGTGGGTAAGGATGTGATCCTTGTGGTGGTGGACAGGCTCACCAAGTATGGCCACTTCATGGCCCTATCACACCCTTTTACAGCATCTACTATGGCTAAGCTGTTCATAAACTCTATCTACAGACTACATGGGCTACCCTTACACACTGTCACAGACAGAGACAAGGTTTTCACTAGCTCCTTCTGGAAGGAGCTGTTCAAGGGAATGGGGACTCAATTGGATTTCACTTCAGCCTACCACCCACAGTCAGATGGGCAAACTGAAAGGTTGAATCAGTGTTTGGAGAATTATCTGAGATGTATGGTTCCCCTAAACCTTAAAACCTGGACCAAATGGTTGCCTCTGGCAGAGTACTGGTATAACACCAATTACCACTCTAGCCTAAGAACTACACCTTTCCAAGCCCTATATGGGTACCAACCTACCTCTACCTTCCTAGAAACACATGTCAATATTCAGAACCAAGACACTGCAGAATTCATTCAACAAAGACAACAATTGACACATGACCTCAAACAAAATTTGCAGGAAGCTCAAAATCGCATGAAATTTTTCGCAGATAAAGGGAGAAAGGAGAGGAATTTTGAAATTATGGATTGGGTGTACTTGAAACTACAACCATTTAGACAAAACTAAGTATCACTGAGGAGAAACTTAAAACTTTCAGCAAAGTATTACGGACCCTTCCAAATTACAGAATGGATTGGAGCAGTTACTTACCGTTTGGATCTCCCTGAGCATGCTCGCATCCATCCGGTGTTCCACGTGTTGCTGTTCCAAATGACAGGGAGATCCACCCGCTTCTTAGCTCTGATCTACCCCAATAGTCTCTTCAGTTCCACCCGCTTCTTAGCTAGAGCATGCAAGCGCTTCTCTTTATCTTGCAGCACTTTGTGTTCCCGGTCCAGGTCAGAGTTCATCATGGAACTCATCGCTCGAGCTGCCAGAATGGCCTTCTTGGCAGCCACCTAATCGTGAAAAGGAGTTAAAAAAAAGATAAGCAAAGAGAATAGGGTGAGAGAAGGAGGATCTACCTGGGATTCATCCTGGAACCATGATTCTAGGAGCTCAGGATCTAACATCTTCTCCAAGATGCGCCGATTAGAGGTAGGACATTGCCCTCGGATGAACTTGACGGCTACATTCCCAGAGCACTTCAAAACTGAAATGTTGATGTTGGCGTTGGGGTTGGATAGCGCGGACGCTGGCAGGATTACCCTGCCCTGGGTAATCCTCGCCCTCTTGGCCGCGGGGGCAGTTACTTCATCTCCGGAGTCAGAGGGGATGATCATCTCCACTTAAGGATGGAGGGGCACCTTTGAAGGTCCGGAGCCTCTCCCTGTCGCGGAGGAAGGGCCGGTCTCCTGAGTTCTCTGCTCGGGAGCTGCTTTTGCTCCTTGTTGACGAGTAGCTATCATCCTCTGCATCATGTTTGCTGAAAAGAAAAGAGAACCAGTTGACTACAAAAGATAAATGAAAGACAAGATAAAGATGTCAGAGCAGGAAAACTTTTTACCAATCTCGCGAGACAGAGGACCTGTCTCTTCTCGCTCATTGAAGAAATCTAAAATGATGGGAAGTAGGAGTTGGGAGAGATGGAAAACATTTTCATTAAGGGTAAGGATTATTTTTTGCAGCCGAGGAGATCTGTCTCCCATAGACAGATGTGGCTGAGTTAGTAGCTGCACGATAGGCTTCGAGGGAAAGGCTCAGTCTTCTGAGTAGTGCATGAATAGGAATTTCTTCCTCCAAGCTTTGTTGGAGGAAGGTATGCCGCTCAAGAACTGAACGTCAGGCCCGGCGCATAAATAAAAACAACCTGGAGAAGAGCTTTTAGACTGGAAGAGCTGGTAAAAGTCCTGGCTGTAGGGACCAGGCCAGCATACTGCATAGCCAGGTTGTAACCTATGATGATTCTGAAAGAGTTGGGAACAAATTGGTGAACAAGGATTTTGTACAGGCTGGCGATTTGTAATATAAGAGGGTTCACAGGGAGGCGCAACCCTGCCTGGAATTGATTGACGAAGAAAGTGAGGTGGTCGGCATGCGCTTGGCACGCTAAAATGCCGAGGCGGGTTGACCAGAGAAAACTCCTCGAGAATTTTATATTTATAACGGAGTCCCTCYACGAATTCATCGCTAAGAATGGTGTCATGGTTCTGGGCAAATTGGAATCGCCGGAGGAAAGATTAGGGTTTGAAAAGGGGGAAAATGATTTGGACGAGGAAGGGTATCGGGTTTGTTATGAAAGAGGCGGGCTGACCCACGTTGTTGGAGCGGGTGTTGAATTATTTGAGGAGATTGGGCATGTTGCTGGGGCAGATTCTGGATCAATTGAAGAGAATGGGCCAGCCCAATAAGCTATTTTGTGGGAGCTGTTGAGTGATTACCCATTAGTTAATTAAATGACTTTTGTGTCTTTTTTTTATTAACTATTTTATTTTAAGACCAACAGGTGTAATGTTTTCAGTGGGTAAATTTCATTGCCTTGCGGATCAAGGGGCGATCGTTTTGGTCCCCCCCGGTGGATATTTATGCTACTTTGGAAAGGAATGAAATAAGAAAAAAATTACATCATCTCTTCTTCCTCCCCAATTATCCCTCTGTTTTCCCAATTCTCTAATTAAATTACAGAAAAGTATTCCCTCAAGATACAAGAA
>BMAC01000231.1:1324582-1344796 GCA_014905375.1 Phtheirospermum japonicum
TGATCGGGCAGCGAGACCCCCGTACAACTCGCCGAAGCGAGAGATTCAAGACATATCAATAAATCTCCACCTTGACTTGAATCTTCCTTGCAAATGCATCATTACAATGCCAGATGAACAGACTCCTTCTTTCTGCCTCAAATTTGCCCTCCTTGGGCAACTAACAGCTTTTGGCGTTTAGCAAGTCCAGACAATGTCGAAACTTGCTATGTGGGACCAGCTTGGTGAACATGTCAGCAGGATTATCAGCAGTACCTACTTTCATCACCTTGATTCTCTGCTCATTCCTCAGAAAATAATACCTCACATCAATATGTTTGATCCTCTCATGATGGACCTGATCCTTGGTCAAACAGATTGCACTCAAACTGTCACAAAACACAATAACTTGATCATGATATAGACCAAGATCACTTACAAGCCCTTTCAACCAAATTCCCTCTTTAGCAGCTTCTGTCAGTGCCATATGTTCTGCTTCAGCTGTAGAAAGAGTAACTGTAGCCTGTAGAGTTGCCTTCCAACTAACAACAGAACCACCAAGAGTGAAGACATAACAAGTCATAGATCTTCTACTATCAACATCTCCAGCATAGTCAGAGTCAGAGTAACCAGTCACAGAACCGTGAGAATCACCTCCATACAAGAGACCAACATCAGACGTACCTCTAAGATAACGAAAAATCCTCTTCATAGCTTTCCCATGCTCCTTTCCAGGTCGTCCCATGAACCTGCTGACAACACTCACAGCATGTGCAAGATCTGGTCTAGTGCAGACCATAGCATACATCAAACTCCCTACTGCATTAGAGTATAGGACTCGAGACATGTACTCCTGCTCAGCTACAGACTTCGGTGTATAATCAGCGGACAAATGAATATTTGTAGCACTTTGGGTATCAATAGGCTTGGAGGTAGACATGCCAAATCTAGACAAGATCTTCTCATTGTAACTCTTCTATGACACGAAGAGCTTATTCTTTTCTCTTTCCCTATATATCTCCGTGCCCAGAATTTTCTTGGCAGCACCCAAATCCTTCATATCGAACTCAGCACTGAGCAGATCCTTCAGCTTCTGAATATCAGACTTGGACTTCGCAGCTATGAGCATATCATCCACATACAGAACGAGATAGATCGTGGAACCATCATCTGCTTTGTTGTGATACACACAACAATCATGTGGACTCCTGTTGTATCCCAACTGGATCATGTAACTGTCAAACCTCTTATACCACTACCATGGAAACTGATTTAGCCCATATAAGGACCTCTTCAACTTGCAAACATAATCTTCCTTCCCCGGAACCTGGAACCCCTTTGGTTGAGTCATGTAGATATCGTCTTCGAGCATTCCATGTAGAAAAGTTGTCTTCACATCCAGTTTCTCAAGTTCTAAATCCTATTGTGCAACCATTGCTAGTAACACTCTAATGGAAGTGTGTCTGACCACTGGTGAGAATATCTCATTATAGTCAACCCCCTCCTTCTATGTGAACCCTCTTGTAACTAGTCGAGCCTTGTATCTCACACCCTCACCAGATGTGCTTTCTTCCTTCTTCTTGAATATCCATTTTCAAGTGACAATCTTCCTCCCCTTTGGCCATTTGACCAGCTCCCAAGTCAGATTCTTGTCAAGTGACTCCATCTCTTCTCTCATTGCATTGAGCCATTGAGCCGACTCACTACCTGAAACAACCTCTCTATATGTGAATGGTTCACCTACAGATGGTTCTTCCTCTTCCACCTCGTCAGCGACTTGTAATGCATAATTCATCATATCCTCAAAATTGTGTCGTACATGAGGCTTCACGCCTGTTCTCCTAGCTCTATCAACAGCTATGCTTGTCTGGCGAGCTTCTGGATGAACATCTGAACTTGTACTTTCAGCAGTAGTATGTTAATCTTCTCCACCTTGGAGTTGTGATTTACTCTCATCGAGAGTGACTTGCAGCTCCACCTGTTTATCAACACCACTACAATTTTCTGCACCAATGGACTTCACAGCGGGGTTAAGCATAGAATTCTCATCAAAAATCACGTTCCTTCTGAATATAACTCTATTTTCTGAAGGTGACCAGATTTTATATCCCTTAACTCCATCCCCGAAACCAACAAATATACCCTTCTTAACTCTTGGTTCTAATTTACCCTCACTAACATGATAGTAAACAGTACACCCAAAAACTCTCAACAACGAATAATCTGCATGTTTATTAGACCATACCTCGTAAGGTGTCTTGCAATCAATGTCAGTGTGAGGACCACGGTTGATCAGATAGCACGCCGTGTTTACTGCTTCTGCCCAGAACTTTCTATCCAAAGTAGCATTTGAGAGCATGCATCTCGCTCTCTCCAACATTGTCTGGTTTATGCGCTCTGCCACACCATTCTGCTGCGGTGTGTGTCGAATGGTGTGGTGTCGAGCAATCCCTGCATCCTTGCAGAACTCGTTGAAATCAGATGAACAGAACTCCAGGCCATTATCAGTTCGCAGCCGCTTGATCTTCTTCCCAGTCTGATTTTCTACCAACGCCTTCCACTGCTTAAATCTCATGAACGCTTCACTTTTGTTCTTCATCATAATTACCCAAGTCATCCTTGAGTAGTCATCAATCATAGACACAAAATATTTGTGGCCTCCAATAGACTCAACACGTGATAGACCCAAACAATCCATATGAATGTAGTCAAGAGTCCCCTTGGTCTGATGAATGGCCTTCTTTGGGAACTTGCTGCGATGAAGCTTCACAAACACACAATGCTCGCAGAATTCAAGACTCTGAACTTTATGCCCAGAAAGAAGATCCCGCTTTGACAAAATCTGCATTCCTCTTTCTCCCATATGACCAAGCCTCATATGCTACAGCCTGGTCATATTCGTGGTCTGAACCTCAGATTATGCAACATCAGCATAACCTGTCACAGTGGAACATTGCAGATAATATAAGGTACAACATTTCAGGCCTGTTAGGACCACCTTTGAACCTTGACAGACATACATAACTCCACCTTCACCTTTGAAACTAAAACCCTTACTGTCAAGAAGACTCAATGATATCAGATTCTTCGTCATCTGTGGAAAATGCATGAATTCATTCAAGGTGCAGAATACCCCCATCATTTGTCCGTATCCTGACTGAGCCAATTCCAACCACTTTGCAGACAGCACTGTTTGCCATTGAAACATTTCCTCCATCTATCTGCTCATAGGTTGAGAAGAACTCCCTGTTAGAACAAATATGATACGATGCCCCAGAATCAAGAACCCACACATCATTACGATAAGACTGTCCAGCAGCAACCAAAGCCAGATCTTCTTCAGAATTCGTATCAGTTTCTGCCACAGCTGCAGAACCGCCGACACCCTCTTTCTTCTCCTGCTTCCTCTTCTTCTTAGGAAAATCATTCTTCCAGTGCCCTGGTTCTTTACAGTAATTGCAGATGTATTCGGGTTTAGGACCTTTTGAACCTTTCTGATTCGGCTTCCCTGTTTTCTTCCCAAATCTCCCTTTTTCTTTACCTGTGACAAACAGCACCGATGCCTAATTTTCTGTGGCAGATCTAGTTGCCTGTTGACGGTCTTGTATACTGTGGAGGGCAGATTGAACATCTTCTAGAGACAGAGTATCTTTCCCAGTAATAAACGTTTTAACAAAATTCTCATACGATTCAGGAAAAGATACTAAAAAGATTAAAGCAGCGTCCTTATCTTCTACTTTAACATCAATATTACGCAAATCTAGTAAAATTTTGTTTAATTTGTCTAGATGATCACGAAGGGGAGTACCTTCCTGCATGCGTAAACGGAACAGGCGTTGCTTCAAGACCAACTTGTTGGTTAGAGACTTCGTCATTTAGAGACTCTCTAACTTCAACCAGAGAGCAGCGGCAGTTTCCTGATCAGCAACCTCGATGATAATATCGTCAGACAGACATGTCATAAAAGTCGATTGGGCCTTTTTCTTCTCGGGTATTCCACTCTTCTTCATCTACATCATTAGATTTAGGTTTTCCTGATAGCGGCGCCCACAAACCCTGCTGCTTTAGCAGAGATCGACCAGGCTCTTGATACCAGTTTGTTATGAATGTATAGAATTAAAGAGCAGAAAATAGAAAATGTAAAGAAGTTACGTGGTTCACCAAATTGGCTACTTCCTCGGGCAGAGAGAAGAACGAATTTTATTAAATGATTAGGGTTACAGACTTCTGATCTCAAAGACCATATTTATAGTATTGAGAGAATACACCAAATTGTGCGTAGGTCCAAAACTGCATACCGTTTGGGTCGGGGGCGTCTCTGCGCCCCCCCCCCCCCCCCCCCGGCAAGGGGGACTTAGCCCCAATGTCACGTACATTTTTTTATAATTTGACCAATATAATGGATCAAAATGATTTTTTTTTTTTGTTTTTTTAATTTAATATTTAAAATTAAACAAAGATTATAAAATAGCATTGAATCATGTCACGTTAGTAAAAGAAAATCTACCCGGGCATGTATTGACCTTTTTTGATAAATTGACTAGTAGATATCCTCCCCCCCCCCCGGCAAGGGGGACTTAGCCCCCCTTTGACCCCCCAGACTTGCTGACCGGGTACAACTCGCCGAAACGAGAGATTCAAGATATATCAACAATATATATATGAACGTGATAGTTATTTTAAAAATATCTTCTCCAAACTTAATAATCATCACATATGGAAATTATCGCTGTTAATAACTCATCACATTCATTAGTTATCAAAAGTTGATAATTGATGCACCGCACACGTGAGTTTCAAACAAGGTCATTTAAAGACGTATAAAAGCTCTTGAAAAAATGTTTGCGCTCCAATGCTCGCTCCAACTTCTAGAGAAGCTTCAACAATTTTGCCCGAAAGTGCTCGTGTAGTTGACCAAGTTCGGCATCATCGACAATTACATGAACATATAATAAAAATGTTCAGTTCAAAAATAATGAATCCAATAAAAATAATAAACTCATAGTTAAGAAGTAATGGATTTTGAAAAAATAAATGAATATCCTTTAATAATGTAAGTTTCCACTAAAAACTAAATGAGCATCATGTTATAAAGCAATGAACTTCTAATAATAAGCAAATGATCTAGTTGAAGAAAAAGTATTTGAACATCTATCTAATGAAAATGTATTGAACCTCCATAAAACAAAGTAGTCATAGTAACGCTAAAACTGAAAATCGTATTATAATTTAATGAACATCACTAGTAAGGCAAATCTCATATAATAAGATCAATTTGTTTGGGATATATTTTAATAAACTTGCGTAATATTTTAGCACATTTTTATGATTATAATTTATTTATTTTTGTAATAATCTGACGTTATATTATTATATAAGATTCAAGTCGTGCTGGCCCACTTCACATATGTTGTAATTAACTAAATATACATGTACCATGTATGTACGGAAAAGGTAATAACGCCTCATTTCACCGGTAATTTATTAGGTGCACCTGGGTGCACCTTGCTATATACTTCTGTATTACGTAATGATATATGATAGTTATACGTGATGATAAATGATAGTTATAGGTGATGATATATAGTATGTATACGTGATGGTATGTGACAAAAATTTAGAATTTAGAGTTTACTTTTCCATTTTAGGGTTTAGTTTTATATTTTAGAGTTTGGTTTTACATTTTTAGGGTTTAATATTTCATTTTAAGGTTTAGGTTTTTATTTTTTATTTAATTTTTCATTTTAGGGTCCGGCAACAATCTATCATTCTACCAGTTATATGTGATGATATGTGTTAGTTATATTTGATGATGATATATGATAGAAATTTAGGATTTAGAGTTTAATATTCAATTTCAGGATTTAGTTTTTCATTTTAGGGATTAATTTTTTATTTTTAGGATTTAATTTTTTGTTTTAGGTTTATTTTTTTAATTTTAGAATTTTAAATTTTAGATTTAAAATTTCAATTATTTGTGATGATATGTATCAGTTATATGTGATGATATGTACCATTCATATGTAATAATATGTGTCAATTATATATGATGATAAATTAAATCACAGGATACATCTTGCAAAGTACACCTGCACATGTTATACTCTCTCCGTTTCACTCGGAACTAAGTTACCTTAATCACTTTGGCTACTTCCTTAATGGGTAAGCATGTCACCTAACTTTCTAGTTTCTACAAAAAGGTGCTGGTGATAATAATACTAAGGCCGAACTAATGTGATTGATTATACAAAAATGACATCCCACCGTTGATCTGTGAACTACTGACGGGTCAAATTCTAAGCAATTACAACTTCAACAAAGTGAAAAAGAAAAAACTCAAAGTCCTTCACCCGGACGTTTCCCTTTTGGCGTTTTCTTGCTCAAACACCAAAAGTTAATTCAAACATTACACAACTTTAAATCCTATATTCAGCTTTGCTTTTCCTGTTTTTTGAACCACAATTGGCCCCCCCACTACACTCAAAAGCTTCTCCATTTATTTATTTTCTCTCTCTCTCTCGTTGCTTCCCCTTCTCCACTTCCAAGTTATTTAAGATACCAACCAAAACAATCTCTCCATTCTCATTCCTTCGTACAAACACTTTTCTCAATATAATCTTATTATAACCGAGACACAAAAATGGATCCCCTTCAAACACCCCCACAATCCCCACCTCCCCCACTCAAGCAAAGCAAGCTCTCCCCTTTTGCTCAAATAGTCTTACCAAAGCAATCCAAAAACCAGCACAACTTAACACCCGATTCTCTTCTATACACCAGCAAACTCCGATCAAGAGATCAACCGATCCTCAGACAACCTCGAAAGACCAACCCGATAGTATGGTGCGCCGCGATCCTCTGTATGCTATTCAGCATCCTCATCATCTTCCTCGGAATAGCAACTTTAATCGTCTATCTCGCCGTACAACCTAAAAGCCCATCGTTCGACACCCCAGCTGCAAGCGTCCGGGCCATCTACTTCAACCCGCCGGAGTTTATCAACGGCGATATAACATTTCTAGCAAATGTTTCCAACCCGAATAGGAGATTGAACGTTAGATTCGAGCACATGCATGTTGACCTCTACTTTTCGGAGAGTTTGATAGCGTCTCAAGTTCTCGTACCGTTTAGTGAGAGACCCGGAGAAGCACGGCTGGTGTCAATACGCTTGCTAACGAGTGCGGTTTATTTACCGTCGAATCTTGCTATAGAGATTCAAAGGCAGGCGGTGAGGAATAGAATTGTGTACGATATAAAAGGAGCTTTTAGAGTGAAATTTAAGACGGGCCTGGTTCATTATTCTTACTGGCTGCACACAGAATGCCGATTGGAAATGACGAGTCCGCCTAACAGTGTTCTGATAACTCACAGTTGCGCGACCAAGAGATAAGAGATAGAGGCAGGAGGAATATTTATAAAAAAGATAAATGTTTTTTTTCAATAGTGAAAATGTAATTGTGATGCACATATATTATGGAGTTCACAGGTAAGCATAAAGCACAAATCTTGTTGTCCAAACGGTACACAGATGCAATTATTACAAGCCTTTGTATCGATAAAGCTTCAATGGGAAGAAAAGGCTTATTTTTTTTCTCTCTCAAATTTATAAGCTGAGAGAAGCCAGGGTTAATAATGCTTAATGGAGTATTGCAAGTTATCCACTCTTATGCAAAGCTTTCATGTAATTCCAAATCTAGTGGTTTGGTCTTTCGAGCTCAAATTTTTTATTCTTCCGGTGGTCTAAAATACCTGGCCGATCACCATGGATTGAGATATACCAAAGGATCAAAAAGATTCAGAACCTCCTTTTCCAGCAAAGCAACCATAGACTCCAATTATTTACAGGTTCATAACAGCACGTGGGTTGTTGTTGTGGTACAGCTAGATTGAGATGAGATTAAGAAATCATTTGCTCTAAAAAGATGGTCATTAATACAATTTACTCTTTCTCCTCTTTCTCCTAGATGAAAAGGTCATTTCAGTTTGAAAATTAAAAAAAAAAAAAAAAAAAAAACATTCATAACAGATTATAACTATGCATGCACAACAAAATTATTAAACAAAAACAAAAAATACAGACTTCACAATGGATAAATGAGAGGAGTTATCTACCTGAGTACGAGCCTCACAAAATCAGTTTCCATAACCAGGACTACAAAAAATAAGCACATGCAAATAAAAATCTCCAAGGCCACATTTTGTGTGAAAACAACAGCAGTTGGCTACATATAAAACTTCTCCGTCTCACTAGAGATTTGATTTGAACTTCAACCAAACTTTCGCAGTTTAAAGACTTGATGAAACTAAGGAGGAAATCAAGCACCAGCATGGCTTTATACCACAAAACTAATCATTACTTCCAAACCAAAATGGAAAATTTGAAAAATGTAGCCCACAAAGCAAAAGTGAATGTTTCAAGAAGCGAAGAGGAAAAAAGGCCAGAAAGAAATGTCTTCCCCAATGTTTGGTCATACATTGTGTCACAGAAAATGCCGGTCAAGGCAAAAGCAAAATATGCAGCGAAACTAGAATCAAGGACATCAAGGTCTATAATGAAAACAGAAAAACAACCCAAAATTGTATTCACATCACATGATTCAATCTCTTTTAGCATGCTTCATTTAATCGAAACCTTTGCATGCATTCACAATAGAATCCAACACACTCATATGCAATCGCATGAATAAATATCACTCAGAATACCCAAGATTTTGACATGACAATGGGAGAGCCTTAAGTTCATAAGTCAAGAAAGGGCGGAATTAAAGCCCTTAGGAACAAGTTGATCGACAATATACTCCATTTGTTCTGGACAGAGCATGTATAAATTCATCCTAAATATAAATAAGCAATATGCATGAATATCAAATGTAAATTTTGTCGGGAATTAAAACGAATAAAAGATGCGAAGCTATATAATTCCATTATACCTTCAAACAACTACAAAGCAATCGGATAAAACAATTTCAAACGCACGAGTAAAATTTAAAACGGGCCTTGTTTATCACTCTTACTGGCTGCACGGAGAATGACGAGTCTGCCTAACAGTGTGCTGATATCACACAGTTGCACGACCAACATATAAAGGCAAGAATATTTATAAAAAAAGAAAATTGAAGATTTTTTTTTTTAATAGCGAACATGCAATTCTGATGCACAAATCTTGTTGTTCGAACGAATACACAAATGCAATTATTAAGACTAAATATCGATAAAGCTTCAAAGGGAAGAAAAAAATTTCCCCACTCAAGATTATAGGCTAAGAGGCAAAAGCAAGAGGTTATTGTTAAATGGTGTATTGCAACTTATCCACTCAAGGCACACTTGAGTCAAGCAGTCTAACCGTTAAGCAGGTCCCCTAAAACTATATTTAAAAAAAAAAAAAAAAAGGGTATTAAAAAAAACTAAATTAACTAGAAAACTAACAAAAGAGCCCTGAAAAATGGAAAAATAAAATAAAATTGGTAAAAGAATAATAAAATAAAATATTAAAAAAAAAAAAAAGGAAAGCCCAAAAAAAAAAATAAACTAAAGTAACTATTAATTAAATAGTACATTCTAGGAAGTTATTAATTAAATCCTATGGTTTTAGTAAGTCGTTAATTTTAATTATCAAAGAAAGCGTGATAGGCTGACACTTTGTTAACAGAAGTGCGAGAAGTTTACGTGTCAGACGTAGATTCATTTATAATACAGCGTATATACAATCATTACTAACATAAACAATTTTTTGTTGTACATGAGTCTCCCTAGAAGATATATGTTGGGTATAGTTACAATTGGTGTATAGAGTAAGCTTTAGCAAGCAAGCAACACAAAGATGAAAGAAAAATTATGCCAGAAAGCGATTCTACTTTACGTGCGTGTCCTAATTCATTGTCCCGTTACAGATTTTATGCAAGGTCACAAACGAAGAATATCCAACAATTGCAAAGGCCTATGCAGAACTACAACTTTGGCGGCATCATTAAGAGTGATCTAAGATTTTGCAAGACAAATTATAAACCTTTATTCAGTCTTTTCTTTCAACTTTAGCTCCACTTATACATTGTAATTACAAACTAGTTCCTTCATATCTTATTCTCTCTTTATTTAGCTTCCAAAATTGACCATTTGACATTTTCATTTATCAAGTAGTGCGACTGTATAAATGATCGATCTAGTGTTTATTTTTATTTAGATTTGAATTTGTAGAAATACGAGGAGAGGGGTGGATAAAATATGTTGTTGTTTTGTTATACTTTAACTCTAAATTTGCAAATCTTTTTTATCCACAATCACTGTATTTCTACAAATTCAAACAAATTAAAAAGAAGCGCTAGATCGATCATAAATACACAATAGGATCGCACTACTTGATGAATGAAAACGTGAAATGATCAGTTTTCGATGCTGAATAAAGAGTTCAAACATAGTTAGAATCGGATATTAAACACGGGACTAATTTGGTATTATAAAATGTAGGTGAAGCTCAAGTTGAAAATCTAAATAAAGGTTTATAATTTGTCTTCCAAAATCTTAGATCACTCGCCAATTATCTGATCTTCTTCGTTCGTCACCCTCGCATAGAATCCATAACATGACGATGAATTAGTAGACATACACACACACACATACACAACTTCAATTAGACATAAATCTCATCATTGGTAAAATAGAATCGCTATCTGGCATCGTTAAAGTTGTGAAACTCTCTACATCAATTATAAATATAAACGACAGATATCTTCTAGAGATACAAAAAAAAAACGTTTATGTTAGTAAAGATTGTATATCCGTCATTTAATAAATAAATATATGGTTGACACGTGTAAACTTCTCACACTTCTCACACTTCCGTTAACACGTGTCACCCTATCATGATTTGTTTGATAATTAAAATTAATAACTTCCTAAAATAATAGAATTTAATTAATAACTTCCAAGAATGATACTATTTAATTAGTTCCAGTCTGATCACCATGGATAGAGATATACCAAAGGATCATAAAGATTCAGAACCTCCTTTTCCAGCATATGTTTTTTATACCATGTGACAGCAACCATAGACTCCTATTATTTTACAGGTTCATTTGATAACAGCACATGGTTTGTAGTTGTGGAACCAGCAAGATGAGATTAGATTGAAAGATCATTTACTCTAAAAAGATGTTCAATAATATAGATTACTCTTCTCCGAGCTAAATGGTCATTTCATTTAAATTTTAAAAAAAATCATCCATAGCAGATTATACCTATGCATGCACCAGAAATGATTAAACAAAAATAAAAATACAGACTTCACAATGGGTATTTTAGAGAAGTTATCTACCTTAAGTACGAGCCTCACAAAATCAGTTTCCAGAACCAGGACTACAAAAATAACCACAGGCAAAATATATAAATAAATAAAAATGAATAAATCTTATGGGACATATTTCATGTGAGAACAGCAGTTGGCTACATATAAAACTTTTTAGTCCCACTAGAGGTTTAATTTGAGTCTTAACACGCAAAAATGAATGTTAAATCAAGAGGCAAAGAGGAAAAAGGAAGGGCTAGAAAAAAATGTTTTCCGAAGCAAAATATGCAGCAAAACTGGAATAAAGGACATCAAGGTCTAAAATGAAAACAGAGAAACAACCCAAAATTGAATTCACATCACATGATTCAATTTCTTTCTTAGCATGCTTCATTTCATCAAAACCTTCACATACATTCACAATATAATCCAACACATTCATATGCAATCACAGGAATAAATATCACTCAGAAATCACAAGCTTTCGATATGACAATCGGAGAGCCTTAAGTTCAAAAGTAAAGAAAGGGCAGAACTAAGGGTGCAATTGGACATAATCTAATTTTGGAATTTCTTGCCTAGAGAACTTTTTTACGAGATTCCTCAAAAAAATTGTATTATTCACCTTCTTTTTCACTTTTTCCTCCAACCAATCACTTCAAACAAACTTTCAAAACAAGTAATAATCCAATTACTAATCTACACATTTCTTCATAAATTTCACTATTCATAACTCTTATTACCATTCATATCCAATCATTATTTTACTATTTTTAAATCAAATTAACTTTAATAATTACATTCTCATCTCATATCAATTCACAACCCCAAAATCTCTCATTCTACTTCCAAAAACAGTATTCTCTCTCATTTCCAAAAAGCCTTTTGATCAACAATATACTGCATTTGATCTAGACAGAGCAAGTATAAATTCAACCACCGGGTATCCCAAATATGAATTAAGCAATATATGCATGATGGTCAATACAAACAAAAAAACTACTAGCAGAAGTTTTTCACGAATCAAAAAAAAAAAAGAAAGAAAGATACAATGGTATATAATTCCATTATACCTTCAAACCGTATCAAACAATTTCAAACCCACGAGTATAAGTCCAAAGAAAAATCCAAAAAAAATAATAATAAATGTTAAACCTCAACTGGTGTCTTTGCCGTAATCGACAAAGCATGCAATCCACTCTGCAACTCGTCTTGCAATAAGCCGTAAATCAATCTATGCCTCTTAACCAAACTCTTCCCTTCGAATTCTTGAGAAACAACTTTCACATTGAAATGCGTCTCGCCATCACTTCCTCTAACACCAGCATGGCCCGCATGCTGATAAGATACATCCTCGATTTCTAACTCCACAGGACTCAGCTCTTTCTCCAGAATCTCCTTAATCCTCATCCCTCTATCACCCAATACACTTCCATTGCTTGAAACCTTCTCCAAATCATTATCAGTTTCACAAGACTTCACTCCATTATCTACAATATCACCATTCGATGCTAGCTTCGAATTCTCAAGTCGGCCCGTTTCAGCGACATCACTAATCGAATCATCGCCCTTCTCAGCTTCAACATACAATTGCAAAGCCTTTTTCTGCATTAACTTCAACATATTCAAGAACCCATTATTCCTAGATGGAGTTAAGCTCTGTTGCAATCCTAGAAGCACCACGAAATCAGGTGACACTCTCACGATCTCCTCCACGGGCCGGCCCGAAAGTCCTTGGACTAGCAAAGCAGCCAGGCCTTTAGTGAGGACGGAATCAGAATCTGCTTCGAAGATGACATTTCTATCGTTATCAAGATAAGCCCGGACCCAAACCTGCGAAACACAGCCTTGGACCTTGTTTGCGCTTGTTTTGTACTGGGATTCCAAAGGGTTTAGGTTTCTACCGTAGAATAAGAGCTGTTCGTATTTGGCTTTCGGTTCTTGAACTCCTTGGAAAAGTTTGACGATTTCTTGGAGCTTGGGAGGGAGCTCGTCAACGGGCTGTAGAGAAGTTGAAGGTGTAGATGTGGAGAAAATGGGTTTTTTAGTGGATAATCTTTGGAAGGTGATGGGCTTTGAGAGGAATAATTTAGGGGGAAATGATGGGGTTTTCAAGGATTTCAGAAATGGAGTTGCGAGGTGGTGAAAGAGAAGAGAGTGCGGGGTTTTGGTGGAAAATGACATGGGTGTTTATGTTTTTCCTGATCAACAATTGTGATGTTGAATTATTTTTCAGATGATTTTTTCTTGTTCTTTGTGTGTGAGGAAGGAGAGAATCGAATGAGGTGAAATTGGGGCTTTCGATTCTGCAAATTCCGCGTTTCTTTCTGTTTTTTGTTTTTTTTTTTTTGTTGAAGATGCGGGCCGGGTTGCATTCTCTGGACTACACTAGCTAGCATTTGGTTGCATTATATTTATGGGCCTGATTTATTACCACCATTCATTTTCAAGGGCTAACCAAGTTAATTTATGGGCTTGATTTATACTCCATTCATTTTCAAGGGCTATCCAAGTTAATACATCACTTTTAGAGAAACGCTACACGCAGGGAATGGGTTAGGAATTGCTTCAGGAAAATGTCGTGAAAAGACAAAAAAAAACCTCAATTTTACTGGCCCACAACAAAAATGTTAAAAAAAAAAAAGAAATTGGAGATAAAAACCTAACCTAATTTCGTTCATCTCACTGCCGCTCTTGCACTTCTCTCACTGCCGCTCTTGCACTTTTCCTCTTTCGTATCCAACCCTAACCACACAAAATTGGAGATAGAAATCGAAAGATTATAATTCAAAACAACCAAACTCTGTAATACTTGAGCAAATTCGAACTAAAGAAATTCATTTTTTTTTCAATTTTCTTCAATGATTTCAAAGAATTTGAGGGAAACAATGAGTAAGTGTTGTGGTGTATTTGTTTTGTAGAATTTTGTATTAATTTGTTGTAAATTTGAAGAATCAGATGTTGTATTCGTAGAAAGAAATGGGGGGAAATTGAGAGATTAGGGGAGAAAGAATGTGGTAGGTAGGAATCATGTAATACTTAGCTTACATTCCATAAAATATCTTCCCCTATTTATAACCATAGGGGGGGGGGACCATTTACATAAGATGCCCTAATTAAAACAAGATATAATAAGATAATAAAATAAGGGTCCAATAACTAATTTATTATACTCTGGCCCAATAGTTTTAATAGTAGCCCAGTAAGAGCAGCCCACAAACCATGGCTCTTAACCGGTACCAAACCCTTTAACCCGACGACCCTAGCCGCTTTTTTTATTTTGCCTTATCTCCTTCCTTACCCGTTTCTTTTGCCCCAAAATCAACTCCAAACCTTTCCCCTTCAATTCGCCCGGCCTTGTCCTCAACTTCTCCAAATCCAGCATCTCTGACCGTCTCTGATCCCACATTCATAACAATACCCTCCTGATTTTCAGATCCTTGACCACAAGGATCGAAAGTTGGAAACTTTGCAACCATTAGCTTCCTATCTTCCCACGAATTCAGATCCAAATTAGGGTTTCCCCATTCTACCAGAAATTGTTCAACCCTTTCGCCTTTTCTGTTGATAATACGCCTTCCCAAGATGCGGTGAGGTGCAATTCGAAAGATCCTATCGGTGTCGACCTCCGGCAATTCCTCCAGCGGTAAAGTATCTGTTTTAATTTTCCTTTTCAGCAAGGACACATGAAAAACGGGATGAATTTTAGAATCCTCTGGTAATTGCAGCTTATAAGCTACTTTCCCTATTTTTTGTATTACGGTGTACGGGCCGTAGTATTTGGAGGCGAGCTTCAAGTTCTTGCGGAGTTGCAATGAATTCTGCTTGTAAGGTTGGAGCTTAAGGTACACCTCATCCCCTAACTCAAACTGTCTGTCTGTTCTTGCCTTGTCTGCATAAGTCTTCATGCGGTTTTGTGCATGCATTAGATTTTCCCTTATTAGCTTCAACATGATTTGTCTTTGTTGCATTAGGTCCTTAGCCTCCCCACTTTGTGCATCCATATAGGGTCCTGTAGTTAAGAGTGGTGGTGCATAGCCATACAGGGCCTGAAAAGGGGTCATTTTTAACCCAGTGTGAAAATTGGTGTTATACCAGTGTTCAGCAAGTGATATCCACTTGATCCATTGCTTAGGAGCACTACTAGTCATGCATGTCAGGTAGTTTTCTAGGCATTGATTCAGCCTCTCTGTCTGCCCATCTGTTTGGGGGTGATAGGCTGATGAAAAACTGAGTTTTACCCCTAGCATTCTAAATAGGTCCTTCTAAAATGTGCTTGTGAAAACCTTGTCTCTGTTTGTTATGATGCTCACTGGCAGGCCATGCAGTTTGTAGATAGTGTCTAGAAATAATTTGGCTATGGTCTGTGCTGTGTAGGGGTGAGAGAGTGTTATGAAGTGGCTATACTTAGTAAATCTGTCAATTACTACCAGAACCACATCCTTTCCTCCTGATTTAGGTAACCCCTCCACAAAATCCATTGAAATATGTGCTCATGCTTGTTCAGGAATGGGTAGAGGTTGTAATAGACCAGGGTGCCCCACATTATCTGGCTTGTTTCTCATTAATCACATGAGTGCACCATTTTAGCAACATCCCCCTGCATCTTAGGCCAGTAGAAAATCCCCTTTAGTCTCTTGTAAGTACCATTTACCCCAGAATGACCACCATAGGATGACTCATGCATAGCTCATAAGATTTGTCTCCTGACCTTATCATCCTGTCCCACCACCAATCTGCCTTTGTACCTTAGTACTCCTCCATTGCTTGTGTATTCTGGAAAAAGAGTAGGGTTCAGACTCTTAGCTGTGAGGATCTTAGTACAGTAAGGATCATTAGCATAGGTAGCTACTACATCTAGCATCCACTCTGGAATCACCTGAGTGATAGCATTGAGATTGTTCTCAACTTCCACTCTCCTTGACAAGGCATCTGATGCCCTGTTCTCAACCCCTCTTCTGTAGTGTATCTCATAGTCCAGCCCTAGGAGTTTAGTAATCTATCTCTGTTTCATGGATGACCTCACTCTCTGGTCCAACAAGTGTTTTAAAGCCTTCTGATCAGTCCTGATAATAAACTTGTGCCCCTGTAAGTAATACCTCCATCTTTGAATAGCCATTAGAACAGCTAGGAATTCTCTTTCATACACAGATAAGCTCTGGTTTTTCTGACAGAGTATCTTGCTCATGTAGGCAATAGGTTTGCCTTTTTACATTAAGACTGCACCCACCCCATGTCCACTAGCATCAGTTTCCAAAACAAAGGGTTGGGAATAGTCAGGTAGGGTAAATAAAGGAGTAGAAATCATAGCCTTCTTCAGTTCTTGGAAAGCCTCCTCTGCCTCACCTCCACATCTGAACTGATTCTTCTTGAGAAAAGCAGTGAGTGGTTTGCAGATGATACCATATCCCTTCACAAACCTCCTATAATAACCTGTCAACCCTAGGAAGCCAATTAGTTGTTTTACAGTTGTAGGACTAGGCCAGTTAACCATGCACTCTACCTTGGTTGGATCAGTAGACACCCCCTCTTCAGATATAACATGCCCTAAGTACTCAATCCGTGTCTGACCAAACTGACACTTACTCCTCTTAGCAAACAATGTGTTATCCCTTAATAGAGTTAACACTTCCTCCAAATGACCTAAATGTGACTTCCACTCCTTGATATAAACCAAAATATCATCAAAAAATACCAATGCAAACTTCCTCAAACACCCTCTTAATACTTGGTTCATTAAGGACTGAAAAGTAGTAGGAGCATTACACAGCCCAAAAGGCATCACTAAAAACTCATAGTGACCATGGTAGGTACTGAATGCAGTGTGGTATCTGTGTTCTGGGCTCATCAAAATCTGGAAATAGCCTGATCTTAGGTCAATTTTTGAGAAGTACTTGGCACCAGAGAGTTCATCAAGTAGTTCTTCAATTACTGGAATAGAGTAGTCATGTTTTAACAGTCATTTCATTCAAATACCTGTGGTCCACACACATCCTCCAAGTTGCATCCTTCTTTTTCACCAACAGAACTAGAGAAGCAAAAGGGCTTTTACTGTTCTGTATCATGCCTGATTCTAACAACTCTTGAACAGTCCTTTCAATTTCATCCTTGTGGTTGTGGG
This sequence comes from Phtheirospermum japonicum, assembly GCA_014905375.1. Taxonomy (NCBI): domain Eukaryota; kingdom Viridiplantae; phylum Streptophyta; class Magnoliopsida; order Lamiales; family Orobanchaceae; genus Phtheirospermum; species Phtheirospermum japonicum. The sequence goes on from BMAC01000231.1 coordinate 1,341,964, forward strand.
AGGTCCTATAGGGATACTGGTGTTTTGGCACACTGCCAGGTTTAAGTATGATTTGGTGCTCCACTCATCTACTGGGAGGTAGTCCCTTAGGTTCTCCAAAAACATCCTCAAATTTCTTCAGTAGTTCACTCAGTTCCTTGTCTTCCTTGTAGTCATGCTTGGTGGGGTGCAGCACATAAATTTCTTCTACCTGTTCTTCATCATGTATCAATTCAAACAGGGTGTGTTCTGTAATAAATTGACAGTGAATTGTTGATTAGAATAGATTTGTCCTTATTTTTATTAGCTTTTTAGTTCATTTTTATATTTGTTTTTGGTATAAGTTGGACGATTTAAGCTTAATCTCGTATTTTTATAATTCCAGCTTATTTTACCGTATTTTGATCGTAATTGATACAAGTAGGTGATATTTCGTTGTTTTTCACCTTACAGCTAAGTAACCGGAAGAGTTTAACGCGTAATGGACGAGGTTCAATGTTCAAGAAGTGAAGAACAAGCTTTCCGGTGAAACGAGTAGCAAAAGATCGAAAATTGGAGACAGACGTGCAGTCGCGTCGACTGACGCGACCGTCGACGCACCATCGACGCGAGCTCAGCGAGTCATGACCGCGTCAGTCGACGCTCCGTTGACGCAACGTCGACGCTACTTGCTGAAGCGTCGATGTCGACGCACCACTGTCGACGCACTGCCGACGCAACTTGCTGAAGCGTCGATGTCGACGCACACCGTCGACGCTCCCGCCCAGRCYACGCGCACACCTGCCGACCGAGTCTGCCGAGCACCGGCACGRGTCAGTCGACGCTCCGTCGACGCGACGGCCAAGAATTCGGATTTTAGGGTTTCTTATGCGCCAAGTCATGCAAAATCTATATAAACCCTCATTATTTCGGATTTTGAGAAAAAGACACGACCTCTTAGGGTACTTTAGCTTATAATAARAATAATCCCACATCTCATAACGAGATTTGAAGAGGGAGATCAAGGATCGAAGAACAATGCGTCCAAAACGTCGAATTCGAGTTCGAGATTCATTCTTTCCCCAAGATCAACGTTCAACCTCTGGAATAGCTGGAGCTTTTTACTGCTTTCATTAGTTTCAATAAGTTCTCTAAACTCTTAGTTAATTTAGTAGTTAATTTCTAGTTTAATTCTTAGTTAATGCTAGAACTAGTTTAATTAGCTAAATCATTTATGCTTGTTATTGGATATTGGTTAATTTAGTTGATTTTATGCGATTGATTTATGCTTAGTTATTCGTTAATCTTAGATTCTTATGATACATTTCTTAGTGGTAATTTCTTATGCTCATGCTGTTAGATTAGTTGCTATTAATTCTTAGTTCTTGAGTTCAAGTAGTTTAATTATCGCTCGTAMTTGATAATTTAGTTAGAATAATTAGTTTAAATAGATTTAGTTTAATTATTGCTTTAGTTATAATGATCGAATCAATCTATTCAAACTCCCAAATGTATATGTATGTTATTCGTAATTGAGAAAAACATCGATAAAACCGAACAGTTGTTTCCTCGAGAGATACGACTCGAGTCAAACTCATCACCCTACAGTTACCTCGTACACTTGCGAGCAAACTGACGTGTTTTAAATTAATTCAAAAGGGGTGCACAAAAGTTTGAGTCAATTGTATTAGTGGGAGCTTTTAGTTTAATCCTCTTCCCTCCCATGCTCACTGTTACTGACATAGCTTGATAATCCAACTCAATAGGGGTGTTCTCTTTAAGCCAATCCCCTCTAGGATAAGATCACAGCCTTCATGTTACAAGAGTCTAAGGGGATACTTAAAAGTGTAGTTCTGCATTTTCCATTTAAAGTCCTCAGCCTGTTGGGAGCTCAACAATTTCTGTCCATTAGCTACCTTAACCAAGATAGGCTTAGTGGGCCCCACATCACACCCTAGTTCTCTGGCAGTTGACTCCTTAAGGAAACTCAAGGTGCTCCCTGAATCCAGCAATACATGTAGTTGTCTGTCACCACAATATCCCACAAACCTCATGGTGGTTGGGCCACCCTCTTCTGCCATAGAGTTTAGGGACATTTGTACTTCTTTAACAGGGTTCACCTCACTCTCTTCTTCCTTACTAATGTTGTCTGTGTAGGAATAAGCCAACTCCTCTTCTTCAGTCATCATCATATAGTTCAACCTATGCTTGCACCTGTGTCCCACTACAAACTTCTCATCACAGTTGTAACAAAGTCCCTTCTCCCTTCTTGCAGCCATTTCTGCAGATGTGAGTAGCTTTGGGGGTGGTTTGTTTTGGTTTTGGGTGGGTAGGGATTGTCTGTAAGAGATTGGAACTGTGGGATTTGGGATTTTGTGATTGTGGAAAGGGGTGGGGGAGTAGCTTCTGTTAGACACTTTAATTCTTTTAGTAATTACCTCAAGAGTCAGTAGTTGTTTCCTCCCTAGTTCAATGGTTTGTTGCAGAGAGTTTGGTTCATACATATTGACAAAAGCCTGCAGGTCCTCATTAAGCCCACTAATAAAGCTTGCTATAAATTGCATTAACTCATAATTTACTATTGATAATTAGTTATTTTTATTATCAAACTTATTAAATAATTATTTAGAGTTTTTACAATTATGTAACTGATTTTTTATTTTTAATTATATATGTATAATACTAAATTGAACGTAATTAATTGTAAATTACTATATATTGAGTTTACAATGAACGTTGTTAATAATAAAAAAATAAGCTACTAATATTTATATATTGAGTAAAATATTATTTTTACGTATATTTTAACAATTAATATATTATGAGGTTATTATATAGTAGAATAATTAATTAGAATAAGAATTATGTTATATTC
>BMAC01000232.1:0-21088 GCA_014905375.1 Phtheirospermum japonicum
ATATATATATATATATATATATATATATATATATATATATATATATATATATAATATATAATTTTCAATAATTGCACAATACTTTTTTTAACGGATTGGGGAGAGGATTTTTTTTTTTCTTTATACGCCAATTTATAGTCAAGCTTAATAATAATAAAATAATAATAATAATAATAATAATAATAATTTCACAATACTAAAATAATTCTTAGATATTCATCTAACAATTAATAAAGTGGTGAAATTAAAAAAAAATAATATCTAACGAAAAATAATAATAAAAAGGGTTAAAATAGGAATAAAATCAAAAAGCTCAATGAGCTTATTTGAAACGCTTGTAATAGTAGCATCTGAGATAAGCTCAGACTTTTCAAATAAGCTCATGCAACCAAACAAGACATATATATATATATATATAAAATGAAAAATGTAATAGAAATAATAATAATTAAATTTACAATCCTAATATTATATAAAAAAAAACAAATAGCATTAACATTATTATTTTAAACATGTACTTTTGTGTAATTTTGTATTTTGGAGGCAGCTTATCAGCTAAATTTGCCAAACGCTTTTATTTAAATCAGCTAGCTTTTTAGTTATCAGCTATCAGCTCTTAAATAACTTATCAGTCATCAGCTAGCTTATCAGCTTTGTCCGCCAAACATACCCTAAGTTTGAAAGTGTAATTCATACAAAAATTATATTTTTGACCTTCTAATTGATGTTAATTTAAAATTAATTATACTGATTATAAATTAACTAACTCAATTTGATTAATTGTATTTCTATAATATGTATAATTCAGTTATAAACATTATTAGATTCCTTAAAAGAAAAACTAAGATTAAAGGAATGATGTGTTTCAATCATGTACAATAGAAATAACATAATTGAAGGAATATAGTGAAATTAAGGAATTTGTTTTAAATGTATAATTTATAGTTACACTAATTAGTTTTAGAGAAATATGGAAAGCTTTTAAAGATAAAAATATATATTGAATCTAATCATGCTAAATCAGGATATGCGGTTTTAATTTAGACCTTTTCATTTCTAAAATTAATTTGAGATAAATATAGTAATTTTACATTAATTAAGCATAATTAGTGAAACATTTAAGAGAAGTTTTTTTTACAGAAATGATTATTCGTCAAAAACATCAAAAACCAATATATTAAGAATAATAACATTGCGCAATGAAAAGAAAGCACGTCCCAAAATTACAGAAAGAAGAAAAATAATGCTCCAAAATCGCCTAGTAATTTACAACTTTTTACGTTCTTACAGATTACTATACATATATTAATTTATTTAAATTGGATAAGAAAAATAGGAAATTCCTAGGCACATCAACAAATAGAGTCAACAAATAGAGGAAATGACAAAAATAAACAATATTCAAGCGCGGCAGCGAATGATGCTTTTCAAAAATAATAATAATAATGAGAACAATAATAACAATAAAAAAAATAATAATTGTACCACAAATCAAATGGGTTGAATATTCTGAATGTGTAATTAAACCAATCTTTTGATTGAGATTATAAACAACATGTATTGTGAGAAATTACGGGATTTTTTGATAACCTGCGTATAAACAACAGGTATACTCTCACAATAATTAAACCAAACCTGTTGTATACTGTGAAATTATTATGTGTAACACACACGGCCGAAATGGTTTGACCACAAAAATAAAAAATAATAATAATAAATGGCCTAGTGTGTAAATATAAGTGCCAATTATATTAACCTGCAGCAGCAAACAATGAGAATAAGAAAAATTGAAACACAAAAAGCAAAAAAGACACCTGAGCCAATTAACTTTACAAACTTATTACTACATAAGATGATCATTAAATTTGAACATAAAACACAATTTCAAGTATTATGTTTTACCATAGCTTATAAAGAGAAAAAGTAAAAAAAACAATAAGAATCCACACACGCGTTCTCGTACGCAATCCCTTCAAAGTAGAATATTCAATTTGGATGCTGTCTACGTTTAAGAATTAAGANTTTGCTAGTCTATAGTGACGTATACGTTTAATCCCGAATTTATTGAGGTTAGCTTCACGTATTATGTTTTACCATAGCTTATAAAGAGGAAAAGTAAAAAAAACAATAAGAATCCACACACGTGAATATTGACAACGACTGAGATTTCACTTCTCAAGCTCAAGTATCTCCTTATTTTCCGATGACGTTTCGAGAGTTGTTACAAAGGAAAGCAGGCTCGTCATCGGGTAAACATACACTCCTCGTCGCAGCTGCACTTGATCCGCAGCAGCCCCTCCTTGATCAGCTTCTGGTGCAAAGGTTGTAGCCTTTCAGTTTGGATAACTGTAGAAGGTAATGAACATTCTGATCAAACTTTAAAATGCCAATATCTTCTTTATCGAAGAAAAAGTAACCAAGTAGAATATCAAAGCACTAAGAAACTATACAAAAAATCAAAACAGCATGCATACATGCACATAAAAGAAAACATCAATATTCACTAAAATTAAGTTAGGTGTACCGAAGGAAAGGAATATGCATAGTCACCGACACCTTATTCACCACCATCACCAGGGTGTTCGCCAGCTCGCACGGGCAGCAGCAGCACACCGTCGCGCACTCCGCCATCTTCTATTTATATATACACTACATATTTAATAAACTTAATAAATAAATATTAATGAGCAGCGACGTGTTTGGAAGTTAACGACAATTAAGGGTGATAATTTAGGAAAAATATTAATATAAATAAGATTGTTCAATAATTAAGTAAATATTGGAAAAAATATTATTCAACCTTAACTTATATATATATACATATTACTGTTAAGAAATAAAATCAACACTTTGAGTTGTACCTAGGCTTTCAAATTACTCCCATTGCGCAAGGCATTATCATCTTTATAAACAGAAGCTAGTTAATAAAGAACCACAACAAAAAATGATTGCTCCGAACAAACGGATTGAATAAAGAACAAATATAACTCAAAGATTAAGTAAGCAAATATGATTTCAAGTAGAGTAGATAAACAAAACTGTATAAGAAAGAAAACTAAAATAGAAAATTGAATTACAACCACATAAATACGAAGATTGCAATAAGTCGTTATACTTCTTTGAATATATGATTGTAGGAGTCGAGGATATACTCGAACATATTAATAACAAATTTGTATTGCAATCGATTAAAAAATAATTTTAAACCAAACCAATGTGCGTGCAGTCGAAATTTCGTCCCAAAACTCTTGATTGATTGGGCAGATAAGTTTCTAGACAACCCAAAAATATGCACAACTGGAAACATATGTACAAAAAACTTAAAATATAGCTACACTCAACATTGGTTCCGGTAAGGGTAGTTGAAAGTGGACGGAATCATATGGTGGATTTCCAGCATACGATATTAAAAAACTAATGAAGTAAAACCCTTAATCACCTTTAGTGATAAAAACAAAAATAAAATATAAAAAAGCTCGAATAGCATACATAATTATAAGGCTTCCAAATTGAACCAACTTCCCAATATACTCCAAAAATAATCGGAATGCCAAATCACCAAAAAAAACCAATTCAAGACACCAATCAAAAATAACAAAAAATACTCTCCAAAAACATAATTGGTAAATTATATAACGAAAAGGATAAAGAGTATTACATGTGAGGAACCGAATCCGAGATCCACAGTCAAAAGAAGGTGAAGAACCTAGACACCCCATGGCCCATCCTCGCTGATATCCGATCACCAAGAGAAAAGTTGGTGACTAGATTTTGATTCATATGAGAAGGTGAAGAAGGAAAAATAACTTATCAAGTTAAATTTCTTGCAACTTTTGATGACCTGTTATTGATTCATATGGATGGATTAAGCTCTTTTTTTTTTTATTGATTCAGATTCATAAAATTTTGAAACAAATAAAAAGAATCCAGATCGAATGCAGAAAATATCTTTCAAAGCAAAAATCTTTGAAGAACGAATTTTCCAGATGAAGATTTAAGGAAAAAAAAATATAATTTTCTTTTATGAATTTGGATTATGAATTAAAAAAATGTTTTAGTAAATCAGGATAATTCTTTTTAGAAGTATCATTCGAAACAAATCAATCATTTGAAGTAATTGTTCTATGAAAAAAAATAAACTTCAAATAGGATGGATCTGTCCACACAACACCAATTTTAAAAGCTTACAAAAATGGATAACATAACACCCAAGCTTTTGATGCTTTTGATTCTTGGAATTGTGGAGAAGTCGAAAGAAGAAGTCAAAGAAAAGAATTGTAGATGCCCAAACCATAAAGACTTTCATTTTATCGGATGGGTATTTTGTTGAATCTGGGGGCGTTCAATATGGGGATAGGCAGATCTGGGGGACTTGCGTGAGAAAGAACACAGAAGCATACGGAGGAAATAAAAAATTTCAGACGGATGAATCTGTATAAATTTTCCTCTGTCTCAAAACTCAGTTCGAAATGGAGAAAAGAGAAGAAGACGGATCAATTAATGAGTTGAAATAATTTAAGGAAAAAAGTACTATTATATACCCTAGGCAAAAAAATATAAAAGGAATGAATTAATATGAAATCCTATAAATTTGACACATCAGAATTCGGGTAAATAAAAAAATGACATATGTAAAAAGAATTCATAAGGAGTTGACACCTTAGCAAGGTGTCAACAGAATTAACAAATAGGGGTTGATATATATATATATATATATATATAAATAAAATAAAAAATTATCGTGCAACGCACGGGCACAATACTAGTATATATAATTACTTATATATTATTTTGGTTTTATTGTAAGATTTTTGTTATTTTGTTTTACGTTTCTTTGTTTGTTTGTTTTTTATTGTGACTTCAACAATATCAAATTTGTCACTTTTTTAAAAAAAATACTTTGACACCTTTATTAATTAAATTATACAAAAATGCGCAATAGAATATAATTTATTATTTATTTTAATTGCTATCAACAAGTTATTTCAAGTATTATTACGATTCAATACTTTTTTATTTGAATTTATCTCATAAAATAATATATAATATATATATATATATATATATATATATATATATATATATATATATATATATATATATATATATATATATATATATATATTGTTATTATCTCAAAAATCGCGTAAAACAATACAAGTGCGAATCCAGCATCGAGTGTAATGAACATTGTGTATCAACTATAATAGATCTAGAAAATGATCAACTAATTATAATATTAAGAAGGGGGAAGACCGCCTTCGAAGGAAAATATTGTTAAAGATGGTTATCTTGAAAGCATTCATGTCATACTTAGTTTCTATCAAAGTTTAGAATCGAGTTAATCCAGTTAGGTGTGTATTTAAAGTTTACATACCAATCAATTCAATTTCATTAGAATATTTACATTTTATTTAGTATATTTATACTATGATTGGCGTACTGTGTAGAGGCAACAATTAAAAAAATCTCTTCATACTAAAATTTGGCAGACCTACAATCTATGGTGGATAGTGAAAACAAATTGGTTAAGTCGTTTATAATGGCCAAACAAACATTTGGAGAGAATGGTGTTGATGAAGTGAAATTGCGTCTACTTACGAAAAGAGGCAAGGGTGGAAGGATGCACAATCGTTCAGAAGTGGATGAATCTTCTCTATTGGTTGTTGGTGATCTTAATGCTCAAAGTGGTACCATAGATATTGTACGTAGTAGAAAAGAGATCTGGTAATTTGAAATTTATCAACGAGTTGCATCCTTCGCACCTTACTCTATAATATAAATTATTGTTTCCTTTTGGGGAAGACAATTATATGGATGATATATATCCTTTAATGAACATCGAAAATCTAAAGGCAATGGTAGACAATATGTGAGTCAGAGTGAGTTCTTTTTTCACCATTTGCATGAAAGAGAGATTGAGTTATCCACTATTTTATATAGTCAATGACTCACACAAAAAATCATAGTTGATAGATATACGATGATTAAATCTCATGATTGTAGTACGTCGGAACCCATCAAGAAAACTACGAAGTGAGATGTATAGTAAGACTACTGATGCATTGTTATAAGGTGAAACAGATGGTTCAAGTTTTGGTACTCACGTTGTCTTGCCTATGACATTTACTACTGGTCTATGATTGAGAATTAATAAGATGTGATGACAATTAGCCAATTGGCAGATTATCTTGATTTGTTTATTACATTCACGTGTAATCCTAAATGATCGAAGATTATTAACTTTATTAATAAAAGGAATCTAATACCAGTGGATTGACCTGATATAATTTTAAGAATTTTCAAAACAAAGTTGGACGCTTGATGAGTTACGTGATAACAAAAAATTTGGATAAATTATTTCAAGTGAGTATAAAGAAATATTATGTTTCCATATTATTTAATCTAATAGTAATAAATTATTAATATTTGTTTTTTTAATTTATCGTTAATTTATATTTTATGATCTTGTTGTTAGTTATTTACACCTTGGAGTTCCAAAAGAGAGGTCTTCCTCATACGCACATACTTATATTTCTATCAAAGTAAGACAAATGCCCAAATGCTCGTGCTATTGATCGAATTATTTCAACTGCAATTCCTGATAAAAAAGAATATTCAAGATATTATTTTGCTTTTTTGGATTTGATGATTCATGGATCATATGGTAATTTATGAAAATCGTCTCCTTACATGGTTTATGGAAGTTGCACAAAATATTCCCCAAAGAAATTTGTAAATACTACTAGCAACGATAATGATGATTATCCTGTATATCAACATAGAAACACTGGAATAACGGTTACAAAGAATGGTATTCAGCTAGATAAGTGGTGAGTCGTTCAATATAATATCCATCTATCGCTGAAGTATGGAGCTCATTTGAATGTTGAATGGTGCAACCAATCTAGATCTATAAGGTATTTGTCTAATATTTGAACAAAGGTAGCGATAAGATCACTGCAACGTTCTATCAGAACAAAGATGGGGACGCATATGAGAAAAGGATTGATGATATCATCATGTATTATGAATGTTGTTACAATTTTCTATGCGAAGCGGCGTGGAGAATATTAGGTTATGAAATCCAGTATAAAGCTCCACCTGTCAGACTTTTGAGTTTTCATCTTCCAAGAGAGCATAATGTATTGTATAATAATAATGATCAATTGGACGCGGTAATGAGACGCAAATCAAAACATCATAACATGTTTTTTGGTTGGTTCGAGGCGAATAAAAAATATTCAAAAGCAAAGAGTTTTAACTTATGCTGAGTTTCTTCAAAATTTGGTTTGGAACTCGACAACTAAAAAATGGACATCTAGGAAGCTAGATTTGTTCTCATTAGCATGAACTTACTATATTTCGCCAGGATCGGGTGATAACTACTATACTTGGTGTCTCCTAAATGTAATTCGAGGAGGCCAATATCACGGTAATATTAAAAAAAATTAACAACACGCAATACAATACATATAACGATGCATGCTAGTCTCTGGGATTATTGTTAGATGATAAAGAATATATTGATGGTATATCAAAAGGAAGTAATTGCGAATCAGCACATTTCGTGAGTCTTTACTCACAACCTTGCTTGCATCATAATTTTTAGCACGTCCCAAAAGTGTGTGAGAAATGTTGAGAAGATTTGACGGATGACATTTTATAAAATCAACAAAAGTTGAGAAAGTTCAAAGGTAGCAATTATTGATATTTGTATTATATAAGCTATTAGTTATGTTCTAATGTATTATTTTTATTACCAATATTTTACTTCTATTTTCAATGCACTTTTTTTTCCAGATTTTACAAATGAGTGATGATGAATTCAAAACCCTTACTTTACTTGATGTTAACAATTTATTGTAGACTATGAGAAAAAATTAAAGGATTTCCTTCCCATGCCAATTCCAATGGTCGTTGATTCCAGTATGTATTGTGTAATACCCCAAAGATTTTCCACTTCAATTAAATTATTTATCTAGTACAAAATTTTATTTATTTATTTATTTATTATTATTATTATATTCCTACACTTTTAGTCCATGATAATTTTTAAGTTCAATCATATTTCATGCCGAGTCTTAATTGAATTTTATTTTTTATATATTACTTTTCAAAGTCTTAAAAATATTTTTTTGATTTTAAATTATATTTCTTTCAACCATTCTCGTGTTTTTCGAATGAAGAACTAAATATTTTTAAAATGATTCTGGTCTTTTTTTTATGTACCTTATGTTAAATCATTTATTTTTATTTCATTTTAAATGTCCAAAAGATCGACTATGTAAACCTTTTTATTTCAACTTATTTTCAACTATCAAATCTCAAATTTTATTTGAGATTAATATTATATTTATACATTTTATATTCTTCAACTATTCATAAAGTTATTTATAATTTAAATACCTAAATCCATTATATATTTTCATTTTATTTCAATCCATTTAGAAATTCTTTTGTTTATATTTTATTGTCCAATTAGGTTATTTTTAACTTAGACAATAAGCCTAATTACCAAGTCTATTTGTTTATATTTTTTACCAAGCCAAGCCCATTTGTTCCATAACTTTTCAACTGCCTTCTCAAGTACTTTATTTTTGGCAAAAAAAATAGCCTCAGTAACTTAGGGTGTTGACAAATTAATACCACTAAATATATTTGGTGCCAAATTTATCCAATAACTTATAAAAATATAGTAATTTAACCCCAATCTCGCCGGAAAAAAGAAAATTCGTTGGATTCTTTCAATTATCGGCGATAAATGTTGACCAATTTTGACAAAGTCAATGCTTATTGATTAGAGTAGATTTGTTCTTATTTTATTAGCTTTTTAGTTCTTTTTTCTGTTTGTTTTGGGTATAAGTTGGATGATTTAAGCTTAATTCCGTATTTTTATATTTCCAGCTTATTTTATTGTATTTTAATCATAATTGATGAGAGTAGGTGATTATTTGTTGTTTTTCACCTTACAGCTAAGTAACCGGAAGAGTTCAGCGTGTAAATAGATGAAGTTCGATGTTCAAGATTGGAGAACGAGCTTTCCGGTGAACGGGTAGCAAAAAGATCGAGAAAATGAGACAGGCCTCAGTAGTGTCGATCGACGCAGACCCCGGCGCGCGACGGTCGACACTCTATCGACGCCAAGCTGACGCAACTTGCAGTTGCGTCAATCCAAGAGTCCGTCGGTCGACGCAAGGTCGACGCATCCTTCTGAAGCGCCGATTCAAGACCGCATCAGTCGACGCCCCCGCCCAGTCGACGCAAGCACCAAGCAGCATCGACACCGAGAGCCAGCACGCGTCGATCGACGCGACGTCGACGTGGCTGCCCAGAAATGCATTTTTAGGGTTCTTGTGCGCCAAGACATGCTATATCTATAAATACCCTTCATATTTCGGATTTTTGAGAGACACACAACATCCTAGGGTTTTTGGGCTTAGAATAAACATAATTCCACATCTTATAACAAGATTTGAAGACCAAGATCGAGGATCAAAGAACAACGAGTCCGAGGCTTTGATTTCACGTTCGGGATTCAATCTTCACCTAAGATCAACGTTCAACTCCGGAATAGCTGGAGAATTTCATTGCTTTCACTAGTTACAACAAGTACTCTAAACTCTTAGTTAATTTCCTAGTTAATTTTGTAGTTAAATTCTTAGTTAATTTTAGAACTAGTTTAATTAGTTTAATCGTTTCATACTTGGATATTGGATTAATTTAGTTTATTTATGCTATTCGATTTATGCTGAGTTATTCGTTTTTAGATTCTTATGCTATAATTATGTCGTGATAGTTAATTAAATTCATGTTCTTAGATTCGCTGCCTATTTTTTAGTTCTTAAATTCGAATAACTTAATTATTGCTCGTAGTTGATAATATAGTTCAAAGTAATTAGATTAATTACCCTTAGTTTAATTATTGCTTTAGCTTATAATGATTAATTCAAAATCTTTTAAAACCCCAAATGTACATGTATTTTATGCTAGTTCGTAAATTGAGAAAAATATCTAAAGATCGAACAATTGTTTCCTCGAGAGAATCGACTTGAGTTAAACTCACCGCCCTACAAGTTCCTCGTACTCTTGCGAGCAAACTTACGTGTTTTTAAATTTAAATATCTTTAATTGGGGTGCACAAAAGTTTGGATCAAAATTTTAGCGCCGTTGCTGGGGAAGCAACAAGTAGGAATTAAAGATGTTTTTTATTTTATTTTCTTTTTGAGTTTTTATTCTCTTTTTACTTTTCGCACTTGGTTTGGAGTTCTGCCATTTGGTACGTTGATTTGGTATTGAGTTTATGCAAGGTAGACGATCACTTCATCGCGATCTTGCACCATTCATTGACAACATCCACCGTTCAAATCCACCTAGACCAAGGCTCCTTTTTATTCCCGAGAACGATTCTTAAGTAGCGACTGATTTTATTTACGACCAAGTTCCCGACACAATGATGGGAGCACATTCGATTCGAAACGGTGATTCCCCACCGAGATCACCTCCACGCCCGATTCGAAATGGGTATGGGAGTGAGCCAATCGTTTTTCAAGGAAAACCACAACCCCAAGCATATTGGGCTAATTATCAGCAAAATGTGGAGAATGCGAGACAAGATGCGGGGAGAAACGAAAGAGTTAACCAGCAGCACAACATAATCGATCACCAACCCAACATGGCAAATATGAGGCAAAACAAAGAGATGAATGACAATGTCATGCGTCAACACAACATCGAGAACGTGGCATTTAGGAATGAGGATCTTCTGCAGCACAACGCATATGCTAACAATCAGAGGCACGTAACGCTTGGTTGGCGAATCAAGATCATGGTTACGAGCAAAACAATTTCGGAAGAAGATACAAGCGCGAGAACCATTACGCATATGATGACCACTACGAGAGAGCTAATGACTGAGTTAGGGAACCAAGGGGAGATCGAGCACCTAGACAACGCGATTTGGCGCATCCAAAGGTTGTACCTTTTAGGTCCGCTATTGTTCTTGGACCAAACGCAAGAGAAGTGGAGATCAAACCGCACCAACTTAATTTACTCCTGACTTTCCACGGAGATGCCCACTAAGACCCTCTGGCGTTTTTGAACTATTTCGTTGATGAAGTTGGAAGATTTATGGTTCATGGCCTTAACTAAGAGGAGGTGCAAATGATTTGTTTCCCGTAAAGCATGAAGGACAAGGCATAGTCATGGCTACTATCCCTGGAACCTGGTTCGTTAACTAACTGGGATATGATTAGCGAGATGTTTTAAAATCAATACTACTCAGCACAAAAACTGGGGCATCTTCGGAGGCAAATTGCAACCTTTGAACAGTTGGATGGAGAGCTATTTCATGAAACATGGGAGCGTTACAAGACGCTTTTGCAAGCTTGCTGATCGAAGAATTCTTAGCACTCTAAGAAATCTTCTCCGCAATAGGACGGAGTCGATTGTAGAGCTGTAAGTTTTCCCGAGTTGTGTCTCTCGGGGATAGATATAATCGGCGGTCGGTGTTTTTAGTCACTCTCTTGTTAAGCTAAATTACACTAATCTAAACTAAGAAAACATTAAGTCATTGGTTTGATTTGAGTTTTGAATTTAAAAGAAGACTTTAATGAAAATAATGAAAATGAGGGTTTAGAGTGTTCGGTTCGTCTCCACGATCAATCGGTTTTTGCCGAGCACTTAATCCACAATTCGGGGTTGTCAATTCCAAGCCTCAACAAAATCCGATTAATGGTTCTAAACGAACCTAAACCCCAAACCCGTAATTACTAAACTAATTGCATCAAATTAAGCTTACAATTAAAAGAGAATTCATGGAGGGAAAATCAAAGCTTTTGAAATTAAAAGTGGACAAAAGCATTAAATTGGAGGAAAGTCAAATCACCAAAGAAGAAAGCTTCATACATCTTTTAAGGACTAAGAGCATGTCTAACTAAAAGGAGTAAAAAGCTTCAAACCAACATCCATGGAGTTTTGCTAGAACAAGAACAACTAGAATCTAAAAATGAGAAATTGAAGAACAATGGAAAGAAAACAACACAAACCCAAGCTTAATAACCAAAACAACAATCACTAGTGCAGAAACTGCATATCCAAAAGGGTAACTCTGCCTATTCAGAACGCCTTTCTGTACCTTCTGTAGTGACATAGTTCTGGATTGGCAGACTTTTCAGAACGCCTTTTTTTACCCTTCTGGATTGGCAGACTTTCTAAAAGGGTAAAAAAAAACTGTTCTAGAAAATAATTTTTCTGGTCTAAAATGGTACCATCCTATACTTATCCGCCACTTTCCAGATCAGTTTTTACAATTACCGTTCTGGAAAGTTGTATATTCCAGAACGGTATTTGTAAAAACTATTCTGGAAAGTTGTACATTCCAGAACGGTAACTGTAAAAACAATTCTGATAAGTATAACTTACCAGAACGGTAATTTCAAAAAACCGTTCTGGTAAGTTAAACATTCCAGAACGATATTTGAAATTACCGTTCTGGTAAACCATACTTTTCAGAACGGTATTTGAAAATACCGTTCTGGTAAATCATACCTTCCAGAACGGTATATAACGGTATTTAGATATACCGTTCTGTAAGTTATACTTTCCAGAACAATATTTGGAAATACCGTTCTGGTAAGTATGATTTACCAGAACGGTATTTCAAAATACCGTTCTGGAAGGTATGATTTACCAGAACGGTTTTTAAAAATACAGTTTTGGAAGTATGACTTACCAGAACGGTAATTTCAAATACCGTTCTGGAATGTTTAACTTACCAGAACAGGTTTTTTAATAACCTATCTGAAAAGTACTTTCCAGAACAGTTTTTTATAAATAACCAGAACTATTTTTTTGATTATACGTTCTGGAAAGTTTTACCTTCTAGAACATCATTTTTAGTATTCGTCTTTTTTCAAATGTAAAGCATCAAATATTTAAAAAATACCAAATCTCAATTGAAAATATACTTCACCAAATACAATATCTCAATCCAGTGAAAACACCCTAGAACAAAAAAAAAAAAAACTACAATATTCATCAAGTGTTCAAAACAACAATCACTACAAGTCACATACAAAAAAAGGTCTTCAAACCAAAATAAAATGCAGTGCGCACCCAACGTCTACATCAATTCCGCATCATCATTCGACCAACTCTGCCAAAAAGATTCAGTGCATTGAAGAAATTTTGATTATTCACAAAATTTATTTATTATTATATTTTATTTTTGGTAAAATGCAGTTCGTGCTGATCCATTTTTTTAAAAGTTGTACCAAGTGATCTACTAATGATATATGATATAATTAAAAAAAAAGATATACCATTAATTAATTTTTGATTAAATGAAAAAGGAAAAACACATACGGTACAATAAACTCACTCTGTCAAGTTGGTATTGGCTAGCATGTGCCTGCAAAATTCAGCAAAAAAAAAATAAAAAAAATCTCATCACAATATGATCTATGACGTACTGATTTGCATGATTAATTGAATTAGATACTAATAATTAACTGCAATCTCAACACACTAACACACACAAAAAAATTTTGATGCTGAAAAAAGGGAGCGAGTATGTATACCGTGGTAGCGATGGTGGAGATGGTGATGAATGTGAGAAGTATAAAAGTTGTGATCTTAGCCATTGCCATCCCACCAAAAAAGGTACGAGATCCAGTTGAAGGTAGGAAGATGATGGGTTGGACACATTACTAGCCAAGCAACTTCCAAGATAATATTAAGCATATGCCTGAAAATCCATAAATGCACATAAAACCATCCATATAAAAAACCTTCCAGAGGACTTTCTGAGAAATTACTTTGCTCAGTCAGAGCAAACAATACGAACAACTCAACCATAGAAATAAAATTCAAGCCGAGTTGCATATAAAAACACATCGATCAAGTTACCTCTCTGGTGCGGTTGAAATAGGTCTTCAAGCTCATTCTCACAAAGAACTCCATCCTATAAAAGCACAAAAGGTGATAGGCCCGTAAGTTGCAGCAGTGCAGTATGGGAAATTTTGTGCCATACTACTCGAGTGATGGCAATGGCCAGCAGTGCAGTATGTGTGTGTGTTTCATAAATAATCATACAAACCTCATTAGGATCAACTGGTTGAGTAAATATTTCGTAAGTATCTCTCCTGCAAAAACACGAACAACAACAAAATATTCAGTACTTACTAATTAATTGTTGATTCAAGATTAATAATATTATCAATTACCTCTGTAGTGTATCAAGTACGAGCTCAAGTGTATGCTTCGCTGGCATTACTGATGCTTTGCCCAGTTGTAAAATAAAGAAAATAGATATTATTATTTATTCAGGCAACTAATTAATTTTTATATTAGAATTCATTAACATACTAATAATTAATGGACCAATTACCTGCATCATGCTTTTGATTTTATGAAATATGACCCGCTTTCCACTCCACTTCTAGTACCATATCAACAAACTAATTAAATTATGTACCGAACAAGTCTTTATGGACAAATAAATCAAATGACTCACCGCAATGATCAGCTGCTTCGGCATCTTTTGGGTTGTGCTCCTCATGAAAACTGATGTTGTGAAGCCTAAGGTTTCTACTGATGGCAATGACCTAACTATAGCATTTAAACGAGCCATCCTTTTTGTTCCCACAGCCAGCACCTGATGACAATAAGTAAATAATAAATAAAAAGAAATCAATCTAGCATCTTAACAACACCAAGGGATGATAATCAGAGATTGAATGAATATTCTGGCATCCATGAAGCAAATAACCTAGCCAAACACTAGTCAGTATGAATGAAATAAGCGAGAAAAGGTTTATGCAATTTTTCATACATTCAGTGCAACAAAAAAAATATTTATCACTTTTGTAACATGTCTTTCATACTTCTCATTGACAAAGAAAAAACTCACTATATGGACACTGTCATTTAGCATCATAATCACTTCCTAAAATAGAATGAAAGTTATATATTATGGACCAAATATATTCTCAAAGACATAATGAACCAATAACTCATATTTAAACTATTATAGGATAATTTCTAAGGTACTCATTAGAACTGAGTACGACAGAAAATTGTTACAGGTACAAAATCGGGTTGAGGAAGTGAACAGCTGAAAGATGCCTGCTAAAGTCCTCATCAGTTAGGCACAATATCCAAATTAATAACATAGCAGATGAAACTCAAAATGTAAAAGAAGATTTCCAATAGCCTGCTTGATGGTATGCCTAACAATTCCTAGTATGTAGATTAGAAACTTATGCATATTAAAACTTGAAGACAAAGTCCCAGCAAATTATAGGAGGAAACCTCAAATGCACAAACCCAAGTCAATTTCCTTATAATCATCAACTCATAAACCAAGCCTCTGCTGGTGTAGAGATTCTACGAGAACTATATGCATGATTTCTCTTCAGACACAGACCCTGGCCATATGAAACTTTGTTTAGGTGATGGTATGAGGTTAGTGAGCTCATATGGAAAGTCACATGGTAAAACAAATAGAGTTAAGAACTAACGTTGTAACCACAGCAGGTAGGCCTTCAGGACTGGCTGCAACAGCAAGAGCAACTGCAATCTAGAAAAGCAACACATAATCAATTTAATTTGTTTACAGATTTAAAAGCTGCATCCTAAAATGACCAAGCAGATGAATAAGGAGTTATTATAAAAAGTAGATACAAATAAAAACAGGAGGTAGTGAAGTGGATATGCTATTTTACACTTGCAGAAGTAAAACACCAGACATATGCATTATTGAATTATTTCAATGGTATATTTAATCATACAACCTCCAAAAAACAAATCAATGATGAAATAAATAGATTAGGGTTTTGGATTTTCTTTTTAATGCACACAGAATATAATAGAATACACTCTCTCCTGCACTGCTGCAACTTACGGGCCTATCAATGGTTTTGTGCCATCCTACTTTAACAAGAATATCAGGTGTTGGGCTACTTGAGTGATGCATGTTTCAGATTATGGCTTTAAAACACAGTATAAATATGAGTTGATATGGGCATTTTCGCATAGATTATTGAAAATAGAAGGTTCGACTAAAAAATCTGTGCCGTTTAGTTATCATAATCTAGCTTGAGAACTATAGTAACAATAGCACTTACGGCACGAGGGAAAATATGGAATTATTAGCAAAATGTAGCAGTTATAACATATTGGTGTTCCTTAAAAAAGGACAAGCCTTAAATGAAGGAGCGATTTTCAGATAATATTGATGAATTCAAAATCATGGGGTATGTACTCATCCTAATAGCATAACAAGAAAATATCATCCACCCAGGGTCATTGCTGTAATCCTTACACTTCTCATTTATAGAAGAGTAAATTTAACCTTAGAAAGAACTTTATTAAAAGCAGACCAGTGAACAAGAAACATCTAATTCTCAAGATTTGTTTTCGTTCAATATCTTCTTTTTTTAAGCAGGTTATTCCGCATGATTTCTTAAGAATGTTACGTATATTTACATGTATGGCTTGTTGCCTGCATACACTAGTAAAAAGTTGCAATTATTGCCCATCCTTGACATCCCAAAATAAACTGAAGACCATGTAATCAGAGAGAAATCTAGTTTTTAATACTGTCCGTTTATTGCTAATGATACAGGTTTTCATTGGGTGGTCATAACCTATTTCATATTTACAAATTCATATCATTCAGACAACAGATGCTCTCTTCATCTACACCCTGACCATTTTGAAGTTATTCTTTGTTCTAAAGCAGTTTTTAAAAGAGTTCCAGTTAGCTTTCTTGGCATAACAGTATGATAGTAATAGAACATTAACGTACTTTATCATCATCGAACGTGCTGAAGATTCCCTTTAAAAACTCGACAGCTTCACTTGTCAATGCAACACTCTGCAAGATCACATGCATATGGAGATAGAGGTTGTAAGAGAAGGATAGACTAAGTGCTTATATGGAAATAATGAAAGGACAAATTGCTTCAACACACAGAGATTTTTTATCATTACATAATAAGTGTCTTCACCAAATAATTTCAGGAAATAATACAACATTAGCCAACTAACAACTTCATTCAGTACAGATGTAAAATATATAATGATAAAAAATAAACTTTCAATTTTTAGGATAAAACTCTTCTATGGTGCGAAAGTGGACTTCTCTAGAAATCATGAGAGGCTATCAGTATAAGATTCTGTTGATATATGAGTAATTAACCTCCGAACAGGAAGCCCAAATACTTTTGATTTCACTTACTCTTTTTTTATAAATACTTACTCACCCTACCACATATTTTCTCTCTCCCGTTATTTTAAATATAATATATAATTAATTATTATAACTAAACTTATACGAGATAAAAATCATATCATCACTCAAGTTAAAAATCAAATTTAACACTGTTTACAATATTATATAGAATCCATTCTTAAAACCTATACCGAACCTTTCTAATTGTTGCAGAAACATTTTCAGAGCTACAATATAATAACTGAGGGCATCCTTTGCTGCAAGTAATCACCTGATCTGGAGCCTTCTTGTTGGGAATTGACAAATAATCATCTCTAAGTTTTAGGTCGTCATTGCACCTAAAATTTCTCAAAACAGTCCATGTGGTCTCTATTCGGCCTTTCTCTATAATTAGAGCATGAAGGAAAAGAAAGCCCGTTAAGGTAAGACCAAGTTCATTAACTCCTTCGAGCAACTTCTCTTGTACCACAACGCCCACTATTTCAGCAGGTTGCAAAGGAGCATTGAAACACTTAACCTGCTCACCAAACATAGAAGTTAGTGGGCTTTCTACCGAATGAACTGGATGTGCCCCCTGCTAGATATAGTAGCAAKAATGAAAAYAAAAACATGTAAATTATTTGTAAGCCTTTAAAGAAAAACATTTAAGCAAGTATATTTCAACAAGAATAGACAAATATTTCATTAGGGCTAAATATTTTGTTACAAAAGAATGTAGGTTAAACATCTCAGATAAACCGATTGGGGCATTTTTCAACTTAAAATGCAGAAATTTAAGTAAAACACGAAGAAAAAAAGCACAAATTGAAGGGACTAAGTATATTTGACCTTAAAACAATCAGAATTTCCCAACATTAAAATAAAATCCAACTCGTCTCAATTGGCAAAATCACTCACCACATTGGAAACATTATTTTGTTGAATAGAATTGAAATACATGGTTGGAGGCTACTACAGAGGCGACGGCGACGGCGGAGCAGGGGAGTATTATCTGAAGGTGGTGTCGTCGGGCTCCACGGTCCAGCCGACTTCGCGAGCCAGGGCGGCGATGACGTCATTCATGTCGGCGCGGGCAAAATATGCTTTGGATGTATGGATGTTACAGTATGGAAACTTCCCCCTCCCGGGAGGGGGAAGTTTCCATACTGTAACATCCATACATCCAAAGCATATTTGTTTATTTATTTATTTATTTATATTTATTTATCATCATACATAAAATATATATATATAATTCTAGTCCCGAGCTCGTCGCCATAAACGAATACCTATTTTAGTTTTAAATAATATAAGAGTTCTATTTAAACGAAATTATAACTTCGTTTTCAAATAAAATTATATTATCAATTTCTAAGAAATTATTATAATTATTTAGTGATTTAATTAGTTATTTAAATTACTGTTGAGTCGTCTATGGAATAATTTCGATTTCTAAAATTATTATAATTTGTTTATATTATAGTTATTTTTTATATATATAAGTTAAAATATTACTGGGTCGTTCACATAATTATTTAGTTTTTAACTTAAGTCGTCAATTGGGTCGATTCTTGTCGGACTTTAAAAGAAACGAGCCCAATGACTAGCCCGAGTCCACTAAACCTTAGCCCTAGCTTTCCAAAATTAAACCCAACTTTGGTTTATAAGCAAAATCTTATTTTTTTCCCTTCAGCCGCCTCTCAAAACTCTCCAGCTTTTTCATATTTTCTGCAAAACCGGCCGCAAAACAACAGGTAAAATAAAACCCATCTTGTTTTCTTTTTTTCTAAATCTTCAGAGAAGCATATAGCTTTAATCCCAATTTTCGGCAGCCATGATCGGCTGCCGATTTCTAATCAACCCTGCCAAAATTCTCAAAGTCGCCAACCCCAAACGAAGCCCCAACCGAACCCCTGTCCAAACCCAGATAGACCTATGGCCGGACCCAAAAAGGAACCAAATCGCCAACCACCGGATCGAGACCCGAACCATACCACTGCCACTGGGCCTTCACGACCACTGCCGTACAACGACCATCGACACCACAAGCCCGATCATCCACCACGTCGAACCATCCGGATCGCCCATAGCCAAACATCATAAATTGCCAACATCCGGCGATTCCAGCCAAACACCACCCGAGACCCGAAGAACTTCGACGACAAACCACCCACGAGAACCAGCCCAGTCACAGCCGAGCCGCAGACCAAGCCAACGTCACCACGGCCCGACTCCCAGTCGCCGAACAACCTCACAACTCAGACCCGAAATCAACCCGACTTGGCTGCGACGAATCGCACCAACACCAGTGGCCACGATTTCATCTCCGCCGTTTCCAAACAACCACCCGCCACGACCCGTTTCAACCCACGTCAACCCAAATCCGAATCGCCACCCGAATACAACCCGGCAGCCCACGTTTCCGACATCATCGTCGCCACTAGCCAGACCCACGCTGAACAGCCGCCGGCCCGAACAACCAAAACCCCAACGCCGATCCAGCCCCACGCCGAACCATACGGATCACCACCACCAACCACGACCAGACTCGACAGCCACACCACCACGACAAAATGACCCGAAACCCACAGACCCAACCAGTCGCCTGCCCTCGCCGAGTCGCCACCCAACCGCCAATCTGAAAACCACCGTCTGAATCGCCACCCGCGGCAAACAATCTCCACACACCACCGCCCGAATTAACCGCAGACCAATCGGCCACCAATTTTTCACCCCGGAGTCAAGGCCCGAAATCCATTTTTTCGTCACCGACCTCTGGCCGCCCGCGAATTGGTCAACCGGCAGTCAGCCGTTGCCGCCGTTGGCCACCGTCGGCCCACCTTACGGACGGAGCGGATCGGGGACACAACCGCCCGTTTCTCCGTCCCCGCCCTCGCCGGTTGCAGCCAAGCATCGCCCGACGCCGTCCGTGCTGCTGTCGCCGTTGGCCGAGGAAGGGGGAGGGGTGTGCTGGCCGAGTTCTCTATGGGGGGAAAGAAAAGGGAAAGAGACGGGAGGGGAGAAAATTAGGGATTTGGGGCTGAAATCCTCCTCTTATCCAGCCCATTTTCCAGAATTTCCAAAATTGACCCCCCAACCTTTAGCTACCTTTCAATTGAACCCTCGGATTACCAATAACCCCAAATCCAGCCCCAAACTATATTACAAAATTGCACTCCAGTCCTTTTAATTATTAATGCTATTATATTATTATTATTGACATTATTATTGTTTTTATTATTATTATTATTATCATTAATATTGTTATTAATATTACTATTATTATTATTATTACTATTTTAAATATGAAAAATACTAATTAAATATATTTTTCTAATTTATTAGGTGACGAGCATTAATGGGGACTTAGGATTTCAACTACGTGCATATCACTCGACTTTCCACGATATTTTACGAGGTAGGGACCACTGACTTACCTATGTTAAATTTTATGTACTCAAATTTATGTGCTATGTGTATCATGCGATTCTATATTTCCAAAACTAATATAGCCGTAGACCAAATGTGTCTGTGACCGGGAAAAGGTCATTGGGTTTCTCCCAGCGTGCTATAACCACGAATTAAAACCAGAGACCAAATGTGTCTGTGACCGGGAAAAAGGGTCATCGGGTATATCCGGCGCGTTTTAGCTGCAGTCAACTTATTTTCTACGATAAAACTATGAATTCTATGATCGATTTGTACTATTTTGAGTTGTATGATTTTGCATTGGTTAAGTCAGTGTAACTATTGAGTACGTTGAGCTCATCCCAAATCAACGATATTTTTTTCAGGTATGAACAAAGAGGTCGATCGGATGGGAGACGAGTAGAGGAATAAAAATGTTGATGTTGGTTTTGTGTTTCCAAACTT
>BMAC01000232.1:21113-40761 GCA_014905375.1 Phtheirospermum japonicum
ACCCTTATCACCCACAACCCCAATGCCGCCCCCGCAGCTTTGCTACCACAAACTTCAACACCACCACCTCCACTGCCTCCGCCGCCGCCACCACGGCTACCAAGAGCAGGAAAGAGAGGGAAAAGGAGAAAGAGGCAAACGAAGCTTCGCGAACAGCACCTGAGAGCCGTCCACCAGCCGAATGCTCGCCAGTCTCCGCCAGTATGTGTAACCGCCCCGATTTAACTTTAGTCAAAATAGGATTTATATTTAAGAAAAATATGACGAAACCTTGGCGTCACAATAAATGTCGAGACTTTCAAACTTTACGCAGCGGAAATAATCATAATATAAATAACCAAATCACCATCAAAGGAAATTTATAATTAAAACGCGTTTTTTATGTCTAGTTCAACTTTTATTTAAAATAATGAAACAAGTTTGGAAACACAAAACCAACATCAACATTTTTATTCCTCTACTCGTCTCCCATCCGATCGACCTCTTTGTTCATACCTGAAAAAAATATCGTTGATTTGGGATGAGCTCAACGTACTCAATAGTTACACTGACTTAACCAATGCAAAATCATACAACTCACAAATAGTACAAATCGATCATAGAATTCATAGTTTTATCGTAGAAAATAAGTTGACTGCAGCTAAAACGCGCCGGGATATACCCGATGACCCTTTTTCCCGGTCACAGACACATTTGGTCTCTGGTTTTAATTCGTGGTTATAGCACGCTGGGATAAACCCAATGACCTTTTCCCCGGTCACAGACACATTTGGTCTACGGCTATATTAGTTTTTGGAAATATAGAATCGCATGATACACATAACACATAAATTTGAGTACATAAAATTTAACATAGGTAAGTCAGTGGTCCCTACCTCGTAAAATGTCGTGGAAAGTCGAGTGATATGCACGTAGTTGAAATCTTAAGTCCCCTTAATGCTCGTCACCTAATAAATTAGAAAAATATATTTAATTAGTATTTTTCATATTTAAAATAGTAATAATAATAATAATAGTAATATTAATAACAATATTAATGAAAATAATAATAATAAAATAATAATTCAATAATAATAATGTCAGGGTAGGGTTTGTAAAGGGGTGGCCAATTTGATGATGTAATTTTTATTTTTATTTCGCAGTTTTTTAATTTAAAAATTCGTAAAGACTTTTGAGATCGGTATTTTATCTTACTTTTTTGTATCAATAGTACATTTAGAACGGTTTTAATAATACCGTTTTGGAAAGAAAATATATGGGCGGCGAAAAAAATTCATTAACGCGGTATTTAATTGGAAAATACTTTCAAGAACGGTTTAATTAAAACTGTTCTAGATTGACGTACATTCCAGAACGGTATTAAATATCGTTCTGGAATGTACACTTTGCAGAACGTTATTCGAATACCGTTCTGGATCGACTCATAATCTAGAACGGTTTTTCCATTACCGTTCTGGAATGTCTACTTTCCAGAACGGTATTTGAATAACGTTCTGGAAAATCATCTATCCATAAAGGTAATTTCAAATACCGTTCTAGAAAGTCTAATCTAGAACAGT
This sequence comes from Phtheirospermum japonicum, assembly GCA_014905375.1. NCBI lineage: Eukaryota > Viridiplantae > Streptophyta > Magnoliopsida > Lamiales > Orobanchaceae > Phtheirospermum > Phtheirospermum japonicum. Next base: position 22,673 of record BMAC01000232.1, read on the forward strand.
ATTTTAAATACCCTTCTGGATGCACCAGGATGTTCTGTTCTAAAATGCAGTTTCTGCACTAGTGAATAAGAACAATCAATCAATAACACAACATAATAGTAAAGGGAAAGAACACTACCAAATTGCATTAYACTCCAAAGCTTCAAATCCACTACAACCTTCAAAAGAAAATTAAGTCTTCAACACTAAGCAACAACAAGGGATGGAGATGTCACCTTCTCCACAACTTAACAAGGAAATTATCACAAACTAACTAACCAAACTAACTAAACTAGACCACACTAAACTAAGAATATAAACTAGGGTTTACATGACAAGGAAAATGTAGAGGCTTGGAGGAGATGGAACTAGTCCAAAACCACCAAGGAAAGTTGTATGGATAAGGTGGAGAGCTGGTCCTATTTATACAAAAACACAAGGGCAAAATCGTCAAAATGGACCAAAATCACGAGCTGGACTGCGTCTTAGTCGATCGACTGAGGAGTAGTCGATCTACTAAGGGTCAGTCGATCGACTGCTTCGCCCAAAATTTCCAAACTCACTGGACTCCAGTCGATTTGGGGAGGTCCAGTCGATCGACTGGCTCGGCTGCTCCGGCTCGATTTTCTCGTTTCGCTCTAAACGTCCGCCGGTTGTCGCTCCTCGTTCACGCTGTGTTTTCTTGCTTTGCCCGTTTCGATCCGAGTCGAGTGGGATGCTCTGAGCATGTGCGGGACCGCTTGGTCATCCTACGGCCAAAAATACGAAAAATGGTAAAAATGTACGAAAAAATACTAAAAACCGCACAAAGTTATAAAAATATAAAACTAACAAAATTGGCCAAAACGACTCCTAAAACCCGTAAATGCAAGCAAAACACACGCGAATGCGCCACAAAAAGGTAACAAAAAATGTACAAAAAAGTACAAATCAACCACCCCACACTTAGAATGATTGATTGTCCTCAAGCAATACTAATCTAGAATTACAAAACTACCCCCGGGTGATCCTAAACTAGTGCACAAAACCCAACTCGAGACGTCGTGTGTTACAATGCTCGTTAGCTCGGCTAAAAGGATGACAAAAAATGTTTTGGAAAAGAAAGTTTAGATCAACTCCCGAAACCTAAAAGTACTAGGTAACCCTCCAAGTCGGTCCCCTCGTCCTTGCCCCGGCTAAGGTCTATCCACGGTCGAACCGTTAATCGGCTCCCTACTAGCCCCGATCGTCTACAACTCTCTTTAACAAACAAAATCTAAAAAGAAGGAGAAAGAGGAAACGTGCAAGAGTTGCACGTTTTATTACTTAATAACTACAAGGATTTATAACTTATCCTTGTTTATTCATCATCTTTTCTCTTCTTTTTTTTTCTTCTTCTTTTTTCTTTTTTTTTTTGGTACCTAAGGAAATAAGGTACTTAAATACAAGATAGATACAAAGAGAAATCAACGGCTCCAACCACTCGTTGCTACTAGCAACTTACAATATTTTCGATCGAGAACATGGAGCAATTGACGACTCCAAAATACAAAACAAAATCCTATAGAGAGTGTTCGACGACGAGGCTAGTTGAGGCACTAGTTCTTAATTGAGCTCAAGGATAGCACGAAACTAAAGCCGAACAAAGTTCCCAACGAGTCAAATTACCTAAGTACACTAAATCCGATCGAAAATCTAAACTCCTAAGCAATTCATCAAAACCGCGTCACTTCGCCAAGGTTCCAAGCAAAAATAACACACACGTTACTTAAATTAGCATAAGCAAGCATGCAAACAATCTTAAAAGCCTAAGGCGAACTCTAACCACCACCCCACACTTAAAATCTAGCAATGTCCTCATTGCAAATTAAGCTAAATAAAGCGGTAAAAAGTGTAGGGAAAAGAGAACGCTCCTATCTCCGAGCTTGTGTCGACGTGGTTGTGCGTAAGTCCTTTTCGGGAGTTGAGACAAGCAACCTACAAAAAAAATTAACAAACGGGGGGTTGCAAAAATAAAATACGAATAAAAAGTTTTTTATTTGTTTTTTTTTTGAATTTTCTATTTTTTTTTGGATTTTCTCTCTCTTTTTTTTTCTTTTTTTTTTCTTTTTCTTTTTTTTACAAATTGGGTTGCCTCCCAATAAGCGCTACTTTAACGTCTATACCTCAATGGTTTATACAAATGACGCTATCCGGGATCGAAGAAGAGGTGGCGATCGTGCCACGCCTTGGTGTTCTCGAGTAGACACACCGGGTGACAAAGATCACCAAGGCGAGCAAGTCGAGCAAGCCGGTAGGTCAAAGCAACAAAAGAGCGGGCTTGCTTCGGGGGTCGGAAGAGGGAGTAGTCGACCACCCAAACGTGATCATCCCAAAATGGGTCGACGTACTCCTTCGTCTCCCCGACCGTAACCTCCACTCTCTACCCCACTACCTCTTCCACCACCTCTTGATCAAGTAAACAAACGGCGTCGGGTGGTGGTAAAAGAGGCTCGATCAACTCCACATCCTCCAAAAATGGCACAACTTCATCATTCTCACCAAGAGCGAGTGAATTCAACATTCCAAGTGCCGTTGGAATCCCCAAAGGCGACTCCCCCTCACTTTCCACTTCAACATATTCACAAAACACGAGAGGGGTAACGCTAATCTCCGACCCAATCTCCTCACCCTCTATCTCCACCTCCGTGCACACCTCTTTCAAAAGACCGTCAAAAGTTGCATTGCCAATAACAATGTTGGGATCCACCACATCGAAGATGGGCATCTCGTCAAGACACGGTCTTTTAAGCTCGTCCACTTCATTGGCAATTTGCTCTACTTGAGTCTCCATTCGAGCAAGGAATTCATCCAATTGTCGAATCACCTCCACGAGCTCGGATGAGGAGGCTTAAAGTTCGGGAGTTGGGCATAGACGAATCTTGAGAAAGTGACGCGTAAGGGTCATCGCTCGAAGTATACGAGCTCGAGGTGGGTAGATTATAAAAATCGTAGCTCTAAGAATGTGAATCATGAATTAGTGGAGCATACGAGTCAAAGCTCGGGTAAGAAGAAGGTGGGGCGAGTTAAGCATATGGATCGTCAAAATCCGGATCATAAAGACCACGAGTCGGTGCATACGGATCCATGCTCGGGTTATGGGGATGTGTAATCGGTAGAGAATATGAAGGTCTTAGGCCGGAAGAATCGAAAGAGGGGGCCCATTCTTCACCAATCGAAGCGTACGGGTCATCATAAGTCGAGGGGACCCGATCGCTTGGGGGAGTGGTGTACGGATTTGGATACTCGGGAGTTTTGATGTAAGGGTTTAGATATTTGGGAGTTTGGATATAAGGGCCGTCGTATGGCAAACTAGCTCGGTAGTTTGCCATCCTCGGCTGGGTCAATCGAGCGGCAGAGGCATCCTTTGATCGCCGTGTGTGTAGGTGGGCGGCATCGGGCTTTCCGAATGATTACCTTGCAAACTCAACACTCAACAAAGGATTACGAGCATCGAAAGTAAAACAACAATTTAAACTAACTACTAACTAATATAACAAGAGAAATAATTAAAAACACCTTTTGCCTTAATCTATCCCCGGCAACGGCGCCAAAATTTGATCAAAGAATTCTTAGCACTTTAAGAAATCTTCTCCGCAACAGGACGGAGTCGATTGTAGAGCGGTAAGTTTTCCCAAGCCGTGTCTCTCGAGGATAGATATAATCTGCGGTCGGTGTTTTTAGTCACTCTCTTGTTAAGCTAAATTACACTAATCTAAACTAAGAAAGCATTAAGTCATTGGTTTAATTTGAGTTTTGAATTTAAAAGAAGACTTTAATGAAAATAATAAAAATGAGGGTTTAGGGTGTTCAGTTCGTCTCCACGATCAATCGGTTTTTGCCGAGCACTTAATCCACAATTCGGGGTTGTCAATCCCAAGCCTCAACAAAATCCGATTAATGGTTCTAAACGAACCTAAACCCCAAACCCGTAATTACTAAACTAATCGCATCAAATTAAGATTACAATTAAAAGAGAATTCATGGAGGGAAAATCAAAGCTTTTGAAATTGAAAGTGGACAAAAGCATTAAATTGGAGGAAAGTCAAATCACCAAAGAGGAAAGCTTCATACATCTTTTAAGGACTAAGAGCATGTCTAACTAAAAGGAGTAAAAAGCTTCAAACCAACATCCATGGAGGTTTACTAGAACAAGAACAACTAGAATCTAAAAATGAGAAATTGAAGAACAATGGAAAGAAAACAACACAAACCCCAGCTTAATAACCAAAAAAACAATAAGAACAATCAATCAATAACACAACATAATAGTAAAGGGAAAGAACACTACCAAATTGCATTAAACTCCAAAGCTTCAAATCCACTACATCCTTCAAAAGAAAATTAAGTCTTTAACACTAAGCAACAACAAGGGATGGAGATGACACCTTCTCCACAACTCAACAAGGAAATTATCACAAACTAACTAACCAAACTAACTAAACTAGACTACACTAAACTAAGAATTTAAACTAGGGTTTACATGACAAGGGAAATGTAGAGGCTTGGAGGAGATGGAACTAGTCCAAAACCACCAAGGAAAGTTGTATAGATAAGGTGGAGAGCTGGTCCTACTTATACAAAAACGCAAGGGCAAAATCATCAAAATGGACAAAAATCACAAGCTGGACTGCGTCTCAGTCGATCGACTGAGGAGCAGTCGATCGACTGCTTCGCCCAAAATTTCCAAACTCACTGGACTCCAGTCGATTTGGGGAGGTCCAGTCGATCGACTGGACGATCAGTCGATCGATTGAAGGCCAATCGATCGACTGGCTCGGCTGCTCTAGCTCGGTTTTCTCATTTCGCTCTAAACGTCCACCGGTTGTCGCTCCTCATTCATGCTGTGTTTTCTTGCTTTGCCCGTTCCGATCTGAGTCGGGTGGGATTCTCTGAGCGTGCGTGGGACCGCTTGGTCATCCTACGGCCAAAAATAAGAAAAAGGGTAAAAATGTACGAAAAACTACTAAAAACCGCACAAAGTTATAAAAACCTAAAACTAACAAAATAGGCCAAAACGACTCATAAAACCCGTAAATGCAAGCAAAACACATGCAAATGCGGCACAAAAAGGTAACAAAAAAAGTGTACAAAAAAGTACAAATCACTTGCCCCCACCACAACTATTCTCCGGAGATGACTAACCAGTTTTTCTTTGAAGGATTATTAGACCATGGGAAATGAGAAGTAGAGATAGCGGTAGGAGGAGATTTTGGAGATTTGACAGCCACCGAGGCGAGACGAGTGTTGGAGAAGCAAAGCGAAAAATCTAGACAAACCAACTCTCGGCCTTGTAAAATAAAGGTTAATGAGATTTCCATCCCCGATCCTAATTTAGATGACGGCAAGTTAGTCAAGGCAAAGTGTGCAGAATTATTTGACGAAAAATTAGCTGCTTGGAAAGCCAAGATGGCAAGCAAGGCCGCTGCACAGAAGAATACTGTAGCATGCAACCAATGCGGATCCCCTCAGCATTTAGCAGACGTGTGTCCAAACAACATAGTGCAGCAAGAAGACATTAACGTAATTCAAAATTATTCGAACCAAAAGAAGTACACCTCACAACGTGTATGGAGTAGCCATGTTATATGATGAGGTCGGAAAATCATCCTTTCAAATTCACAAGCATAGACTGAAGCCTTATCACGACGGACGAAAAATGACTCGCATTCACGAGTTGGTGGAGTTAGGAGATCCACCACATGGTTGGAATTAAATGAACGAGATAGCGTCGAGCAAGCGACGTTAAAATTTGCGCTTCTTGGGAGGCAACCCGAGTATTTTTGTATCCTTTTGTATTTTATTTTCAGTTAATTTCATATTTTATTTTGGTTTTTATTTGTTTAGAATAGATGGAAGGACTCGAACGAGGAGGATTGATAAAACAAGCGAAGAAAAAAAATCGACCCAGAATTTCGCCCGCATCGACGCTGAGATTGCTCGCGTCGGTCGACGCGGCGTCGACGCACCTGCTGAGAAATCGCTCTCTGTAGCGTCGATTGGGCTCGCGTCGATCAACACAGCGTCAACGCGAATCCCGGACCCGGCCCAGAAGCGTCTTAAATTCGGATTTTGCCCAACAAACCCGACCCATATGCGTGTGACCCGCGGCTTTAAGCCCAGAATCAGATTATAAAACGCCCTCAAACCCTCTTCTCCTTCATTTTTCAAATCCCCAACTTCAAATTTAAAAAAAATATATATTCTCCTTCCATCTTCACAAATTTTCTTTTCTTCAGCATTCTTGCAAACACTCACCAATTTAACCACCATAACTAAAATTCCCAGGAATTACACCTCCCAATTTTTGTTCAAGCAATTTTCCAACACGGGCTACGTAGGGTTTTGAGAAATTTTTCAGAAACAAGCAAACTCGGGTTACAATCGTTGAGGTACTTTGCTTATACCTATCTTGGGATGATATAATTGTTGTTTGGTTGTGTTGGGACAACTCTTGGTGCAAGAAGTGCTTAAGTTTTTTGTTGGTTGAACACGCATGCCAAGTGTTCAACGAAATTCTCCAAAGAAGCAAAAAGTTTTATTTTCCAGGTTTTTCATTCCCGTTCCATTTTTAATTGATTGACAATGTCTCGAGTGGGAAAACGCAAAGATATTTTGGGAAAATACGGCACACCGTTCCATATCTATGACAAAAAGGAAGGGGACACTTTTAAAAATATTCGAAAATGGGGGTTTGCGACCCATCGGACTTTGAACATCAATGGAATTGAGGAGGAGGCCTCGAATGGCTCGAAACACCACATCAACCTTTCCGCTATGTCAATGGCCTCGGGTGTGGGTATGCGCCTCCCCGGATTTAGCGAGCTTATGCTCGAGTTTTTCACTACTTTGGCAATCTGAAACGATGAGACGTTCACATGTAGGCTAGGTGGGAATGATGTTTTTGTGAACGAGGAGATTTTTGGCAACATCTTTGGTTTCCCGACCGAAGGGGACCACCCGGTGGGCGTTCAAGGCTTCGATTTAGCCTCTTTTTGGGGGATGATAACCGGGGGAAACACGGGCGATTGCAAGCGATTCCCTTGCACAAAGATTCAAGACGAAGCCCTCTACGTCACCTACAAGATCCTCGGTCACATAATTTTGTGCAAAAACAAGGCCACCTACGTGACCAAGTCCGAGCTCTACGTTCTACAATGTCTTGTTGATGGTCGTCAAGTCCGGCTATACCCATTGATCTTGCAAGGACTCTACAATGTTACCAAGGGTACGCCGGGAAGCAAAACGCCACTCCTTTCCTTCGCACCATACATTTCCGGCCTCGCCCGTCACTTCGAGTTCGATCTGGCCAAAAACGGACTTAGCCCACTCGGGACGACTTCACTTCCTTTGATGCGTGCACCTGCACCCCGAGTGAGGTCTTCGACTCAAGGAGGCTCCTCGTCTCGAAACAACGAGGATGGTGATATGGACATGGCCCCACGTACCACTTCGGGCCCGAGTCCCAATTGGGGCCAATTTTTCGAAGAAAACCGAGCATTTCAATTGAAAATGTTCGACAAGCTCCAAATAATTGACGATAAAATTGATGCGAACCACGAGCACAACCGTCGGAGCTTGAGGAAGATGCACGCTCGCATTTCGAGCCTCGAGGAACAGTTTGAGGCGGCTTATCCCCAACCGAGCATGAACGTTGATGAGAACCCCGAGGATGATGGATCCCACGAGTTCTAAAATCTTGTATCTTTATTTTATGCTTTTATAAAAAAAACGAAAAATCCAAAAATATTGTTATTCTCTTTGCTTTTGTTTGTTTTGTTTTTCTTAGGACAATTCACATCACGTACGGTGAAGAAGCGGCCGATTGCACAAATCAACGAGTAGAGGCTCGACCTTTTTATTTCAGGGATGTTTTCTTTTCCTTCCTCTTTTTGATTTTTGATGTATTTGTGGCAATCAGGAGATTGCCGGGATTTTTAGAGAGGGGGGTGGTCGAGTGTGATTTGTATTGCTTAATTTTGTAATTTTTAATACTTGGCATGTAATAATTATATGCTTAACGTGATTAATTGCTATTTCTACGCTTAATTATGTTTGTATGGCGTGCCTGTCAAAGTTAACTATGTTTGATTTAATGTTCTTGTCTTTTGAGCGTGCATAAGTGCATTAATTTTTCAAAATTATTTCTATATATTGTAAAATGGTACTTGGATGCAATTGATTTCACAAAACCTTAAAAGCAGCGTCAATTTAAAACTTTTTCATGCAAAAGGCCTGTGAGTAGCCTAAGTGATCATCATCATTGCATGTACTTGAATAAGTTTAAGTCTTGATATCTCTTTGAAACCGCTGTGTGTAGTTGCCTTTGAACATGACGTTAAGGCACAGAAAAAATGCTATTTCCGGCTATATTCATATATTTTTAGCCACTATAAATTCCGAATGAGCCAATCATAGCCAAATAATCCATGCCTATAGCCATGAGTTTTTTTTTTAGACGACCCCTACAACCCATTAAAAGCGTGGGGTAGGAGTTCGTATTTTTATTGGTTATTTGAGTCTTGGAAATTTTTATTAGGAATTTATTTTTTAAGTAAGGACCACCATCTAAAAAAAATAATATAAAAAAAAAGAGAGACCCCATAAAAAAGAATAAACGGGGAAAGAAAAAAGAAAGGATGGTGAGTCTTGTGTTAGTAATTGCCTACGCGCTTATAAAGGCCTGTATTTTATTTTATGAAGCCTATTGTTTAAAGGCAAGAGGCACATTATAAGTTTCAATTGTTTTTAAGTGGTTTGAGCTTAAAGTCGGTTATCGAGTTTCGAGTTAAGGAATAGCCTAATTTTAAGGCTACGTTAAGAGAGTTAAGTGAGGTTTTTATTTTTGAGCGAGGTGAAGCAATTTGCTTCTTGATTAGATTAGGTTGAGTGAGCGATTTAGCCACACGACTTAAATATTCCATACTCGTCCAAAGAGCCTTACATTACAACCCGTAAAGACCTTTACCGATTCTTAGTTTTGATAACACACTTAATTTGCGATTGAGAAAAGATTAATTTTCCGTACTTATTTACTGTGCATGCAATTCTATGATTTGATCGAATACACGTCCCATGCAGCAATGCTCGAGTGCTTTTGAGCGTACATCCTATATATTTTCCTTTTGAGAGGATGCATGAATTTGATTTTGAAGCGACAATGTAATATAGGTGGGGTGTTTGACGTTGCGTGATTTGTACCTATATTTTCAAAATTAAGTATGTAGCATAGCACGAATCACTGCTTGGATTGATTGTCATTCTAGTTATACTTTGAATATATCGTTTGATCGAGGACTAACAAACCAATTAAGCGTGGGGTAGTTGATTATAGTAGATTTGTCCTTATTTTATTAGCTTTTTAGTTCTTTTTTCTGTTTGTTTTGGGTATAAGTTGGATGATTTAAGCTTAATTTTGTATTTTTGTATTTCCAGCTTATTTTACCATATTTTAATCATAATTGATGAGAATAAGTGATTATTTGTTGTTTTTAAGCTTACAGCTAAGTAACCGGAAGAGTTCGGCGCGTAAATAGATGAAGTTCGATGTTCAAGACTGGAGAACGAGCTTTCCAGTGAACGAGTAGCAAAAAGATCGAGAAAATGAGACAGGCCTCAGTAGCGCCGATCGACGCAAGCGTCGACACTATGTCGACACAGATCCCGTCACGCGACGATCGACACTCTGTCGACGCCAAGCCGATGAAACATGCAGTTGCGTCGATCCAAGAGTCCGTCGGTCAACGCAAGGTCGACGCAACCTTCTGAAGCGTTGATTCAAGACCGCGTCAGTCGACGCCCCCGCCCAATCGACGCGAGCACCAGGCAGCATCGACGCCGAGAGCCAGCACGCGTCGATCGACGCGACGTCGACGTGGCTGTCCAGAAATGCATTTTTAGGGTTTCTTGTGTGCCAAGACATGCTATATCTATAAATACCCTTCATATTTTGGATTTTTGAGAGACACACGACATCCTAGGGTTTTTGGGCTTAGAATGAACATAATTCCACATCTTATAACAAGATTTGAAGACCAAGATCGAGGATCGAAGAACAACGAGTCTGAGGCTTTGATTTCACGTTCGGGATTCAATCTTCGCCTAAGATCAACGTTCAACTCCGGAATAGCTGGAGAATTTCATTGCTTTCACTAGTTACAATAAGTACTCTAAACTCTTACTTAATTTTATAGTTAATTTCGTAGTTAAATTCTTAGTTAATTCTAGAACTAGTTTAATTAGTTTAATCGTTTCATACTTGGATATTAGATTAATTTAGTTTATTTATGCGATTCGATTTATGCTTAGTTATTCATTTTTAGATTCTTATGCTATAATTGTGTCGTGATAGTTAATTAAATTCATGTTCTTAGATTCGCTGCTTATTTTTTAGTTCTTAAATTCGAGTAATTTAGTTATTGCTCGTAGTTGATAATATAGTTCAAAGTAATTAGATTAATTACCCTTAGTTTAATTATTGATTTAGTTTATAATGATTAATTCAAAATCTTTTAAAACCCCAAATGTACATGTATTTTATGCTAGTTCGTAAACTGAGAAAAATATCTAAAGACCGAACAGTTGTTTTCTCGAGAGAATCGACTTGAGTCAAACTCACCGCCCTACAAGTTCCTCGTACTCTTGCGAGCAAACTTATGGGTTTTTTTTTAATTTAAATATCTTTAAATGGGGTGCACAAAAGTTTGGATCACTTATGTGTCACAAAAAATAATAAAAAAAATTATTTAAAATTAAAAACTTGTTTTAAGAATCTAACACTGTTTAAAATATACGATTTAAAAAATATGGAAAATATATTATAAAATCATTTTTTAAATATGCCAAAAAAGTATTACTAAAATATAAATTAAAACCTAACTTGAAGAAAAAACTTAAAACCCATTTTTCACTAAATATGGAAAAATAATTTAATTAAAATATAATAAAAAATAAAATTTGGAATTTTTTTATAAGATTTTTGAAATTATATTAATTTCATGCAATAAAATATTTATAAAATCAAAACAAAATATGGAAGAAAATCTATAAAGAATCTGAAAAATATTTTTATATTTTAAAATTTTTTATAATATTTATTATAATTTTAGGTATTTTAAAATAATTTCTAGATTTATCTTAATACATTCTCTTTTCATATGAGAAACAATTTCTTCTATAATTAAAACATTTCTTAAATATTTTACATATTAAAATAAACATGATTCTTAATAAATATTTTTCCATATTTAGTTTTGATTTTTTTCACATACTTCAAATAATTCCAAATTTATAATATATTTTCTCAGTTTTTTTTTGATTTATTTTTAAATAATTTTAATATTTAAAATAGATTTGGATTTTAAAATATTTTTGTATATTTTGTTTTAAGTTTATATTTTAATAGTATTTTTTAGCAATTTAAAATAATATCAAATTTTATAATATGTTTTCCATGTTTTTGTTTAATTTTATAATTTAAATAGTTTTTTGAAATTATTTTAAGTTTTTAAAACAAAATTTCTGATTTTGTATTTTAGTTATTTGTTATTATTTTTTACCATATCAGCGTTGACTTGGTCAAGATTAGTCCAAGTCAATAGTCTTTGCCGGAAATTGAAAGAATCCGGCGAACTTTTTTTTTACCAGTGAAATTTGGATTAAATTGCTATTTTTTTGTAAGTTATTGGAAAATTTGCTACCAAGTATATTTAGCGGTATTAAATTGCCAACACCACCAAGTTTTAGGGGCAATTTTGTATTTTTGCCTTTATTTTTCTCCCAAAACCCTTTTATGAGGGTTAAACTCATAAGTCTAAAAGTTTTTTTTTCTCCAACGCCATTCCACCATTCAACTTCCCAGATATCCCTGTTTTAGTATCTTTCAACTTCCCAAATAAATTCAACTATTAAAAACCCCATCGTCCATTTTTTTATTTTACTTAAATCAACCCAAAACAATCATTCATCTAAAATTATGCAAAAAATTTCTTCTTTTTTTCTTTCTCGAGGTCAAACCCAAGACAAAACCAATCCAACAAAAAACATCACCACCACAAACCCGTCATGCATCAAAATCGAAGCCTCCGCGTTCATTTCGCCAAAAGCCATGATAGTTGACCCGGATTAGAACCACTCCAATGCCGAACATAGTTGAGCTGCCTGCTCGGCCGTCACCATCATCCCCAACCATTCTCCTTGACCCATCGCGGCTACTAATAACCGTCGTTTCTTTTTTAAATGAGCCACCATCCAGCTCGAATCACGAACCTGTTATGGCTACAGGGCTGGGTGTTGCCGGCGATGATGGAATCGGAAGGGAATTGGATGGAATCGGCGAAGAGGGTTTGATTAGGGTTGAAAATTGCATTTTTGATAAAAACGAAGACAACCCCAATTTGAAAAGAAAAGAGGATCGGGTCAGCGGATCATCAAACCTGGAACCTGGAACGGGTTGGGCAGAAGAGGCAAGCTGATTGTTGGGTCGGCTGGAGCATATTAATTATTGGGCTTTTGGGCTCAATAAGTTGCAACAATTAATTAATTACATATGGGCTCTTATCTAGTTTATTTATTTAACCTTGTGTTGCTATTTCTGTAACCCAAATTTCTTAACCAGATTCTTAGCATATTTGGACTAAGAAAGAAAAATACCGTCATCCAATTGCTTAATTTGTAAACCAAGAAAGTAAAAGAGATTACCTTCCATACTCATCTCGAATGTGTCAGACATTCTAGTTATAAATTCACTTACCATTTGCTCGTTAGTAGATCCAAAAATTATATCATCTACATAAACTTGAACAATCAAGATGTGTTTATTTTAATAAAGGAGAAATAAGGCTATGAATGAAATTACATTTTCCCTACCTACCAACTTTCCTTACCTAATCTATTTCTTCCTCCATTTCTTCGTCTGATACAGTATTCTTATTACATCAAATTCAAAAAAATTACAAATAAATTATTAAAAATTACAAAAGCTTAATTGTATCCAGAGCCCACTTTCCTTGGCCATGGCAGAAGGCACACGCTTGAAGGATCTGCAAGAAACACAAAGAAAGTTCGAAATTAATTTTCAGACAGAAACTAAAAAAAGAGCAGCAAAAGACCAAGAAACTCAAGAGCAATTCACTGGGATCAGGGCAGAGATGCAGGAATTAAAGACAGGTTTTATTGACAAGGTGGACCACCTCACAAAAACCCTAGCCACTATGCAGCTGCAACTTCTTAATATGAGCAAGGGCAAAGCTACAACTGAAGAGGAATCCATTTTGGGATCCCCTTTTTCAGACCATGTCCATGAAGGGTCACAGTCCAGAACACAATCATTAACAAGAGGCAGGATATTAACAGAACAACAAAACCCTCAAATCCTCAGTCCCTTACCTAAAATTGATTTCCCTAGATTTGATGGTTCAAACCCTAGAACCTGGATCCTTAAATGCAAAGGGTATTTTAAATTGATACCCAATATCCCAGAAGCACAAAAGGTCACATTAGCTACTATGCATTTTGAGGGGAGGGCTGCCCAGTGGTTTCAAAATTTCAACTCAGGTGAAGCTGACCTCACATGGCAACAATTTGTAGGGATTATTTCTGCTAAGTTTGATGAACTGAAAGAAGCTAAAATTATTGGGGAATTTAACAAACTGAAACAGGGGAGTTCATATGCTGAGTATGTTGAGAAGTTTGAGGAGCTGAGAGCCTGCATGCTTATGCTTAATCAGAAAGGATACACTGAAGACTATTTCATAGCAAGCTTCATCAGTGGACTAAGTGAGGACTTACAAGCTTTTGTGAACATGTTTGAGTCTGACACCCTCCAACCGACCATAGAACTGGGAAGGAAGCAATTGCTAACCCTAGAAGCAATTACCAAGAGAGTCAAGGGCCCTAACAGAGATTTCATTCCCACACCTTACCCTAATCAGAGAGGCACTGCACCCAATAACCCTAATGCTTACAGACAGGCTCTTCCCAGTCAAGAAAAACCACCTCCTAAATTACTCACCTCAGCAGAAATGGCTGCCAGAAGAGAAAAGGGACTCTGCTATAATTGTGATGAGAAGTTTGTGGTTGGACACAGGTGCAAGAACAGAATTAATTACATGATAATGACTGAAGAAGAGGAATTAATCTACTTAGACTCAGTTCAGAACCATGAAGAACCAGAAGGAGAATTGGGACCAGTTAAGGAAATACAAATGTCACTCAACTCTATTGCAGGAGAACTTAGTCCCACAACCATGAGATTTGTGGGGTATTGTGGGGACAAATAATTACATGTGTTGCTAGACATTGGAAGCACTTTGAGTTTCATTAAGAAGTCAACTGCTAGAGAATTGGGGTGTGAATTGGGGTCCACCAAGCCTATTCTAGTTAAGGTGGCTAATGGGTAGAGGTTATTGAGTTCCCAGCAGGCTAAAGGATTCACCTGGAAGATGCAGAATTACATGTTTAAGTATCCCCTGAGGTTCCTTCAACATGAAGGCTATGATCTCATTCGGGGAGGTGATTGGCTTAGGGAAAATACCCCCATTGAGTTATATTATAAGGACATGTCAGTCACTGTGAACCTAGATGGAAGGAAAACCAAATTGAAAGCCCTTACTGACCTAACTCATTGCCAGCTCATCACTGAGCACTCCCTTTTCAGGTTGTTACATGAAGACCTTGAGGAGCAGGTGGAGGAGATTTATGTGTTACATACAACTAAGTAGGATTTCAAGGAGGATAAGGGACTAACAAGTTTGCTGGAGAGGTATGAGGATGTTTTTAAGGAGCCAAAAGGATTACCCCTCAGGAGGGGGGTTGAACATCAGATAATCCTCAAACCTGGGAGTACACCTAAGCATAAATACCCCTATAAGGCTTCCCATAACCACAAGGATGAGATAGAGAATATTGTACAGGAATTGTTAGAGTCTGGAATGATACAGAACAGTAAAAGCCCTTTTGCATCTCCAGTTCTATTAGTGAAGAAGAAGGATGCAACCTGGAGGATGTGTGTTGATTATAGGTATTTAAATGAGCTAACAGTGAAGCATGATTATCCTATCCCTATTATTGAGGAACTGCTAGATGAACTTTCTAGGGCAAAGTACTTCTCTAAGATTTATCTAAGATCAGGGTATTTTCAAATATTAATGGACCCACAGCACAGGTATCTCACTGCATTCAGCACTCATCATGGCCACTATGAATTTCTGGTAATGCCCTTTGGACTGTGTAATGCACCTGCAATATTTCAATCTCTAATGAACCAGTGTTTTCCAGGGATGCTTGAAGAAGCATACCCTTGTGTTTTTTGATGATATTTTGGTTTACATCAAGGAGTGGGAGTCACATTTAAGACACCTGGAAGAGGTATTAAGCCTACTGAGGGAGAACACTCTTTATGCCAAAAGAAGTAAATGCCATTTTGGGCAGAAGCAGATTGAATATATAGGGCATGTGATCTCTGAGGATGGGGTCTCCACTGACCCACATAAGGTTGAATGTATGGTCAACTGGCCTAAGCCCACTACTGTCAAGCAATTGAGGGGGTTTCTTGGGTTGACAGGTTACTACAGAAGGTTTGTTAAGGGATATGGAATTATTTGCAAACCACTCACAACTTTGCTAAGGAAAAACCAGTTCAAATGGGGAGAGGAAGTTGAGGATGCATTTAACAAGTTGAAGGAAGCTATGGTTTCCACACCAGTACTCACACTACCTGACTACACTCAACATTTTATCCTTGAGACTGATGCTAGTGGGTACGGAGTAGGGGCTGTGCTGATGCAGCAAGGCAGGCCCATTGCTTCCATGAGCAAGACACTTTGTCCTAGGAATCAAAGCTTATCTGTGTATGAGAGGGAGTTTATTGCTGTCCTAATGGCCATTCAGAGGTGGAGGTACTATCTCCAAGGGCACAAATACATAATCAGAACTGATCAACAGGCCCTCAAGCACCTGTTGGATCAAAGGGTGATGTCCCCTATACAGCAAAGGTGGATCACTAATCTCTTAGGGCTTGACCATGAGATACAATACAGGAAGGGAATAGAGAATAGAGTTGCAGATGCTCTATCAAGGAGGGAAGAGACTGGAGATAGCTGTGAGGCCATCACACTGGTAATTACAGAATGGGTAAAAGAGGTGATAGCCACCTATTCCAAGGGCCCAGTATGTAACAAGATACTAGCTGCCAAGAGTATAACCCCTAACTTTTTTCCAGAATACACAATCAGTGGAGGAGTCATAAGATACCAGGGTAGGCTGTTGGTTGGACAGGATGACAAGATTAAAAAACAAATATTGTCAATCATGCATGAGTCAGCATATGGGGGTCATTCAGGGGTTAATGAGACTTATATGAGACTGAAGGGTGTTTTCTTCTGGCCTAAGATGCAGAGAGATATTGTTAAGATGGTGCAAGCATGTGATGTATGTATGAGAAACAAACCAGATAGGGAAGGCCACCCTAGTTTACTACAGCCTTTACCCATCCCTGAGCAGGCTTGGACACACATTTCTATGGATTTTGTGGAGGGGTTACCAAAATCAGGAGGAAAGGATGTGATACTTGTGATCATTGACAGATTCACCAAGTATGGGCATTTTATAGCACTTTCACACCCTTACACAGCACAGTCTATAGCCAAACTATTTCTTGACACCATTTACAAGTTGCATGGATTACCAGTGAGCATCATATCAGATAGGGACAAGGTATTTACTAGTGCATTCTGGAAATATCTATTTTAGATGCTGGGGGTAAGACTCAATCTATCAACAGCTTACCACCCCCAAACAGATGGGCAAACAGAAAGATTGAACCAATGCCTAGAAACTTACTTAAGGTGCATGACCAGTGCTGCACCCAAACAATGCTTCAAATGGATATCCCTTGCTGAACATTGGTACAATACCAATTATCATATAGGGTTGAAAATGACTCCTTTTCAGGCCCTATATGGGTATACTCCCCCTCTCCTATCTATAGGACTATATATGGATGCAAACAATGGAGAAGCCAAAGATCTATTTCAGCATAGGCAGATTATGTTGAAGACCATGAGGGATAACCTAGTGCATGCCCAAAATCGAATGAAAACTAATCCAGACAAGACTCAGACAGAAAGGAACTTTGAATTAGGGGATCAAGTTTACCTGAAGCTCCAGCCTTACAAGCAAGACTCCTTACACCTGCGCAAGAACTTGAAGCTAGATTCCCGCTACTACAGACCTTACACTGTCATTCAAAAAATTGGAAAGGTATATTATAAGCTAGACTTACCAGAAGGGTCAAAAATACACCCATTGGAAATCGGTGGTACCGTCGCACAGCGGAAAACAAAAATTTTTTATATAAAAGGAATTTGAATCGAATTCAAATTGACGACGGTCCATATTTAAATCAATTAATTCAAACAATGTTTAATTACTTTTAAAAGAAACAATTCAATTTTCGTAAAATCGAACGAGCATGATACGTTTCTAATTAATATGACATATATATATATATAACAATTATATATATATATATATATATATATATTGTTGATATATATATATAATTACTATTATCATCCGCCTTCGTCATATCTCGCCGATTTTCCCAAGGTACACAGTTCATTACATTATCTCATTTTATTACGCATATTTCACAAATTCATATGTTTACAAATTCATTGCACTATTTGATTTGACTTCTACACGATATGCATTGTTTTATCAAGTGCATAATTCATATTCTCATGTCTTGCACGTCATGAATCATTATCACAAAAATTCAATTTCATGTTGCATTACAAGACCAAAGAAATCATGTCAATGGTGCATTAATTAATATTTCAAAATCCATATTTGCATGTCATGATCACACAAAATTATGTCACATGGTTTATATTTTCAAGTCATGCTAGATAGCAACGTGCATCCATTACTTCACAACTTTTTCTATTACTATTCACTTTTGTCATATCTTGCCGGCTTCCCCAGGGTACACAATTCATTATAGAGTAGGTCTTGGGTGAGACCGGTCTCATAGTATGAGACCACTTTTTACTAGATTCATTATTTGATCCATCCAACCCATTCGACCCGCC
>BMAC01000232.1:45167-69389 GCA_014905375.1 Phtheirospermum japonicum
TCATTTTTACGTTTTGCTGAAATAGTGTTAATCGGTATTTCATTAAGAAAGGTAAACAGTCCCAATAGCTTCGGCAGCAACTCTTGCTCCGTTGCCCATCCTTAGGTAGGTCTCACCTACATCAAGTCTTCGGCTTCTTGCCATTAGCTGCAAATCATTACAAAGATGTGAGCCACAACCGTTATCCAATACCCAAGACGAAGAATCAACGGACAAGTTTACTTCAATSAAATACATACCTTTCTCAGAACACTTTTGATCAAGATATTCTTTGCAGTTGCGGCGCCAGTGGCCCAGTTTTCCACAATGGTGACAAACGTTATCAACTTGCTTGCTGACTTTGCCACTCTTTGACCCACTTGGCCACCCTTCTCAAAATATTTGCTCGGAACGGAACCTTTCCATTTCTTCGAGAAAGAACTCTTCTTTCCAGAAGGAGCAGTAAGAAGAACAGATTTCTCCTTCTTGATGGTTGCCTCATAGCTGACTAACATGTTCAACATCACATCCAAGGTAGGATCGAGTTTGTTCATGTTAAAGTTCACTATGAACTGTTCATAGGAATTTGGAAGAGACAGTAGGATCAAAGCCACCTGCAACTCAGAAGAAAGTACCACGTCTAAGTTCACCAGCTTCTCAATGAGCGTTATCATCTTGAGAATGTGCTCGTGAACCGAAGCCCCATTCGCGCAGTCTCAAGGCGACTAACTCCTTCGTCGCTGCGTACCTAGACGCCCGAGTATTTTCACCATACATCGACTCAAGGTTCTCCTTGATGTCGGCTGCATAAGCAAAAAGCTCATACTTCCTTGCAAGTTCAGGGACCATGGATGCTATCATATAGCACTTCGCATGGACATCATCTTTCTTCCATCTCTCAAGTTCGGCACGTTAAGCATCAGTGGCATCATCAGGAAGGGGTTCAGAAGGGGGTCTCTCAGTTAGCACATAGAGACGCTCATCAACAGTGAGCACCAATTTCAAATTTCGGATCCAATCCAGAAAGTTTGGGCCAGTGAGTTTATTCCGGTCAAGGATCGAGGCAAGTGGATTCTTAGACATAATTACTAAGGAATGAGAGAAAGACAATGTTTAGAGTTTTATTCGAAATAATCAATACAATTAATAGTTTGGACTTTTACATATTAATTGTTCTCCCACTAATTTATTCGAATTCCACCATCCTCTAGCAGAATACGAGAAAACATATTTTTCTTTAATGGGCTTTAGGTCCAATGACGCAAACACGACCCCCAGTTAATCTGACCAGCCATGTTTGTTAAAAGGTAGAAACAATTTCAATCACATCAAAATGTGARCCTAAAGATAGATTTCCTCACACTTGATAATGACCTAGGTTAATCCAGCGAATATCAAAATCTTTGTGTGTTAGGTCTGACCTACCAATATGAGACGTATAAGCTCAACTCTATCAGGTTAACGCAATCCCCAGTTAATCTGACCAATCACATCAAACTAATAGAATCTCACATACAAATCTCCATCTAATGTCAATTAGATTACACCTTTTCTCATGACAGCACTCCCCGCTAACACGGCATACTGCACTGCCACAAGAAGCTATCACATAATCTAACCGTTGGTAGAAAGAAAGAAAAAGAACGACAATTCGGTTTTTCTTTATAGCCTGATTTAATTCTTAACTTTTAAGAATGAGGGATTTTTAATTTTATATCTCATCCGAAATTTAGTTATGATCAATTGTTGATTCTTTACAATTTATCATCATCGAACTTAYTTTCATCCATTCATCATATGAACGATAAACTAAAACGATWTAGTTGGTGTTCTATTAATTTCAAATTAATTTAACAATTTAAATTAATAAATTAATCCAGCACCTATTTATCGAATTCAAATTGATTTGAAAYATCGATTATCTTATTGGGCTCTAATTGATTTTAATTTCATTAAATTATCGATCAATTAATTTTTCTTATAGAGACTCGAGATTAATTAAGTTTTAGGATAAGACTGTCAAACAGTCTGACACGTAAGACTGTCGGACAKTCTGACACGTGATTTCCCGTGAAATTCTAAGGCCAACCAATTATTCAGCTATAAGAAATTCCCAATACAAGATAATATTCAAATCAACAACTCAACAAATTCAACATGCTCTCGAAAGCAAAAACACATAAGTAATTAATTGATTTAAAAAACCAGTAGCTCTGATACCACTGTTGGGAATCGGTGGTACCGTCGCGCAGCGGAAAACAAAAATTTTTTATATAAAAGGAATTTGAATCGAATTCAAATTGACGACGGTCCATATTTAAATCAATTAATTCAAACAATGTTTAATTACTTTTAAAAAAAACAATTCAATTTTCGTAAAATCCATGACTTAGAGAAACACATTTCTCCAAACACTCCACTATCAGCTCTGGCCAGAGACTCCGAGGATTTATCAACCATCAGAACACACAGGACATCCATGACTTATCATGCGTCCGAATCCCCTACTACCATGCACAGACTTCCCACTAGATTCCCGACTATGTGAACGTTGCCCCTTTTGATTGGCCTCCAAAGAGACACAGAGACAGGTCACAACATAGCCTGTCCTCTAGTGAAGTCACGATGAGGTATGGGTCTTAAGGATTAATGTTGTACGCTATACCATAGAAATCATCTACTCGATGAGTGGGAACTACTTAGAGATTTCTAGGTGAGAGAGTTCAGTGAACTCATCTTATGAGCACCTACTTATGTATGTCGATGTCAAGACACCGTGACCGATGAGACGCGGTCCACATACACTAAGTACTAGTCTTAATGGGAAAGGCCTGTATCCTCATTATGGCGTAACCCTTTGACTAGGAACAAGTTCGACGAGTTACATTACGTGCTAGATTATCTCACGGTTCTGATAGACCAATCCACTGTAATAAAGTAACTTCATCAGGACCATACCTATGAAACTAGCATGGGACAAAAGATATGGAATGCCAATAGGTATAATGGATATTATTACGAATAAAAACTGATTGTATTACAAGAGAACGGTCAGACCACAGCCACAAGTTGGCTTGTTGGTCACCTTATTCTAACATGTTTCACGTATCCCTATTAAAAAATAAAATTAAACTGGAGATCTCACCTCTGGAGGAGCTGCTAGAAACAGACGCCGGTGGAATTTTCCGAATTAGCCCCAGCAGGATCTTGGATAAACGCACCATCACACGAAGGGGTGAGGAAATTGAACAGATTTTGGTGGAATGGGTAAACTCTAAATTGGAATTGGTTTCGTGGGAGGATGTGAAGTTCATGGGGAAAAAGTTTCCGACTTTTAATCCTTGCGGTCAAGGATCTATTAATCGGGGTGGTATTGTTATGGCTATAGGGCTGGGTGTTGCCGGCGATGATGGAATCGGAAGGGAATTGGGTGGAATCGGCGAAGAGGGTTTGATTAGGGTTGAAGATTGCATTTTTGATAAAAACGAAGACAACCCCAATTTGGCGGGTCATCAAACCTGGAACCTGAAACGGGTTGGGCAGAAGAGGCAGGCTGATTGTTGGGCCGGCTGGAGCATATTAATTATTGGGCTTTTGTTGCAGCAATTAATTAATTACATATGGGCTCTTATCTAGTTTATTTATTTAACTTTGTGTTGCTATTAGATCATTTTGGTGCTAAATGGTCCCCCCTTATATGTATAAATATGAGAGAAACAAATTGTGGAGGCTATGAATGAAATTACATTTTCCCTACCTACCAACTTTCCTTCCCTAATCTATTTCTTCCTCCATTTCTTCGCCTGATACAATATTCTAATTACATCAAATTCAGCAAAATTACAAATAAATTATTAAAAATCACAAAAGCTTAACAGAACCCTCACCATTTTCGGCAGCCATAGAAACCTCACTGCCGGAAATCGTAGCGCCTATCACCAACATTTTTCTAAACTCATCGCCACCGTTTTCCCCCACACTCACAGCCAGAATTCAAAAGGCCCGAAATCACATTCGTTGCCTGTCACACACTCCACGGCCATAAAATCACAGCGCCATCGCATTGTTGCTGTGAGACCAGGACGAGACCGATTGCTACCGTCCGTCGCGCTGGAATGAAGCATTTTCGGACCATCGCCGCCATTACAGATAGTCACCTGAGAATTTCCCACCTGCTCGCTATTTCATCACCGTAGCTGCTGTCGCTTCGACTGCTCTCGCTGCGGTCATCGCCAGTTGCGGCTACCAAACGTCCGAGCCGTTAGGCCGCTACCGTGGAGAGGAGGCATTCATGCTTTCAACTTCTGCTCGTCGTCATTGTGGAGACGAACGACTGCCATCACCGCCAATTGCTGGGATTTGAAGGAGGCGTAGAGGATTTTTTTATCACCAATTGCTATCGTCTCTGTGTGACGACATCACCAGAGAACCGCCCTGATCGCCGCCGTCGAGGTGCAGGAGGATTACCGGCCGAATTTATAAAGAAGGGGAAGGGGATTTTTACCCGATTTGAAACGAGACTTGTGAATTAGGGCTGCCGATTTCTAGTTTATAATTCTCAAGATATTTGGAAATCACAGAATTTACCCCAGCAGTTTGCAATCCCTTCCTAATTCAGCAAACAATTTACCCAAAACTCCAATCTAGACCCTCAAATTTGTTTACTCCATGATTAAAGGTAATTATAAATCTACCATTATCTTTATATATTTTGCCATTTAAACCCTAATCCCCAATTGGTGATGAGGATTGTCAATTCAATTTATTCCAATTATTTTAACTTCAATTATCCAAGTTCGAAATCTCCAAAAGTCATGCTCGAGTATATTTTTTTATGTAGATAACAAAATGACGATGACTAAATATTCATTCATGGAATTCACCAAGAATTTATTACATTTAAATTTACGAGCTAAGGATCATCGACTTATCTTGTGCTAAATTTAAATTTTCAATTATCGTGTAATGTGTATTTTTGAGTAAAATCTCCATTTAAAAACAATATAGCTAGAGACCATAAAAGCTGTTTGTGACCCGGAAAAAGGGTATTGCGTTTATCCGAGCGTGCTATATTCAATTAATTAAAAATTGAGACTGCAAAAGTTATATGTGATACGGGGGAACCCGTCACATTTTGGCTACAATCAAGTTTATTATTTCTAAAATGTGATTCTATGAATTTTATGATCGATGATTCTATTTTTTGAGATTTATTATTTATATGAGATATGTCGGTATACCTACTGAGCTAGTGGAAATCTCACTCTATCGTCAACAAATTTTAGGTTGAGGAGACCGACTGACTAGTGACGTTGGAGGTGGATGATACTCTAAGTAAAATTTAAAGGGATATAAATTTATGTCGATTTGACTATTGTTTCGATATTTTAGATCGAATTATATTTAGTTTTTAACTAAATGTATCAACTTCAAATTAAGTTACATATCAAAGAAGTGATGCATGTTTATACTAGCAATAATTCTCTTTATATTTCAAATCTTTGTATTATTATTTGATTTTGAAATTGGGCCTAAAAGTTTCATTTTAAAAAGAGCGGCCTAGAAGTTATGGTTTCAAAGTGTTTTTCTTTAAAATTATTTTTAAAATTAGTAAAGTCTATATTATAGTATATTTTCCTTTTTTAAAAGTGGGGCATTACAAAGTGATTTAGACTCGAGACGATGTTATATTAAACTATCAATTTATAATTGATAGAATTTGGAATATTATTCTTCGTACTATATTTCGCTGCGTGACTCAATTTTTTTTATGAAATTCTAAATTTTCTTTTGATTTTATATTTCGACATTTATGTAATGCCAAGTCTAATTTCTTTATTTAAAATATAAACTATTTTTGTTTTATCGATATCGGGGCATTATAGAGTGGTATCAAAGCCAGATTGGTTTTGTAAACTCATTCTTTTTTTTTTTTTCAAATTTATATATATATTATATATATATATTATATATATATATATATATATTATATATATATATATATATATATATATATATATATATATATATATATATAATTACTATTATCATCCGCCTTCGTCATATCTCGCCGATTTTCCAAGGTACACAGTTCATTACATTATCTCATTTTATTACGCATATTTCACAAATTCATTATGTTTACAAATTCATTGCAACTATTTGATTTGACTTCTAACACGATATGCATTGTTTTTATCAAGTGCATAATTCATATTCTCATGTCTTGCACGTCATGAATCATTATCACAAAAATTCAATTTCATGTTGCATTACAAGACCAAAGAAATCATGTCAATGGTGCATTAATTAATATTTCAAAATCCATATTTGCATGTTCATGATCACACAAAATTATGTCACATGGTTTATATTTTCAAGTCATGCTAGATAGCAACGTGCATCCATTACTTCACAAACTTTTTCTATTACTATTCACTTTTGTCATATCTTGCCGGCTTCCCCAGGGTACACAATTCATTATAGAGTAGGTCTTGGGTGAGACCGGTCTCATAGTATGAGACCACTTTTTTTACCAGATTCATTATTTGATCCATCCAACCCATTCGACCCGCCCCAACCCATTCATAATAAATAAAAAAAAAAATCAGTTTTCTATCACAAACAACTCGTCCCACATCCGGACTCAGGCTGTCACTTCCGATCGCCGGCCGCCACCTCTGACCGCCGCCGGCCGCCACCCGACCGCCGCCGGCCGCCCTCCATTATTTACCGGCGATATTTTTTTTAAAATGTTATATGGTTGTAATCGTCTCGTCTCCCTCGTTCCAAATTCGCAATTGGATTTATAATTTAATGCTCCAATCACCGTAGATCTGAGGTCGAAAGTCACAAGTTCATCAATTTTAACCTCCAATTAACAGCGATTCACCGGACGAAATTTCGATTAAACAAAACGTATCACATAATCGAGTAATTGTCTCGATCCACTCTACAAAACTGCAAATTCAATCAAAAAAAAAAACGTCGCCGAAAAAAATAATCTGCCCAGTTTTAAGTATTACAAAAGTAGTTAAAAGTATCACAGATTCAAGTAAAAGTATCACAAAATCGACACATGTTATATTTTATATTTTTACATCTTTTTTTTTTTTTTACAAAAATCAAAGTATCATAAAAATATTATTTACGAAATATAATTAAAATATTACATATTCTATAATTTCATTTATTTTACTTACATATGTGCCTATTACATTTAAATAATTAAAATTATTAAAAAAAATTGATCGCATATCACAAAATATATTAAAAGTATCGCATATTTTCTAATACTTGTACATTGTACTACATTTTGTAATAAGTGTATTCTGTGATACTTTTAATATCTTTTCTGATACTTTTAATATATTTTGTGATACTTGACCAGATATTGTAAAAAATCATATTGATACACAAATAAGTGTATTTTGTGATACTTTTAATATATTTTCTGATACTTTTAATATATTTTGTGATACTTGATCAAATATTGTAAAAACTCGTACTATTTATGCGATACAAAAATAAGTGTGTTTGTGATACTTTTAATATCTTTTCTAATACTTTTAATATATTTTGTGATACTTGATCAAATATTGTAAAAATTCAAACTGCCTTTGTGATAAAAAATAATTATGTTCTGTGATATTAAAAAAAAGTGTATTTTGTGATACTTTTAATACATTTTCTAATACTTTTAATTACATTTGTAATACTTTGAATTATTTATTTAAAAAAAAACATACGTAATTATAGAAATCAAATATCAAGAATTATGTGATACTTCAACTATTTTTTGTGATACTTGAACAACTTTTTGTGATACTCCAACACCTCACCATCCAAAATCTGCATATAACATATGCATATTGATAAAATCATTTTCAAAAGCCACATTAATACAAAATAAATTTAATATTATCTCAACACCTGCACACACCACATCACCGGCGACACACATACGCCCAGAATCACAATTTGAGAGAGAGAGAGAGAGAGAGAGAGTGAGTGAGAAATCGAGACGAAAGAAAAGAAGAAAAAGAGAAAGAGAAGAAAAAAAAGCCTACCTTCGTCGGTGGCTCACCGATCTGAAAATATAAATTGATAAAATCGTAGATTGCAACGTGAGGAGTTGAATGGTAATTTCCGATCTGAAATTGGCCCGATAAATCGTCGTAGATCTGAGGTCAAAGTTAACAATTCATAAACTTTGACCTCAGATCTACAAAGATCGGAACATCAAATCGTAAATCTGATTTCAGATTTAGAATGAGGGCGTCAAGACGATTCAAATAGTATAATTTTTATTTTTTTTGGTCGCCGGAGGACGGAGGCCGCCTGGACGACGGTGGCCGGCGTGAGAGAGAACATTGAAGACGGGAAGGGGGGGTGGCTGGGAATGAATGACAGCAGTTTTTTTTTTTTTTTTATATCTAGGGTTAGGGGATGGGTGGGTGAACGGCGGGTGGGCAGCGGCCGGGTTGGACAAATGGGTATGGTAAAAAGTGGTCTCATACTATGAGACCGGTCTCACCCAAGTATTTGCCTTCATTATATTATCTCAGTTTATTATGTATATTTCAAAAATTCATATTTTCACAAATTCATTATACTGTTTGATTTGATTTCTACACGGTATGTATTATTCTATCAAGTGCATAATTCATATTCTCATGTCTTGCACATCATGAGTCATAATTACAAAAATCCAATTTCATGTCAAGTTGCATTACAAGATCAAAGATTTCATGTCAAGGGCGCATTATTTCAAAATCTATATTTGCATGCCATGATCACACAAAATTATGTCACATGATTTATATTTTCAAGTTCTACTAGATAGCAACGTGCATCCATTACTTCACAAAAATCATATTACATTTCTTAAAGTCATGCATAATTTATTTTTGAGAAAGAACTTTTTTTTTAATGGTGGGTGAATTATAACACTCATAATTTTCATCTCCTTATACCTTGGTTTTAGGTGTTGATTTTCATTAATCTTTTATTTAACTAAGTCAAATACCTTTTTGGGAGCCCATGTTATATCTAAAATAACCAAAGTCATTTTAAAAAAATTGATTCTCAAATATTCTTATAGTCAATCTATTGTTATTATTATATTAACTCATGAGAAAACAATTGGTCAAGACCTTACCTTTTTTTTTTACTCACCTTTATTTTCAATTTTGAAAACCATGAGTTTAAAATGATCGTTCTATTTCCACTTTATTATTTTATTTAGCCATATACGAATGTCTCTTTCAACTCATTAGAAATCCAAGTTATTTAAAGTGACTATTCTATTTTCTATTAGTTTAATGCAAAGGTCATATTGAGCTATTTATATTTAGTTATTGTTATTTTTTCATATTCTAGTTGAACTCAATCCATCATCTTATTGTTGTTTTTAAATTTTTCCAAGAAGTCATAAATTAGTTTGGGAATATTTTTTTTGCCCCCCAATGTATGCAGTTTTTTTCACTTTACCCCCCAAAGTATTTTTTGTTCCACTTTTCCCCCTAATGTACAATAATTTTCGACGTTGCCCCCCAAACTTTATTCCGGCGGAATATTCCTTCTAGATTCCATCGACGGGCAATTGAGGAGTAAAGTGAAAGAATCTTATAGTTTGGGGGTAAAATGCAAAAAATCTTATAGTTTGGGGAACAAATTAAAATAATATGAATATTAAAAAAAATTAAAATCTTATATTTGAAAAAGATATATAATTTTTATCTTATACTCACACACACACAAAGTTGTCAATACAAATCCAATTAAAAAAAAACCCATAAATTTCTAATTAATAATTATAATTTTATAAATATAAATATTGTCAATACATCTTATATATTATTAAATATGAAACACATGACTAAGTTTATGTAAATTATTAGGTTAAGTAACATAATAATATATTATTATGTATTATGAGTGAACAAAATAAAATAAAGGTGTTTTTCGTATATGCATTATAATATTATGATACGAAAAATAAAATTATCTTTTGATATTATTATTTGTATAAAAAGTGTTATTTAATAATATTTTAATCATGAGTACATTATTATATAAGATTATAATTATCGAATGATTAATATAATTAAGATTTTGATATTATAAGATTTTAATTATATTAATCATTCGATAATTATAATCTTATATAATAATAAATGTACTCATTATTAATATAGTATTTAATCACACTTTTTATACAAATAAATAATAATATCGAATGATAATTTTATTTTTCATATCATAATAATTTACATAATACTTAGTCATATGTTTAATAATTAATAATATAAAAGATGTATTGACAATATTTATATTTAGAAAATTATAAATATTAATTGGAAATTTATGGATTTTTTTTTTAAATTTGGAATTGTATTGATAACTTTGTGTGTGTGTGTGAATATAAGATAAAAATTATATATCTTTTTCAAATAATTTTAAAACAAAAATTTAATATTTATATTATTTTAATTTGCTCCCCAAACTATAAGATTCTTTCACTTTGCCCCTCAGCTGCCCGTCGATGAAATCTAGAAGGAATATTCCACCGGAAATAAAGTTTGGGGGGCAACATCGAAAACTATTGTAAATCAGGGGACAAAGTGGAACAAAAAATACTTTGGGGGGTAAAGTGAAAAAAAAACTGCATACATTGGGGGGCAAAAAAAATTTTATCCCAATAAGTTTTGAATGTCTTATTAATTCCATATGCATTCATTTTTTTTTTCAATACAATAACATGTCCACATACCAAATCAATTACTGCGCAATTCATCTCATATATTCCTCAATCTCAATATTAACACCTAAGTATCTTAACTCAATTCCCCTTATTGTACTCCAAGAACATATTTTTTCACTGGCCTCATCTTTGATTCCTATCCTTTAATATATGTTCATCCGATAATTGGTACAAACCTTCATTCTCCATGATCCACTCGAGGGAGACTTATTATACCTCTAATGTCGTGTTCAACTTATGTCAAGTCAAACAAGTTCATTATAGCAAAACTCACCCCATATTCAATATCCGGATGGATTCCAATTCATAATCATTCATTCAACAACCAAAGAGAATGGAAACAAAGAAAGTAGAAAAGAGAAGAAAGAAAGAAGGCTATCAAACTTTGTACAGAAGATAAGAAGCTCAGTGTCGACCCATTACAACTCTTAGACATTATCAAACTAGTTCCATGCTAATCATGTGTCATCAAAATTTGTCAACCTTCATTTGAAACCCGACTCGTTAATCAAATTTCATCAAGTCATTTCATGCCTTGACCAATCATTCTTGCTTCTTATAAAATTTCAACTTGCATAAAAATTCATTACATTTATTTTATTTTATTTTATTTTCCCTTTGATACAATTTGTGAGCAAGGATTTAAAAGAGAATTTAAAAATTTTTACACATCCATTAATTTTCGAGGACGAATATATTTTTAAGGTGGGTGGGTTGTAATACCCCAAAAAAATTCACTTCAATTTATTTATTTATCTAGTACAAAATTTATTTATTTATTTTATTATTATTATTATTATTATTATTATTATTATTATTATTATTATTATTATTATTATATTCCTACACTCTTTTTATTATATTCCATGATTATTTTTTCAACTTTTAATCATATTTCATGTAGAGCCTTGAATTGATTATTTATTTATATATTACGTTTCCAAGTCTTAAAAATGTTCTTTAAATTTAAAAATATATTTCTTTTAGCCATTCTCGTGTTTTTCAAAAGAAGACCTAAATATTTTTAAAATGATTCTCGTATTATTTTATTTAACTTATGTTAAACTATTTGTTTTTATTATATTTTATCTCGTTGTACACGTCCAAGATTGATTATTTAAATTTTTTTATTTGAACTTTTTTCAATCTCGGAATTTTTTGAGATTAATAATATTTATATTTTTTAAATGTTTATACATTTTATATTCTTAAGCTATTCATAAAGTTATTTATAATTTAAATACCTAAGCCCATTATACAATTCATTTTATTTTAACACATTAGAAATCCTTTTGTCCAACTGGGTTATTTTTTATTCAGTCCAATAAGCCTAATTATCCAAGTTCATTTGTTTATATTTTTGGAAAATTACAGAAACTACCCTTATTTTTATGAAAAATGACACTTTTATTTTGCATTGACTTTCGGTTACCCAAAACTTCACTTTCCACACCTAAAATTGTTGTTTTCCCCCCATTTTGTACTCTTTCTTGTTTTCTTCACAAAAATCACATATTGTTAATCTACAATTTTCTCTTTAAAACACACGCTCACCGCATGCTTCATCACCAGAATCGCCAACATCAAAATACAACCACATCCAAAAGATAACTCAACAATATAGAAACAAATCATCTCATATGAGTCCCCAATTTAAACACAAAATCAGACCTAAAAAATTTATATCGCGATTGATCGTGACATTATCATGTCCGAGAATGGTGGGATTTGATTCATCTCAGACCCCTCGACCGTAACATCTGGTGGTAGTGATAAGATCGGTGTGATTCAATTCAGATCTGACATTTGATTGTCGTAATTGGTGGAAAAAAGGGTGGTGATGGTGGGATGGTTTCTATCGTGTTTCAGCGTGGGGTAGGTGTCGACGTCGGCAAGTGATTTGGCAACCTCGGCAGCGGTGGTGGTGATTGGAGTCTAGAGTGTTCGGATTTGGTTTAGTTTCTGGGAACTTCAGTTGGGATGAAGATGACGGACGAATTCGGCAGTTTGTTGGGTTATTTTGGGCTCCGACGGCCTGGAAATCGATCAACGATGGGTTAGGGGTAAAATAGACTATGGTGGTTTTGTATTTGTGGGTGTCGGAAATTTTGGTGGGATTATAATTTGTATTGGTTTGAAAAAAAAATTAGAACAAAACAATGAAAAAAATATTTTTTATTATCTAATATCATTTTCTGTTCAAAAACGCAACCGGGAATGAATGAAAAAGAAAGAAAGAATTTGTGTGGCTTGTAGTAAAAACAAGTATAGAAACAACCAGAAAATCGATTGAAAACACGCAAGAAAAATATACCACTTTTCCCAACAGGGTTCACTTTTCCCACCTATTAGGGTGTAGAACCAACCAGGGAATGAACTTGAAACACGCACAAAACATATCACTTGCCCCAACATGGTTCACTTTTTCCAACTATTAGGGTATAGAAACAATCAAGAAATGGACTTGAAACACGCACGACACATATCACTTGCCCTGATAAGGTTCACTTTTTTCAACTACTAGGGTATAGAAACAACCATGAAACGGACTTTAAACACGCACAAAACATATCACTTGCCCCGATAGAGTTGACTTTTCCCAACTATTAAGATATAGAAACAACCAGGAAACGAACGTGATCTACGCACGAAACATATCACTTGCTCCAATATGATTCAGTTTTCCTAACTCTTCGGGTATAGAAACCAATGAGAAACAAATAGGAAACCATATAAAAATAATTGATTTTGAAAGATTTCATTTTCATAATTATCAGGGTATAGAAACAAGTTAAAAATCATTTGGAAACAGAGCGTAATTTTGGAATACAATAAGTATTTTTTGAAGAAAAATGGAAATTTCAGGTATGTTTAGGATAAAAAGGTAAAAATATCTTTTTTCCAAAAAGGTGAGCATTTTTGTACTTATCCCTACATTCTTGCACTTATCCTAGTCCATTTATTCAATAAATTTTCATCTGCCTGCTGTAGTTTTATTTTTCTCCCAGAAACATTTTTTTTCTTTTCTTCTTACTTTTCATATTCTTCAACCTTCC
Organism: Phtheirospermum japonicum; assembly: GCA_014905375.1. Taxonomy (NCBI): domain Eukaryota; kingdom Viridiplantae; phylum Streptophyta; class Magnoliopsida; order Lamiales; family Orobanchaceae; genus Phtheirospermum; species Phtheirospermum japonicum. Next base: position 58,968 of record BMAC01000232.1, read on the forward strand.
ATTTTCTTTCAATAAACTCATTAATCAACATTTTTTTTTTACTCCAATGCCATTCTGCCGTTCAACTTCCCAGATATCCCTATTTTCGGGTTTATTAAATAAATAATATAAAAATAATTATAAATTGACAAAATGTAACAAAATTAAAATTTTTTAAACTTCTGTATCGGGACACTTTTGACATTAGCGTCCCGCCCTTTAAATTAAATTTTAAAAAAAATCGGGACACTTTTCACATCCGCGTCCCGCACTATTTTAAATAAAAAAAAGTTCTGTGGCTGATTTGAAAAAAAATTCTGTTGGGTCCGGGACGCTGTTCACAAAAGCGTTCCAGAATGAATTTGTATTTTTTTACCTTTTGACCCAGCGTCCCGCCCCCCAACTTTTTTTTTTGTTTCATTTCGGCCAAAAAATTTTGTTTTTTTTTCCAGTTCGGCCCAAAAAATAATTTGTAAGATTTTTTTTGCTTTTTATAATTTTTTATTTATATTTTAGAATTTTATTAGGAAAATAAATAAACATATTTTCTTTTTATTTCGGCCCAAAAGATAATTTGTAAGAATTCATTTTTTTTCTTTTTATAATTTGTTATTTTTATTTAAAAGTTTTATTAGGGAAAATAAATAAACATATTTAGTATTATAATTGCATATCAAAAAATTGTCTTAAAATTACAAGAAACTTTATCTAAAAATTAAAATATAATAAGATTAAAATAACAATTACAATAATTGATATTACATATGTGATCACATTTGTAATGACGGACCCGACCCGACCCGCACCTTTGGTCTATTTAAAGCCTCTTTCCTCTCATCTTTCTCATTTCATTCCAAACAACAAAAAATTCATATGTTTCTTCTTTCTTTCCAAGCTAACAACCAAATTCTTGCTCCTTCCTCATTTTCAGTCGAATCCTTTTGTTTTCTAGTGACTCTCCAACCAAGGTTCAACAATTCCGGAAAGGTGCTACATTTCACAATTTCCTTATTCCTTCTTCTTTCTCCAACAAAAACAAAAAAGGGGGGCTACGTTTACGATTTCTCAATCCATATCAGAGGTAATTCGTTGAAACCCACTAATTGTTTATCTTTATTTGTTGTTTGGTTGGGTTGGTGTGTTAATTGTTCAAGCTTTTCCCAAATTCTTCACTTGTTAAACTCGCACACTAAGTGTTCGACAAAATCCCCCAAAGAACCTACACTTTCAAACTTCCTTCTTTTCAACCCACATTCGTGTTGATACTATTCCATCATGTCTCAGGCGTGTAAACAAAAGGATATTTCGAGCAAATACGATGCCCCATTCCTAATTTACTCGAAAGAAGAGGGGACAATTTTTGTGTTGATTAAAGGTCGGGGTTTTGCGTCACATCGGGTGATTGATGTTGACGAGATTGAGGAGCGAGCCCAAGAAGGGTCGGAACATCATGGAGACATCCTACAACACATTGACGGACTTGGGTGCACCACGTTCGCCTAGATGAACCTCCCCGATTATCATTAACTCGACTTGGCGGCAACGAAGCTCGAGGAAACAAGCGCCTATTTGAGGAAGTTTACAGTTTGCCTAGAAATGGCATCTATAAGAGGATGAATTTGACATCGCTTCCTTTTGGGTCGAAGTGATGGGGGTAATCTGGGGAATCGCACTCGATATCAATGTACGAGGATTCAAGATGATTCCGTCTACGTCGCATACAAAATCCTCACCCACGTGGTACTGTACAAGCAAGAGGCCACCAAAGCGACCAAATCAGAAATCTTTGTACTTTGGTGCTTACTTAACGATCACCGACCTCGACTCTACCCCCTAATCTTGAACGGAATCCAAAACATCATGGAGAAGAATCCGGGCAATAAAACACCGCCCCTTTCATTTTCCCCATTCATAACTGGCCTCACCCGTCACTTCAGGTATGACCCGACCGACAATGGTTTTCTGGCTCTTGGGATCTCCACTCTTCCGATGGCCACACATGGCACGTCGACTTGCGCTAAAAACTCCGGGCAAGGTGGATCCTCGTCTCGAAGCACCAAGAAGAACGAGGAGGCAGCCCCACAAACTGGTCGGGCCTGAACCCTGATTGGAATAGATTTTTTTGAGGAGAATCAGGATTTTCATATGAGAATTTTCGAGAAGCTCTAGCTCATCGACGAAAAGATCGACAATAATCACGAAAGCAATTACCGAAGCTTTCAGAAGCTAAGAGCTCGTCTCTCTCGGCTCGAGGAGCATTTCGTCCAAGTTACGTCCTCTCAAGCAATCGATTCCCATCCGGAGATGGATCTCGATGACAATCCTTCCGCCGAATTTAAAAGAAAATATATTTTAATTAACGTTTTATTTTTTTCTTGTGTGTTTGTTTTTCTTTTTTTCTTGTAAGACCCCTCGACTTCGCCACCCGTTGGATGTTATTTGGCACTCAACTCATCACCACAAGTACGACCATAGGGAAGTTTCTCTCTCTTTTCCCTTTTACCGTACTTTGATTTGTCTTATCTTGCAATGTGGGCATTGTATGGTTTAAGTGTGGGGGGGGGGGGGGGGTTGTCCTTGATCAGTAAACTCTTTCGTATGCTTGCTTACGTATTTTATTTGAGTCGTGTATTTATATTGGTTGGAACCTTGACGAAGTGACGTGGTTAGATGCTTTGGTTAGTTGTTTAGACTTTCATTCGACATTAGTGTAATTGTGGGGAATGAAGTGTAAGAAACCTATGAAGTATTTTGATCATTGTTCTATTAACGTTTCATTCCAAAAGTCGAATACTCTCTACTAGCCCCATTTTCAAATGCCCTCTATAGGAATTTTCGTAATTTTTCTTAATCTTTGGAGACGTTAAAAACTCCATGTGCTATCGAATTTTTTTAATAATAAGTTGCATTTAGCAACATGATATTGGAGTCAATAAAATTCCTTGTTCGTAGATCCTTTAATCCTTAATAACTCTCTTTTTCGAGTTGTAAATATCTTGTTCGTCTAGTACCTCGCCTTTATGGGTACTCAAAAAATAAAAAGAGAAAAACATAAAAAAAGAAGAAAAATAGTACTAGAAGAGAAATTCTTGTAAAATTGAAGTATAAATAATAAATCGTGAAACCCTTGTACGCATTTTTATGTTTACTTTTTAGATTATTTTTTTTAAAGAGGCGCATAGATGATTGGGTTAGTCGGTTGCCGACTTAGCGATTTGAGCGTGAATAGACCTTAGCTGATACATGGATGGGGGACGTACATGAAGGGCAACACATTACTTTTAGGCATTCGGAAGGAATTCTAAACACCTTATCTTAATGTATCGTGTCGTTCTTTTAGTTGAGTTTCCAATTGATTTAGTGGATTAACTCCGCGAATCATTTGAATGCATTAGTTGTCGCTCGTTGGGTGGCTAGATTTTTCTTGTCTACGTCTAGATTCGGTTTTGCTTGAGGAAAGCAAAAAGCTAAGTTTGTTGGAGTTGATTTGTATATTTTTGTGTGTGATTTCCATTTGTTTCTGCATCTTATTTCTATGTTATAGCGGGTTTTAGGTCGTATTTTCTCTCGTTTTTCTTCCTTTTAGTATTTATGTAGGTCGTGTCATTTCTATCCTGTTTAACACCTTTTTCTCTCATCTTTGATAAGTTTTCATTCTAATTTGGTCTTCTCGTCTGTTTCAGTTTTTCGAGTGGAGCCACAAGTGTTCGGGATGATGAAAACCAGACACGGACTCGCAAAGCTGTCATCAGTCGACCTGCAATCAACGTGTCTTCGATGCAGCGTCGACGCATGCCTCTCGCCCACATCGAATAACTCAATCGATCGATCTGCCGATGCACTCCAGCCACCGTCGATCAACGCGGCCATCGACGAGCATCTACCAGCTGAGTCGACAGCCTTAGTTGATCAACACACCGAGAGCCACGAGCCATCATCGGTTGACAGTCGGCGTCAACGGGGAACGATGCCAGAGATACCGTCGATTGATGCAAATTGACGGTTGATCGACGGTCATCATTTTCAAGAAAAATTACCACAACGCCCTCCTTGACTGACACTATTTAAGCATCGTCAATCTTCAGCTTCGAGCAAACCCGACTAGAACTGACCACTTACTTTTTCTAAACTTAGTTTTCCATCTTTCGAATTTTTGAATCTTTCTCTCACTCTAGCATGATTCTCCTTTGAATAATTCACTTTTAAATCATCTATTTCATACAATCCGGTGTTTGGATATTGGGAACTCATCTCGTTGGGCGCTCTTTGATTTATTTTTCTGAAACTTTGTATTCGTAATACGTTTGGGTAATTTCTTAGCTTAATTCTTGAAATTGTCTTGTGATATTTGATTATTGGTTTTCATTTTATTGCTTGCGTTAATCTTGGATCTCGTTTAATCATATGCATTGGGCTGATTTTATTGCATATGTTTGTGAATTTCTTTGGTGATTTTCTTGTTCATATTATCCTAGCTTTTAACCCTTCGTTGTTTAAGTGTTAGCGTATTTTATAGCTATTTTGGTTCTCGTAATTTGATCAAACACCTTTAATCATCTACATGTTATTTATCGTCTTTTATCGTGTTTAATTCCTATGTTCGATACATTAGATTTACCGATCATTTGCTTCGTTTAAGTCGATAGTTGTGTTGATCAATTATTTTTAGTTCTTAAAACCAAAACAAACCACTAACTTTCTTTATCGTGTGTTTAGATAAATCTGTTTAAATGAACATTTCGATTCCGATTATCATTCCTCGGAGATTCGACTCGAGTCAAACTTAACACTTACAACTGCTCCGTTCTCTTGCAGACAAACTGTTTTTGAATAAAAAAGTAAGTGTTAAAAAAGTTCGATTCAGTCCTGACATATGCCACCACTTCCTCTCACATCTTGGGCCATAAATAGGCGCCCTCCATTAATGTCATGGTTCGATCCATCTTTGGATGTCCACTCCTTTTGGCGTCATGGTATTCCTTAAAGAGGTCATGTCGGAGGTATTCCCATCGAAGTATGTACATACGTCTTCCTTTTGTGAAAAGTAATCCGTCTTGAGTCAAGAATCTCTAGGTGTTTTCTTCATAGAGGAACTCTGTGATTTCTCTACCCATCGGGTCTTTGTCTAGACACGCTCGTATATGAATTTTTCGATTTGTCTTGGGTTCACTCGTAGCCATGTCATTTGCCAGTTCCGCCTTGGTGCTCCCTAAGAACACTAGGCATCCCAATAGAGCCTCTTCCCTTTATTCGTGTCCTTCCATATCTCTACTCATAGCCTGCCATTGGCACTAGATAGGACATCCCCGCCTCAAGTGGTCAGTCCCTCCACATATGTGACAAGATCTTCTCGATAGGTTCCCTTTGGGGTGTCGATTTGCCCTTCCTTTTGCCTTGTCCGCATTAGGATCTTTAAGTTGGTCGATCCTTGACCTCCCATCCACTAAACTCTTGGTTATCACAAGGGTTTTCACCCCCTGAATCTCGTTTCTCCTTATTTCATGGCCTTCGCTACTGCCTAAACAACTCCTAGTTATCTAATTCTATAAACATGGTAACTTATAAACTGCATCCTGTGTTATCCATGTGAGAGAGAGAGCAACCTCCTCTCTATACTGGCCTCAACTATGGTCTTGTCCTCCAAATCACCAATCACCCGGGTGTCCCTCGAGCTTTGAAGTGGATCCTCCATCTCTCCCTCAACTGAATATTCCATCCCATCGAGAACTATGTTACCATGTCTCTTCACCATAGTTCGAACTTCAACCCTCATATCTTCCAGGCCTTCCTTTCGGCTTTCTTTCATTTGTCTATTAAGTAATCCCTTTATCCCCTCCTATATCTCCAGGGGTGGATCCGGGATTGTTAGTTTGGGGAGGCCGCGTATTAAAAGATAAAATAATTTGATGAAATAGCGAGAATCGACTCGTGTTATATTAAGGGAGAAAATAGATTTTTAACCTTTTAGGTGTTACTATAAATTAGAGAAAACATGAAATAACAAATAAGAAGGCAAAGAAAATATGAACTAGAGAGGGTGAAAGAAAATAAGAAAGATATGTTTTTTACTTTTAAGTTGGTACCATTAATTTGTGAGAATACAGAAAGAAAAAAGAAAAGGTGAGGAAAAAAGAGAGAAATGAGTGATACTTTTTTAGTTTTATATTGCTGTTTTTAAGGTAAATAACGAGAGAGAAAAATAAAAAGAAAGAGAGAGTGGTGATGTTTTTTTGATCATTTTTTTGTTTTTGCTATTGACTGTCGTTTTAGTGTGCAGGTACTCTTCCTTTGGAAAGAGGCTTTCATCTCAACGATCCGGATAATTTGGCACCTCAGGTGCAATTTCGTCCACAATGGAGTTCGTCCTTCCACCATGGAGGCTCTTATTCTCATCCGCTCGCTAATTTTAGAGTCTCCCGCCTTTGATAATGGCACGATGACAAACACTATTTTGGACCTGATCTGTTTGCACAAATTGGGTGTGCATGGTAGGCCCGCACCTCCACCCACCCTTACACCTGTGACCTGGTTGCCCCCTCACCCAGTTGGATTAAGTTGAATACGGATGGCAGTGCTCTGGGCTGCCCTGGAGATTGCGTCGCGGCGGGCATTTTCTGCACGTGCTGGGGCTTTGTAAAAGGCGGCTTTTCAAGATCGCTAGACCAGGGTTACGCTTTTGAGGCAGAGTTGGAGACCGCGATTATTGCGGTCGAGGAGACTAATCATAGAGGTTGGAGACGGATTTGGCTAGAATCCGACTCGACTTATGTGGTGGAGTTTTTGTGAAGCATAGTCTGGATGTCCCTTGGTGCTTCCTGGCTCGTTGGCGTCAGATTCTCTTTATCAGTACCTCGATCGAGTTTATGGTTTCGCATGTTTATAGAGAAGGCAGTCGCGCTACAGATGCACTCTCAAAATCCGATTCTCCTCGTTACGACTGGTTCACGTCACCCCCGACGTTTCTCTTAGATCTGGTGAACGATGATAATTTGGGTAAAATGGTGTATCGTTCATCACGACCTTGACATCATCCCCTCCGATGGCAATCTAATATTGGTCCGGAAGAGGACCTTGGTATTGCTGCTTCTTAAATCACGACCTGCTTGTTGCAGCTTATTTTTACTTTTAGCCGACTCGTGGCTTTTAACGTTCTTTATCGCTTTGTTCTATTCCTTCTACTACATGCATGGGGAGTGTACTCTTTCATCTACGAGAATTTCTCCCACAAGGGTGGGTTTACCCCGAGAGATTTTAATGACAGATGCCTTTGGTTAAGGAATAGACGTCGTGATCTGTATTTGTATAAACAATTTTTTCCTTTTTAATAATAATTTCGCACTTTATATAAAAAAAAAGAGTGGTGATGCTTTTAATTCTATATTTTTACTTTTAAATTTAATTAATGAGAAATAAGAAAATAAAATGAAAGGAAAATGAAGGGTAAAAAATATATGAATTAGAAAGAAAAAAATAAGAACACTAAAATGAAACAAATGAAAAGGAGGAGATAAAAAAAAAGATAGAAATATAGAAAAACGAGAGATAAAGAGAAAGAAAAAAAAAGAAGGAAACTAATGATAAAGATAGATATAAAAAAAAAAAGAAATATAGAAAAATAAGATAAAAAAAATATAGAAAAACAAGATAAAAGAGAGAGAGAAAATTAAAAAAAAGATAAAAAAATATAGAAAAACAAGAGATAAAGAGAAAGAAAAAAGAAGGAATCTAATGATAAAAAGAAATATAAAAAGAAAGATAAAATATAGAAAAACAAGAGAACGAAAAAAGAAGAGATAAAGGGCAAAAGTAAGAGTTGAACCATGAACCATTTGAAAAGAAATTAATTACACTAACCACTAGATCAAACTACAAACTTATAAGTTTTGGGATGTATGTATAACTATAAATAACAAAAACTCATAAATAATATTAGGATTTTTAAATTTTTTTAGGGGGGCATGGCCCCTCAAGCTTATATATAAATCCGCCTCTATATATCTCACTTGTTCATTCCAACATGTCAATCTGGACCACAAGATCTGATATGGTTTTGTTGGATTTGATCACCACCTCCTCAAAATTGCATCATTTGACTTTTCATAGGTCTACACATATCAGACTCCAAGGTTAAGTTTTCTGCAAACTCCATACCTCCTTACACGGGATGATGGTGATCTCTAAAACCACGCAAGCTTGACTCTGATAACAATTGTCATGGGACTAAACTTGTCGTAAAAGAATTACTCTCGTGTAGCTCGTCTCTATGTGCTATCAAGCTAGACAGCCTCTCTCGCTATCTTTTTGGGTGGATGTGCACAATAAAGAAAAAGATTATGTCAAAGTATATATACTCGTAAAGTAATATTTTATTGGGGTTTCAATGATTTTAGATTGTCATACTAAACTAAATTCAACATGACTTATTTATTAATCAAAGAAGAATAACTTGACGCCAATTACAAAGGATGGAGGCCTGTTTTATAGGTTTTAATAATAGACTTCAAAGTATGATTAACTATTCTAGACTATTCTAAATACTTAAAGAAAATCAAAAGGCAAATAGGAAAACATTCAAGGAAACTGTAACACCCATACATCATAAATACATAATTTTTCATTTTTATCTATCATCGTATATTAAAATATAATTTTAATCCCAAATTCTACACGATATATAATTTTCTATTTTTTAGTTTTAAATAATTTAAAAATTATATTTAATAAAATTAATAGTTCATTTATCAAATAATTTATATATCTTGACAACTTTTAAAACTATTATAAATTATTATTTATTTATTATTTTAGTTGGTCGTCTATGAGATTTATCATTTTGAAACTATAAACGTCTTTTAATTCATCCTATTTCGAACTCCCAAAAAGCTCAACGATTTAGCTCGAGTTCACCGAAATCGATGCCCTAACCTAGACGTGTTGAACCAGTTACGGTTAACCGGCTAACCACCGATTTTTAACCGGTTGACCGGTTACAATTAACCGTTGACCGGCGGTCACGATTAAAACCGTAACCGTCAACCGGTTCCCGACGGTTAGGTTACGGTTAACCAAACCTTTAACTTTAACCGCCGCGGTTAACCAATTTTTTTTTTAAAATTCAAACCAGTCGATCGACTGGTCTATAGTCGATCAACTGCCAGTCGATCGACTGGTGTGTAGTCGATCGACAGGTCTGTGGATTAGCCGTTGAAAATCAACGGCTGAGATCAACTAGCCGTTGATGATCGACGGCTCAAATTCAAAAGAAAATAGCCGTTGGGCGGTTTAACCGCGGTTAACCGGTTTAACAGCCGGTTAACAACAGTTTTTTTAATTTTTTATTTTTTTTTTTCAGATTTTGACACATATAAATACTCCACTCTCCAACACCAATCCTCACACCAATTCATCTACTATTCTTCTTCTTCTCTTATACTTTCAAGTTTAAAGAAGTCAAGTTTCTAATTTGTGCAAGAAATAATATTATCAATAATATTCTTATTATTCATTCCTAATCTCGTTTTACTTAATTCTCGTTTATAATATCACTATGGCAAGCTCTTCCCGTGATGTCAATACCAACACTCCAACCTCTTCTCGTCGAGGTCGAGGATCTCGACGAGAATCTTCATCCGTCGCCGGAGATTACGTTTCCGATGAGATGACACCAGAAGAAGTTGAGAACCTATATAATTAAATCAACTTCGACTCGCAACAAACCAATTTTGAAGAGGAATTACCGAGCTCCGATGAAGAAGAAGCGGCCATCAATTTGGATGAAAATGAGGAGGAAGCGACGGGTGATATACCTCCGTCTCGATCGAAACCGAGGGAATTACTTTTCCCCATCTTCCGATTGCATTTCACAAAAAAGACGATCAACGGAGAATTTCAAGCGCAATGCAATTATTGCAAATCTAATTACGCCTCCGGTTCTAAAAATAATAAAGGCTACGGGTCGCTCAAATACCACATGGAGAAGAAGCATCCCGACTCGCTGGTAGTTCTCAAAGACAACTAAACTTCTCATCTTCATCTACCGCCGGCGGCGGGACCGGCGGCCAAGGTACGAGTTCTTCTACTTTATTTCAATATACCGAAAGTAATTATAGAAAATTTCTTGCAAAATTTATTTCCATTATGAGTCTTCCTTTTAATCATGTGCATAGTAGTCATTATGAAGATTATACTAGGGGTGCATTTAATCCATCTAGCACTAGAATTTCACGAAATAAATTGATTCGCGATGTTGAAAAAATGGCCGGTGAGTTTAAATTGAATTTGATTTCAATATTTGATAGTTTGCCTCATAGTGTCTCTATATGTTCGGATATTTGGTCGGATTCTTTTAAAAATTATAATTATATGGGAATTACTTGCCATTGGATTGATAATTCTTGGACTTTGCAAAAACGTTTAATTGCATATAGAAAGTTCGATAGCCAA
>BMAC01000232.1:70089-87456 GCA_014905375.1 Phtheirospermum japonicum
GGGGAAGGGGACACATTAACATCACTAGAAGATGAAGATTGATCGTAATCATTAAAAGTTTGAATTAAAAGGTGTTGTGCTTCGTGAGCAACACTAAGAGGGCTAGGAATTGGTAGTCCATGAGATTCTAAAAAAGGTGTTAATGCATCGTAATAAATTTTTCCCCCGTCACTTCTACAAGACCCAACGACCCTCGAGGAGCTCTAGCCCCATTTATGAGATTGCTTGAAGATACTAAACAAAAACAGCAAAGGGCTAGTGCTAGTCGGTCAATGGAATTAGATAGTTATTTAGGAGTTTTTGAACCGACTTCGGTTCCCAAAAACCCCGATGGTGTTACTAACGATCTTGTGCAATTTTGGTCGAAAGTGGCCAGTATTTTTCCCACTCTCTCTAGGATTGCCAAAGAGGTCCTTGCCGTTCCTGTTTCGACAATTTCTATTGAACAGGCGTTCAGCACGGGAGGCTACATGTTAGATGAGCGTCGGTCAATATTAACATCCAAAAATCTTGAAAATCAAATTTTGATGAAAGATTGGGTGAAAGCCGAAAAACGAGAACAAGATATGCAATTGGATGAAAGCGAAGAGAGCGGCTATTACGATACCACTTTGGGAAGCAACGACAACGACGAATAGGTAAGTGAGGTAAGTAAAAGAACTACGTGGACTTTGATTCCTTCTCGAGGATACGTAGGCAACTTAATTATAATATTACAACCTTTTTTTAACTTATTTTTTTCAAACAAAAAAATTCGAACTACGTGGATTTTGATTCCTTTACGAGGATATGTAGTCAAGTTAATTATAACATTAAAAGTTAAAATTTTAATTTTTAATATTAGAATTAAAAAAAGATCGACTGCATCAGTCGATCGACTGAATAATAGACTGCCTTCACAAAACCAAAACTCTCTGTACTTCAGTCAATCCCTCAGTCGATCGACTGCTTTAAAAAAAAATCGGCAGTTAACCACCGGTTTTCCGGTTAATCGCCGGTTCGGTTAACCGGTTTAACCATAACCTTAACCGGTTCTCAGTCGGTTAGGTTACGGTTAGCCAAAAACTGGTTAAATTAACCGACGGTTATTAATCGCCGGTTAATTAACCGGACGGTTACAATCGTTTGTGCACGTCTACCCTAACCTTCCAAAAATACATCCACCGAAGAAACCCAAGCCACCTCCAAACTTTCAGCACAAATTTTGCATACGGCCGCAGCAGGTAAATCAATCCTTGTTTTTTTTTTCTTTCTAAAAGTTTCAAAGAAACAACCAAAGAATTTAATCTTAAAGTCCGGCAGGATCGGCAGTCGATTTCTAACCACAACAACCATCACCCCTGCCAAAATCACAAAGTCGCCGAACCCAAATAGATTTCCGGCCGAAATTCCACCACAACCACATCAAATCCGAACACACGGCCCGAACAACCACAGCCCCAATCGGACCCCTGTCAACCAAGTTCATAGCCAGCCGATCCACGAGAACTCCGGATCTCCACCTCAACCGTCGTTCTTCAGCCGCCAATGAAGAACAAGACGGAAAATCCACGAGCCAAACTGCCATCGTTGATTTCCAGTTCGTCGGGCCGTCGACGAAGGAGAAGTCTCTGTCCGATCGGACCGAGCCCAGCCGCTGGCCAACGTCAATCCACCTTCCGATCGGAGCGAGCGGCGCCTACACTTGTTTCCGCCTCCCGATTTACCATCGCCAGCGCCGTCGATTTGCCGGTGCTGTGCCGATCGGCGATGCCGATATCTGACTTTGGAGAATAAAGGGGGAAAAACAGGACTGACGGGCTGGATTCTGCCTTTTATACCCAGCAATTTCCAGGAAATTACCAATCGACCCCCAGCATTTGACATCCTTTTCGATTTAACCCCCAACTTACCAGAGACTTCAAATTTCAACCCTCCAATTTATGAAAACCTCGAATTAGCCACAAGAAATTTTATTAGAATTCAATTCAGTCCAGTTTTATATTATATTTCATTATATTTTATACCCTCAGATTTATATATATATATATATATATATTAGATGTTGACCCGCGCTTCGCTGCGGGATAATTTTTCTTCTTTTCATATGAAGTTGTTATATTCAAAGAAAATGCAAAAATTTTATACTTTAGGAACATATTAGATGTTTGGAACAAAACTCATTCATTCTTTGCATAAATATATTTTGTTGACCCTTTTCAACCGATCCTTATTGTGTGATGAGGAATGGTTGATTTTCTTATAGAAAAAAATCTATTTAAACAATACTTTAGCTTAACATTGGCTAAGGGTGACGGAAGAGGATTAGCAATGACGAACCTCCTCTCCATGGTTAAGATTAGCGTCGTGCCGTTATCATTGTAGAAAAAGTAGATTTGGATGGAGAAAGGGGAGAGGATTAGAAATAAGGAGTGAAGTTACCAAAAAAACCCTTAACCACCAAAATTCTGATTTCAGGGGGTAAGTTGCAAAAAACACATAGTTCAGATGGTGGTTTGTCCCAAACAAAAGTTCGTATGGTAAACTATGAAAATCGAAATAGTCTGGGGGGCAAAAAGTTTTTTTCCCTTATTATTATATTATATTTAGTAATATTTAATTATTTAGTTGTAAGATATTGTTGTTTGAGTATTTGATTTTAGAGTCTTAGAACAAATGAGTATTCAGTATTTTGAATCCCGAATCCAATATTTCGAATCCTAGCACTAACATTTGGAATACTGGATCCGATATTCCGAATGTCAAATACTCCTTTGTTCTGAGACTCAAAAATCAAATACTCTACCTACAATTTTGTAAAATCTGAAAGTCTATGGTTTTGAAAATAAGTATCAGTAAAATGATGTTGCTTTCGATGTTACAATCACCGAAACTAACATCAAACAGTTTCAGAATAATAAACAACAGTTTTAGAAACCTGATGTTGAGAATGGTGTTAACAACATCGAAACCAACATTACACAGATTTTAAAAAACGTGCAGCAGAATAAATATTAAAAATCGTACACAACAATTTAAAATCAGTTCACAAGTAAAAAATACGTGTGAACCTGGGTGTACAAACCCAAAAACTATATTACTTATCTTGTTCACGATCAATACAAAAAGATAAGAAGTAATATATGAAAACTAAAGTATCAAACACATGATACTAAATACTTGTCGCCTTGATAAAAAGATCTTCTCCGTTGTTACGCAACTTCGAAGAACTTCTTGATCTCGGACAGTGGCTCCAAGTAGCTATCTTGCTTGTGTTCTTCCTTAATGCTTTGCGTCGCTCGTTCCTTGCTTTTTCGTGCGTCTCTTAGTTGTAGCGTCCTTCTCTAAAAGTCGTGTATCGAAGGTATCCTCTTCTCTTCGCTTTGTCTTGTCTTAAATAGACAAGAGTCCTAGAGTCCTAAACTTGGTAGACAAGTTAAACAAGTCCTAAACACAATCTAAGAAACTAAATAAAATCTTAGACACAATCTAGGAAACAAATCTAGAGTCCTAATTCTAATTCCCTAATATATTTTGGGCCCAAGAAAGGCAAACAACTAAATAAGGAATTATTCCCAAGAATAAAATCTTCAACAATCTTCCCCTTTTTCCTTTCTGGACAAAATACCCAAGACGCATGAAAATGATCAAAAGACTAAAAACTCCCCCTAAATTAGAAACTCCCCCTAAATGAAGTAGCCATTGTTTAAAACAAACAAAAACGAATCACATTCACAGCAGCGTCTTCTACATTCTTCTCCCCCTTTTTGTTTTGAAAGCAAAAGGACCTCAACAAACGAGTCTCAAAGCGCCTGGTGTTGTGCAACCTGGTTATCAAACAAAGTAATCTGGGCTCGGATAAACTGAGCAGAAAAAAGAACCATGTTGGTACTGATGTTGGGAATACCAGAACCAACACCGTATATGACACCAACTCGAAGAGGCGCCAGGGTGCCTAAAGAAGGCAATCAGATTCTGCTTCACGAAAACATCAACGGGGATTTGGCGCTCAGCAATCATGCCTCGATTTTGAAATCCCAAGAACAACCCTTCAGCTTCACTCATCAAGAACCTCGTGGAGATTGGTTCCATGTCTTCAATCTCAACGGCTTGATACGGAGCCTCATCAGAGCTAGCAAAGTGGTCGGAGGCAAATGTTGACATCGGTACACTGGTAGATGGAACATTGTCAGAAACAAAGCTTGGAGAAGAGGCAGGATTGTCTGCAGGGGATGTTGGTTTCGGTGACACAACACCAGAACTAACATGGGCTGACACGACAGCATTGGACTTCTTCTTTTCTCTCTTTGGGTGGAATCTTCTTATTATCTAGACGCACAGTATGTTTCCTGAACTTTGCTGGGTGATGGTGAATTCGATATTCTGAAAGAGATTGAAAACAACTACAAACAAAAAATCGAGTGTCGTAGGCAGTAAAGTTTGGAGAAGGGGATGGACAAAGTAAAGTTAAAAAAAAACTCCCCCATTCTTTCTCAAAATAAGACACACGATCTCTATGCTTAAATAGCCCACTATCTCTTATTTGAAGAATAAAAATCACAAATCCCAACTACAAATTAAAACCAAGATAGAGTTAGATTTTTGTAAACCATCACCATAGTTGAACAAAGCCTTTGCAAAGCAAATTTTCACTCACCAAATCAATATCTTTATTAACTGTCCAACCGTCCGATTACAACTCCACTGAAACACGCGGTTAGCAAGATTCAAAACAAGATTAAGAGAATTCAAGATAGACACGAACACAAACAACAGAACGCATAGCAAGGAGACATCTTCTTAAAGTATGAATGTCCTAACTGATGCCTAAAAAGATGACCTAAAAAGGTTAAAAAATCACATTATGGTTTTAGTGACTTAGTCTGTGTTGCTTTTTATTACTGACAATATTATAACCAACATTTCCTCAGGTGAAGTCAATGGAAACTTACCCCTTAACCCAAGTTAATGACTACGTCAAAATCGCTCGAGAAGGTGAAATTTAAAGATTAGATCATTTTGTATCCAGATTTTCTTCATCTTTTTTATAGATTTGAAGAGAAATAGTTTATCTTCAGCAATTGCTGTTAACACCTCTTGTTTTTGAACCAGGGAGAAAACCAGTTTTTGCAGGCAAGCTCCACAATCACCTAATTGAAGAGGTTAGTCTTTTTTTCATCACTTTTATTACAACACAAGACCTTATCTCACTTTCAACCAGACTCAATGCATTTGGATTATGTATGAAAAGAAAAATAAAATACATGCAAAAATATACAGATGTTGTGACTGGTGTTGGTATGGTGTGTCACAACATCCAAACCAACATTGTCTTAGACAATGCACATACCGAGATCTCTTCTCAAATAAGAGAAGGTCTCTAAATCTAATGTCTTTGTGAAGATATCAACAAGCTGATTGTCTGTTCATATATGCTCAAGGCTAACTATCTTCCTCTCAACCAAGTCTCGAATAAGTGGTACCTTATGTCAATGTGTTTGATTCGAGAAAGTTGGACCGGATTTTTCAAGATATCAATGGCACTGGAAGTATCACAAAGCACAATCAATATTCTTCTACGTAGACTGTAGTCCTCTATCATTTGGTTCATCCACAATAACTGTGTATAAGTACTTCCAGCTGCAATATACTCGGCGTTAGCTGTAGAAAGAGAAATGCAATTCTGTTTTTTGCTATACCAAGATATAAGATTCTTAGCATATTTGGACTCATAAAGAAAAATACCATCATCTAGTTGTTTAATTTGCAAACCAAGAAAGTAAGAGAGATTACCTTCCATGCTCATCTCGAATGTATCAAATATTTTCGTAATAAGCTCACTTACCATCGACTCAATACGAGTGACTGGAGCAAACGTCTTATCTGAATTTGAGTCTGATTTTGGATCAGCTTGATTGGATGTTGGGTTTGATATTAAGTTCCCAGAACCGTCATCGAAACCAACATCATCAATTTCTTCAATTTCAACACCTGCATCTTCGATTTGGTAGCAGTTGTCTGATGTCCTCTGACCAGTGAGAATACATGCATTGCCTTCGTCATAAACTTCGCATCTTTCATGAGTGAACTTGACATTAAAACCACCATCGCACAGTTGGCTGATAATTATCAAGTTCGCAGTTAAGCTTTCAACAAGTAACACTTTCTCGAGCTTCGCAATACCAGGTAAATGAAGAGTTCTTTGGACAATGATTTGGCCATTTGCATCTCCACCATACTTCACCTTTCCTCCATGAAACTTGACAATATTCGAGAGGATATCTTCCGAGCTGGTCATGTGCGTAGAGAATCCACTATCAAATACCAGGCTCCAGGGATATGAGACTTCAGAGAGGAATAGATCATGTTGCATTTGATCTCGTTCTTTTTGACCCAGACCTGCTTGACTCTGGTGTTGGTTTTGGCGTTGGGAACACAGAAACCATCACGGAAACCAACACGGAACTCAGCAGATAATTTCGACCTTTTAAATTGATTTTGTTTCCCAATAAGCTTCCAGTAGTATGGTCGAATGTACCCAGGTTCACCACAGTGATGGAACACATATTGTCTTCTTCTCCTTTTGCGGCGTTTGGTCGACTTCATATTTTGACTTGCATCTAGCTTTTGAACAGTTTGGTATCCAATCCCGTATTTTGAACAATCCGAGATACTCGATTCCAGAATTACATCCAGCTTGGCCTTGCCCTTGTTGAGGTTTGTGAGGGTTTCTTGGACCTTCTTCAATTCGGTCTTTACTCGTTCTAGCTCATCATCCTTTTTGGTGAGGGATGACTCCAATCGGACAATTATATTAAGTTGATCATATTTTTCCTTAGTCAATTTGTCCACCTCGATTCTAAGATCCTTGACTTTGGGTATTTGTTTTCCCCAACTATCATATAATTGTTCATACTCAATGCTCAACTTCTCGTACTCGTCAAGAGATTCATCAACCTAATCGTCATCTTCAATGTACTATGTAGCAATCAAGCTCTTCTTCCTCAAAGTATCCATAGTACCTAGACAAATAAAGATCAGTACTTAAAAGGTTAAGTAACCCTCTCTAGATGCCAATTGTAAATTTTGAAGGTCTATGGTTTTGAAAATAAGTATCAGTAAAATGATGTTGCTTTCGGCGTTACAATCACCGAAACTAACATCAAGCAGTTTCAGAATAATAAACAACAGTTTTAGAAACCTGATGTTGAGAACGATGTTAACAACATCGAAACCAACATCAAAGAGAGTTTAAAAAACGTGCAGCGAAATAAATATTAAAAATCGAACAAAACAATTTAAAATCAGTTCACAAGTAAAAAATACTTGTGAACTTGGGTGTACAAACCCGAAAACTATATTACTTATCATGTTCACGATCAATACAAAAAGATAAGAAGTAATATGTGAAAACTAAAGTATCAAACACATGATACTAAATACTTGTCGCCTTGATGAAAAGATCTTCTCCGTTGGTTAAGCAACTTCGAAGAACTTCTTGATCTCGGATAGTGGCTCCAAGTAGCTATCTTGCTTGTGTTCTTCCTTAATGCTTTGTGTCGCTCGTTCCTTGCTTTTTCGTGCATCTCTTAGTTGTAGCGTCCTTCTCAAAAAGTCGTGTATGTAAGTGTATCGAAGGTATCCTCTTCTCTTGGCTTTGTCTTGTCTTAAATAGACAAGAGTCCTAAAGTCCTAAACTTGGTAGACATGTTAAACAAGTCCTAAATACAATCTAGGAAACTAAATAAAATCTTAGACACAATCTAGAAAACAAATATAGAGTCCAAATTCTAGTTCCCTAATATAATTTGGGCCCAAGAAAGGCAAACAACTAAATAAGAAATTATTCCCAAGAATAAAATCCTCAATAAATTTCTTACAACTAAATAATTAAATACTACTAAATACAATATTATAATACAACATCATTCACTTTTCAGACATGATTTGACATCAAATACAATATAATAATACATTATCATCCGATTTTCAGACATAATTTGACATCTACAGTAAAAGTAAAGGATTATAAATCCTATAACAAACAAGATATCTTACAATTCACAAAATTCTAAATACCTCAATATTTTGAATACCAGAATTCAAAACCCAACGAATGCTAGTCCGAACATGCCTTAAGAATATTCAAATCATATCTTTATCTCCATCTCCCACCAATAACTGCGGTCGTCCCCGTCTCTCGGCCTACCTCCGGGCAAAACCTGTCTCACCCTCCCCCTTGTTCTTGATTCTGGCAAGTTGTTACAATGGTGAGTCTAATGGTCTAAATCTAGATCAATTTATAAGAAAGCTCAAGTTCAAATCCTGTTCAGTCCCTTGGTTTCTATAATCCCCTCAAGTCATGACACCAAGATCTCCTGGGTCTCGGCCACCTGGAGGAGCTGCACGTTTTCAGTGGGCGTTCTCTGTGATTTGGGAGGTGGTGGTGTAGAGAGGGGAGGTATTTTTTTTTATTTTATGTTTTTGTAATTTACACCCATTTTAATTTCGACTTTCCTCTTGTAGTCTAGTTTTCTTGTTATCTTCTTTGTTGTTTGTTTTTATTTTTGGTTAGTGAGGTGCAATCGTAGGCGAGCAAAAGTTTTGTCTTGTAGTTCATGTTTTGCTTTTGTTCTTTATTTTTTTGTTGTTGTGTTGTATTTTTCTTTTGTGTGTGAAGATGCTGGTGATGGGCGAAATTAGACAGTGCACGACGATTATTTGTGCCCGATATTTGCCGTTTAGGGGCGAGGTTTGTAGGCGTTATAATTGTGGTGGGAGTAAGTGGTGATTTTTCACACCTAGTGTTCGGTTTCTTTTATTTCTAGTGTGCCGATTGAGGGTCGTAACTCATAAACTTTCTATAGTTTGAGTTTTTGCTCGTGCTCTTAGTTTTGGGGTGTTTGGGATGCGATTGGTTTCATTGGCTATTTCTACATTTATTGTGAATGGAGATCACGTCACCATGGGTGGGAGTGCTAGATTTGGTGGCGTACCATTTGTTTAGTATTGTTAGGTCACTTGAAGCTTAGGAAATTGGGCTTGCATAGACAATTCATAATTGAAACTAGGTAATATCTGTTAACCTCTTCAATTACATCTTTTCCTCATTTAACATTAATTCACTAGCAAGCGTTTAATTTGTACTCGTATTATAAATTAGAGATCTAAACCCACTCAATTCCAGAATTGACTAATGAGAGAACTGACTTTCTTCTTCCGAATAAGTGGATTCATATTTATGAATTACATTCTCATCTATTTAACCCAAATGTGAATCTAAGATGCAAGTGTTGGAAATATCGTCTGACAAACTTAACAAGCAAATCAAGAATTACACAAATAAATAGGAGCTTTTAATCACTCGGGATGAACATTTATTTATATGGATTTAATTTGATTTTCATCTCAACAGCATAATTTGTATAGAAAACTTCAAACTAAATTGGTTCAAGTTCTAAATGATCAAATCATATATAAATGCCCCCACTTAGATGTCAATGAGTAAATTCGGCTCATCTACAGAAGGTGGAGCATGGTTTCCTTAATTTCCCTCATGGCTAAGGATAAGGTAATGGAATTGATAGAGAAATTCATAAACACTGGATTGAGAAAAAAGGGAATAGGATAGGACTTGTTTATCGTAAGTGAGAGATTCTTGGGTGAGTGTTAACGAAAGGCCCTGCAAGAAGAGTTGGTGAATCCAATACCAAAAGAAAGTTGATATAATAAGAGAAGGGAAAGGGCATAATAAGAACCATCGGATGCAGTCCTCCGCTCCCGGCCAAGCAAACAAATCTTCKTTACCAAGCGAAGCCCCCAAGCCAGGAATAGAAAGAAGGTCCGCTCAGAATAYGGCTTTTGTAACGTAATCGAATATGCGGAAGACTTTGAATTAGACGATGGTKCTAAAGCCGGGTCCTTTTCCTCTTCTTTTTGTCGAAAAAAGCCTGTAGCACTGGACTTGCTTAGCTTCTAAAAGTTATGAGTAGACAGCAAATAAACCATCAGAAGTTGTCGAAAATCCAGGCGATCTAGTTTAAGTTGCTGCATTCCTAAGGATCAACAAAAAATATAAACTGTTGAAAACGAGAAGCTCCAACAGGAGCAAATGCTCAGTCTATTCTGGGAGCATCCGCCTGCTCTCGA
Organism: Phtheirospermum japonicum; assembly: GCA_014905375.1. Taxonomy (NCBI): domain Eukaryota; kingdom Viridiplantae; phylum Streptophyta; class Magnoliopsida; order Lamiales; family Orobanchaceae; genus Phtheirospermum; species Phtheirospermum japonicum. The sequence goes on from BMAC01000232.1 coordinate 80,218, forward strand.
TCCGGAGGTCGTAGGACGAACGATGCAATTAATCCGGGACCGCATTCACGGTCAGGAAGACAGGAGGTGCGGCAAGAATAAATGCAATTCTGTTGCTGGCTCGAACAACTAATTGTGTAGTTTATAGTGAGAACAAGCCTTTCGGATGACAGCTTTGGTAAGAGGGGGCACGTGGATGGCGATTTATATAGTGGTCGACCTTTTTACCAGAATGCCTTCTTGGTCGAAGAGCCACTTCACTAATAAGGGCGCAGGAAGCAAAAAAACTTGCGCGAAGGACGTTTTCTTCTCTGCCTTCTCCTCTCCAAAGGCCAAGGGAGAGACTGCATCCCATTCCTTCGGTAGCTCTTTTTGTTTCCTAAGGATAGCGGTAGCTAGGGCAAAGCCCGCTTTCTTTGTTTTTCGAATGAGAGAGAAAGGCGGAGGAAAAAACACGTTCTCTCTTTACGAGATCCGAAAGCGTGGACGAGAGCAATCTTCGAACCCAGCTATTCTTTTTTTTTCTGGAATAGGTGAATCCATGCTTATTTCCTTCCCGAGTTGAGAACAGAGGAACAATCCCACCCTAGCTATTGTATGTGCATTTCCTCTCTTTCTGTGCTCTGGAACTCTTGATTCCCTTGTGCCTTTAGATTAAGTATAGGTCGTCAATTCAATCTATCTTTTCTCTTAATAAGTCATCAAATTTGGTGCTTTTTGATCCCCAGCTGCAATGGGGAACAAAGGAGGAGGTAACAAATGTTGGAACGCCTTACACTTAGAGTTGGACTTTCCCGTGCTCTTAGAGACCTAACCATTCTATATAAATGCCTCCATTTAGATGTTGATGTTACACTTAGAGTTGGACTTTTTAGTGCTCTTAGAGACCTACCCATTCTATATAAATGCTCCCGTTTAGAAGTCTCCACATCGACAGTCCAAATAAGACAGTCACATATTACAAATGTTTAGGGCTACATTAGTGATGTGTTAATTAAAGATCACATAATTTAACTAATTTCATCATGAACTTCAGTTCAGTTTATTATATTACTCATAATCTTAATCCTATATATAACATTTATATACTAAGACTGTTCATGTAATGCGTACAATAACAAAACATGTGTTCGAAAATAAATATCATATTTATTAATAATCAAAACAATTCACAAATTCTTTTAGGTGAAAATCCCCAACAAGCATATGGACGGCCACATAAGCAGACGTGCAGTAATTACGATTATAATACGTCAAATTCGTTGTTGCAACATAACAAATGGTACTAAAAAATGTTGCTGATCAATGATCATACGGGTCACTGGGAGTGCAAGTGTTGACTTAAAACTTGCCCACACACAAGCGAAGGGATAAAATCATGTACCGTCACATTAATCTACAAAATAAGCATATGTCCTTTGATTTCTTAAGAAGATTGAAACCCAAACTATGCAATACAGGTTAATATAGAAATGGAGACAAATCAAAGATTAAAAAAAAAAAAAAAAAAAAAAAAAAAAAAAAAAAAAAAAAAAAAAACATTAGTTCAATACGAACAATTAGTAACCGAAAACAATAGGTCTCGTGCGATCTTCTAGTAACCGAAAACCAAAAATGAGGTTACCACGCTTACCAAAGGAACAGATATGTTATCATCAACTATTCCTGTTATTGGGAGTGATTCAACGAGTGTTGCCACAAACGAAACCAAAGCAACTCTTTGTAGAGTCTGCATCCACTCCAGCTGAATGTATCCAAGGACCGCAAAATAATAGAGTATTCTGCAGTCAGGTTAAAAAAAAATTGACCTTTTAAATATCAAACTGAGTAATCAAGAGTTCACACATATAATTACCAGGAACTAGAAGGCTTTCAATATATCTACACACCCGATAGAAACAAGGAAACCGAAAAGAAACATGGATATGCTACCAGCCCAGCTCTTCTGTGGATTATAAGGAAGTTTTACAGAGCCAAATCTTCTTCCCATTATATCAGCAATGCCTATATTGCAGAAAGTTTAATGTCTAAAAACATACATTAAAGTTAAACCTCAAAAGGCAGAGCTCTTACCATCGCCACCACACAACATCGCGAGTGAAATCATTCCAACAGGGGATTCACGCCAAAATACAATCGCACATAAAATCAATACAAGAACATAAAATAGAGGGCCTCTAAGCAATTCCCTGTAGAAAAACACCAAAACATTTATGAGATTCTCTTTTCACTAATTATAAGAAATTCAGAATCGAAGATGTGATTCTAGAGAATTACTCGGGCTTTCCCTCTCGACTAACTGATTTTATGAGCCCTTCATCCGCAGTCAAGGAAAGGCCATTTATCACAAGTCTTAAGCAATTTATGGAGGGCACTAGAGAAGCGAAATAGCGAGCCCCTGTAGATGCGCTAATCTAAGATCAAATTGTCAGCTAGTGTCTGAGGACGTAAAAATGCGGAAAAAAAATAAAACGCAGAATGCATAATCTTTCAACGGCACAGCAGATACCTGAAGATTGGCCAAGATGCCAAAAATAGCAACCCTGATAGTATGTGGACTAGTTTCCGGCTCAATGTCTGTTACAAAAGATGGATAAAAACGTAAGTCATAAAGAAAAATTTGCTATAACAGAACTGTAAAATATCGATAACTAAGAGAGTTTTGCATCCATATGAAAATATCTTTGGTTAGAGTGTCTCATCTTATACAGAATGCCATTATATGGGCATGACATTGGGTTTGATCAATAATTTGAGAAACTAAGAAACAAACATGCTTTAATTTGCCAATAAATGAGTGTATATGTCTGTCTTTCTATTTTGAAACACAGTGAATATTAAATTTGCAGCCATAAGGGGGGATGCTCGCATTTCCATAAAAAACATAACATTATCTTTATCAGTCAGGGAGGTGTTGAATGTGAGACAAGACATAATTGCAGCCAGATTTCTTTAGCAAGATGCTTTGCATTAATTATTGCTTGCATTGTCATTTAACAGTGATAACACATTTTCAGTCAAGGAAGTTAGAAGGAACAAGAACTTGCAATATTTATCACCCATATGGTTATTTCAGCAAAATATTCAAAATGATGAGATGCAGAAGGATCGCAATGTCTAAAGATTACTGTCTTACTGATTAAATCAAATGAGCCAAAAAACAATTTACTCAAACATCATTTACTCAAACATGTCCACAGTCATTCAAGATTTTATCATTCCATGTTGTTAAGGAAGGCAATAATAACTCTCCCATGATTGTGGACTGATTAAAGGCTTGATTATACAATTTCTCCTCCGTGATTGTGGACAGATTGAGATTGATCAAGTTCGGATATCATGTGAATATTACACGAACAGAGTATTTGTCATTCAATTTCTTGAAAATAAATTGAAAGCACATCAACCAAAATTGTGCACAAGTTAACACCTAATTCCCATACAAGCACCCAACCACCATTATGTGAATTTTATTTGTCTAAGCTTGACATAATGTACAACTTAAAAAGCAGCAAGCACAATCTTTGTGTCAACACTTACCTTGGCATATTGTCATTTCATTGTATATCATGTGAACCAGTCACAGAGACCCCCCACCCAACAGCCAAAAAAAGGAGAAAAAAAAAAAAAGAAAGAAAGAAAGAAAGAAAAAGGCACACTAATACACCCCGAAAAACCCATCAAAATGGGTTAAAGGAGAAAGAAGCCTTTTTCTGATGTTTCTGTAATTTGCACCGAAACAACATAATTACAGCAGTGCTACATCAGTCATTTCTTTTATGAATCTACTGACTGCTGTATTTCCATTTCTGAGCAACATCTCTTTTTCCATTCTCAACATCCAAACACATTACCAAGAAACTCAATCCAGTATTATCTTACCTATCAAATCTATTTTCCCAATCTGGGTTCATAAGAAAAAATATATAATATTTGTAAATTAACTCTCCTACCCACCCCCACACCCTTCTCTCTCTCTCTCTCACACACACACACACACTCACACACACAGTGTAATTCATATACCCACAAACATGCACGTGCATGTAAATCCAAAAATGTTAGGAGAGAGAGAGAGAGAGGGTTACCTGTTCGATGATTTTGCGGCGGGTGAGGTTATCGAATGTGGAGACTAGAGCGTAAGCGCCGCCGACCACCAAGGCGGTGGCGCCGGCGTCCTGCAGCACAGCACCACCAAATTCGGCGGCGCCGGAGAACACGGTGGTGCTGGGGCGGCGTAATCCATCGTATTTGGCCGGAATGTGTGGAGAAAGAATTGTCGGGAAAAGACGGAGAGTGAAGGAAGGAGTAAGCACGCGGAGGCTGAGGAAGTTTGAGGAGAAGGCGGTGCCGGAGGCTGGAGCGCCCAGGATCAGCTTCGTTGTGGCGCCGTAAACCATTTCTGTCTTTCTCTTTCACGCAGTGTTTGTGTGTTGATATGTGAACTGTGTGGGTTCAGGATACTGCATTTTTTATGTAGGGAAATTCCAAAATTAGTCACACCACTAATTATTAGAGATAATAGATTTTTTTGGGTATTCTTATTAATAACTTAATACTATAATTATAATTACATAATTTTATTGATAATAAAATAATTATTCATAAATAATAAAATAAAAATATTCGTCTCCTGTGACTTTCATAATAATACATAATTTTTGCTTAATAACTATTTGGATACTAGTCTCATGAACTAGTTTGGAAAAAACTAAATGGGAGAAAACTTTAAAACCGTTTATAGTAGAGTTTGTTACCATCATATACTACTACATTATATGTTGTTAGAAAAATCATGATGGATAAAACCTCAACAATGTGTAAGGGTTTGATCCCCCTCGAATCAAACATTCTTGTACAGCTACACCATTTGATTTTATTATATTGATTTCTCTTGCATTATTCACCATATCATGAATATGCATCATTAAAATCTTATTAAAAAAAAATATAATGAGAAAAAATCTTAATGAAACGAAAAGAGTATAGTTACGCTTTCAGTGTTACCTCGTTAAAACCTTACCCGATATACCAGTGGGACAAAATCTTAGTTAAAGGAAAATGAATGTAATTAACATGTATTTTATATAAGTATGCTCTAGCATTTTACAATCCTTCAGGGATTAGTTCGAGTATCATTTAGATTAATTGACACACACACACACACACACACACATATATATATAAAAGGTTGGGTTCAAATGAAAACTCGTCTAGAGGTTAATATACACTATTAATAAAATTAGATGAATGGCTAAAATTAAATGAAAATTGTGCTTTTAAAAAAGGTAAAAACATAAATGTTGCAACGTGGAAAAGTCAATAGGGGTAAATTAGACTAATTGTCGATTGTATTTTATCTTTCATTTTCTTTTAAAAGGAAACAAAAATTCTTCATAAAATTTATTGATCTGCTTAAAAATGAGATTAAAAAAACTAATGATGTTTTTAAGCAGATTACTCATGTATTAATATTCTGATATAATAAGATTGCTTTTCTTAAATTATTAAGACTACTTTTTTTTATTTAATTTGCAATGTTTTTTTACTACACTAACAATACTCTTTATATTGAACTAGTAATACAATAAGAGTGCTTTTCTTATATAGTTGCAGTGCTTTTTCACTACACTAACAATATTTTTACTAGCAAGTCATACCCAAAAAAATAAAAGAACTCGGGATATTAAACTTGTTACTGTCATCAACACACTCAAATTTGAAAAAGAAAGCACCAACAATTTTCTTAGAAGCACTCGTCATTATCACCAATACGATTATATTTGAACGAAAACACCAACAAATACTTGCAGAGCACTTTGTAATGTTCAAAAAAGTATTGGCTAGATAGCCTTAATCTACCCAGCCCAACCAGTTCTCCACCACCGACAACCCTAATTTAACAAAATCTGCACACCAGCATCGACGTCTCCTCACCCGCTACCTAACAATTTGCGATTCCATGATGGAAAACCCACATGCACCAAAATACGAACTCATCGGGATCTAGTATTATCGGGCACGACTTCCTTCTCACCCTCTCAATTACAAAAAACAATTATAAGCTGGATAGTATTATCACGAAACCTTTTCTTCAATCCCAGACAAACATTGAAACCACACTCAGACGCATAATTTCTATAGAACTTGATACCTTCTTCTAACGACTTAAATCTTTTTTTCCTCGAAAGGATTGTAACTCAATTTACAAAATGGCACATAATAATCAGTTAGTCTAGGAGAAATCTCAACGTGAAACTCGGTCCTATCGCTACAACCGTTGTTGCATGCAAAATAAAAAACGCAACTGTTTGAAAAAAAAAGGAATACCTGGAGCATAAAACTGAAGATTTGGCACTTTTTTTAATATATATCGGTGTTCTTTGATTGATCGGACAGTGCTTTCAACAACCAACATATATGAATGGACAGCGCATGCACCCCATATATGAATTGAACAACCAATATCACTACAAAAAAACTCAGAATTTCCGAGGGATTTTTCCCTCGGAATTAAGAAAAAATCCCTCGATTTTGGTTAAACCGAGAGAAATTCCGAGGGAAAAATTCCCTCGAAAAACCTTCCTCGGAAATCGGTTCCGAGGGAAATAAATCCCTCACAATTACAAAACCGAGGGAATTACGAGGGATTGTTTGCCTCGGAACCATTACCGGACAATCCCTCGGAAATTCGAGGGAAATCCGAGGGAACTCTTCCCTCGGAATACTTCAATTTCCGAGGGAATAAAATCCCTCGGAAATCCGAGGGATTATATTCCCTCGGAAATTGAAAAAATCCGAGGGAGTATATTTCCCTCGGATTTCCGAGGGAATCCCATTCCCTCGGATTTTTCAAAATTCCGAGGGAACTTTCCCTCGATATTTTTAATTTTTTTTATTAATTTTTAATTTTTTGTTTTAATTTTAATTCTTGTTTAATTATTAAAATTTCCAAAAAATTGAAAAAAGCAATTAAAGAAAAGTCAAAGAAATAAATCAATTATAATAAAAAAAAAGATTTGAAAATTTATGAATTACATGCGTTCGATCAAAACAGTAACAAAGTTTATTAGATAAATAAAAGTGTTCTATGGATGGGGAGGGGGAAACTGCTGCTGCTGCTGATAGGGAGCGGGGAACTGCTGCTGGAAACGAGCGTACATCTCAGCCATCTGGGCGTTCGTCCGCGCTTGAAAATCCTCCTGCTGCCGGCGCTCCTCCGCACGCTGTCGCCTTTCCTCGTCTGCCTGCTGCTGCAAC
>BMAC01000232.1:87481-109066 GCA_014905375.1 Phtheirospermum japonicum
CCTATTTTGTATTATTTTTTTCTATTTTTTACGATTTTAATTTTTTTAATTTTTTTAAAAAAATTAATTAAATTTTCGAGGGAATACAATTTCCCTCGGAATAATTCCGAGGGAATCCGTGATCCCTCGGAATAATTCCGAGGGAAATTATATTCCCTCGGATATTTAATTAATTTTTTAAAAAAAATTATAAATGAAACCGAGGGAATCAAATATCCCTCGGTTTTCCGAGGGACTACTTCCCTCGGAAAACCACCCGTCGGTCATCCCTCGGTTTTTCGTTCGGTAAATATGGCGGGAACATTTGGCGCCCTGATTTCTGAGGGATTTTTCCGAGGGAATGTAAGTCCCTCGGAAAAAACCGAGGGATTTTTATTTCCCTCGGTGTTCCCTCGGAAAATTCCGAGGGAATTACGTTCCCTCGGAAAATCCCTCGGAAATTTGCTGTTTTTTGTAGTGTGTACTCGAATCCGCACGTCAATTATAAAAAAAAATTTTAGTTGAGAAAAACAAAAAAGGATGACTGGTTTATCCCAGAAATCTGGTGACAAAGATGGAGAAAATGGGGATTGATTAATTCCAAATGTAATGGATTATAGAAAAGGAATATACGTAATTATGTGTCTGTCTTAATTGCAAAGATTTGAGAAAGACAAAAGTATCCCTATTATGCTTGATTTAAACTCAAATTTTCATATTAATATTGACCATTGGTTTTATTTAAATAATGGTGAGAAACTTTATCATTTGATTTTGAAACTATGCTCACACTGTGAGCAACTTATCTCTTAAACTTCTGGTTACGAGTCAAATACACATGTGAGTATCTAGTAGATTCATAAGATATAGTAGCTCACATGGAGGAGAGAGTTGGCTCATATATATATGTGTGTGTGTATGTATGTATATATATATATATATATATATATATATATATATATATATATATATATATATATATCACCCCTATTTTAAAATTTATTAGGGATTCATTCCCAAAACTCATAAGTAATGATTATCATAAATCGAGAATAATTATTGAAGAGTTCTTCATTCAAAATAACAGTTTCAACAATCTTAGACATTCGTTAAATTGAAATGACATGGTTATGCAAACTTATATTATTGAATTTCGGGTTCAACAAAGTTTATAGCAGTTATAACAATTTCGTTGTACTTGACTTGATGTCCTTATCTTATCACAAAGATATCTTACCGACATGTCACGTCATTTATTTGGTGTAAATGTTGCACAATACTATTCATACTCATCGTTCAAACACATCATTATGTTTCATATGCCTCATGATACTGTTCAAATGTGGTGGCGTATCTCATATGCTTCTTGCCATTTTATACATTGTCTAAATAATCACAAATTTCACAATAACAAAAATCTGAATATCTTAATGGATTTAGTGCTCTTATATATTTGTAAATATTACTAATCTCTTCCAGTGAATATTATAAAAAGTTCTTATAAAATTCGAATGTAAAGATTGAGGGTGTTGATGCGTAAGGGCATCCAACAAGATATTCGATTGTTGTTCGAAGTACAAGTTCAAGTTTTTGGTGAATTTCCAAATTATTCAAGGTATGGCACGAGTAATATTACAAAGAAATGAAGAGCAAGAAAATTAGGTCAGTGCTCTAAATGTGCTCGATGGACTTATGACGCACAATGTAAATATGTGAGGTTCGTGTCCAAATATCAAGAAGATAAAATATCATTTATTAAGGATGGATTGAGTAAGGAGTCTTTGGATCATGATATCCAACAGATTCTTGAGACACATCCTAGTGATTTTTTGCATCTTGAACTTATGCCTTAGGACTTAATTTTGGGATGAATGAGAACGATTGTCTCGAAAAGCTTATTTCAAAAGATCTCATTTGTAAATCTGGGTTATCAACATTGATATAAGGCAAAAAGGAAGATAATGCAGGTTATTGAATTTTATTAAATGCTTTATAAATAATGTTTTCAAATATTAAAAAATTTGACAGAGGTCTGTTATTATATTAAAAGATATTGTTATATTTGTCGTATCATTTCACACTATTCAAAAATATAACAGTGAAGTCGATTTTTGTCTTGAGGAGTATTCTCTTAAAAAGATCCATATAACATAAAGATGCATCCTCCAAAAATATTTTGAAAAACTAATGTTGGAAAAGAGAGATGGAAGTTTATGAATCATCTCATAGAATTAAAGCTTTGCTTCTCCCATTTAGTACCATATGTATTCTTGATGGGTCCAAATTGATGGTTCAAATAACTTATATTGATATACCAAGAAAAATTATAAAAGAATTAGGTGCGCAGAATATCAATATACTTTATGGAGCGACGGAGAAAATACTTTTGACGATCTTTCAGTAGCTTCACAATATTGGGAAATAAAGGTGAGTAACATACTTTTTCACAAAATTGCATCTAACATTGTCACAAGTTCAACTGGATTGAAGTTTCTACCGCAGTCTATCTATGATTATATTTTGTACATGGTGAACAATAGTGATTCCTTCATCATCTTTCCAGGTGGTTACGATACTTTGAATGAAATATACAATATCACGTCATGGGCAGACTGGAACTTTCATACCAAATATATTGGTTTGTTGAATCTCAATAATTTCTTTGATGGTTTGCTCAATTTTATAGATTAAGGTATAGAACATAAATTTATCTCTCAGGCAACGAGAGAAACACTTATACCCGCCGACATAGTTGGTGAGTTAATCATAAAGTTTCATGTATATTCTCTTGTTCAAGATTTTAAGTCTTGTCAATAATAAGCTATTTGTGTCTTGAAAAAAATATGTACCCTTTAGATCATTTATTATGAATTCTCATTCTAGTTAGGGGTGGTAGAGTGACGAAGTTGTATACTCTCGAGACGCACCTCGTTTATGGGTTAATATATTATTTCATAGTCGAGAGTTTATTGCCACTAAGCTAGTTTCAATATTTTCATGTAGGTTATTAGAAGAAATTTCGTGGTGTTGAAATATATCAACGGGTTCATGACTTGATTTTATCGGAAATCGATTCAATTGAAGGATTCAATGTGTTTGTAGCTTGAAGAAATAAAAGGAAAATGCAAATAAAGCAATTAAACTAACTAAGCTAAGCTAGGAAATGAAATTGCAAGTTGGTAGGATGCCTCGGTCTTGTGCCTTAATTGTAAACGCAAGCAATAATGGAAATAAGCAAGAAAATGCAATGTTTCACCAAGTACAAGCATGCAAGCACAAGGTACAACTATGCATAAAAACTCAAATAAGGCAAATTAGCACAAATTGAAAGCATGGATATAAAGAGCAAGAAAAATTGACGTGAAAGTTTAAAACTTTATGAAAAATAACAAGCAACAAAGATTAGATCTAAGATTCAACCTAAAACTATGCATGGAAATAAGATTCAAAATAAAGCATAGGAAAAACTTAAAATAAAAACGATCAAGGGCTTAATCTATGCCCTAGATGTGTCACTCATCTAGATTCTATAGTCAATTCACAAGATCAAGCAAGAAATCAAAGATCTAAGGCAAAAAGCATAAATTGAAGAACAATCGTGAAATTAAAGAAAAAAGCATAAAAATAAAGAAAGCTTACTTGAATTAAAAGAGAGGAGTACAAACTTGAATTAAATTGCATCAAAGTAAAAATCCAAGGGAGTACTTGGATTCATCTTGAGCTTACAAACCCAAGGCAATCTTCAAAATTAAACTAAGAACAAGAGAGAGAAAATATTCCAAAACCCATGCAAGTTTGGGAAATTCTGAGTGATAATCACAAAAATGAGAATTGTAGTCTATTTATACTAGGTTCAATTGGGTTTAAATGGGCTAAAATAGCCTTAGGGGCTTAAAAATCCCGGGTTTGACCAAAATTGGCCCGTGTTGACCAAGATGGTTCGATTTGCTCAAGGTGTCTTGATGTGGCTCGGTCCTGGGCTGGGTCTTGGACGCTCCTTGGTCAGCTTTCCCGCGTGGCTTGGAGATGGCGCAGGGATAGAAGCGTGATGGCGAGCGCGGTGCTAGGCTTGGGCAGGCGCTGGGATGGCGCTGGGATGCAGCGGGCTGCCTGGCTGTCTCACATGGCGCGGAGATGGAGCTGGGATGGCCACCATTCTAGAAAGTTTGCCACTTTGGAGCTCCTTTTTGGCACAACTTTGGCAAGCTCTTTTTGGCCTCCATGCCTTAGCTTGAATTCAACTCATTAAACCACCTATAAAATGAGAATTTTCAACATAAAAACCCAAAGATTTCACCAACCTTAAATCAATTAAAACCATTTAACCCAATTAAATATAAAACTAAAAGAAGAACACAAAAACCCTAAAATAAGAAAAATAACCTAGAAAACAAAGCTACACGACTCAAGAACCACTAAAATAATATAAAACCCTAATTAAAAATACGAGAAAAATACAACAATTACATGCAAAACATAGGTTCTATTGTACTTCTTCTGGAGTAATAATAATATCATTTTCCTTTATGCAAAATATAAAGGTTAAGTATCTCAGGATTGATGGATGTTCTTTGAGAGCATTTTATCGTCATATCAATATCATCTCACATGATTCCTCCATATGATATATCAATTTTATCATCAAGGGGTTTATTGAGCAATCACTTTCTTTAATTACCAGTGATATCTTCTAAAACCACTTTACTCAATTTTTTTCATTAATATCCAAATATCTTAAAGAGCGTGTAATTTATTGATTATTACTCAGGGAGTAGAATTTGATTAATTGATTAATTACTTTTTTATAGTAGGACTTGTTAGCCATTCGTGGGGTATACCCCACAATATTGGTTATATTGCAAAAATTAAATTACTGTAATTAGATGCATAATTAATACCTATTTATTTTGGAATAGGATCTATCGAGTTGATGGTATTACCCATCACTTAGTGTATAAATTGCAGAAACATGTTATTGCAATATTGGAATTGCAAAAATTAAAATCAACAAATAGTTGTTCAACCCACCACTTGAACTTTATCACAATAAATAAAATACGGGAATTAAATATATAAATATTTAACTACTACTTCAGGAGTGGGGTCATCTGCATAATATCGATCCATAATCAGGACTCTTATAAATAGTTAAATCATCATTAAATGGACAAGTGTCAGCCCAAATTATTGACCACACTTTGATTTTTATGTCGAATTATTTTCTCATGATATAAGCATCATTATGTAGATAGTTGTAAGTTAAACTATCGGCTGCTATCGGTCAATCGCTGTAAGTCACCTGAGGCTGTGTCACCTGGCCGGCGCATGCACTACGCATACAAACCTCTTTATAGAGTTCCAAGAGCACAAGGATAAATATTCAAAAGTCCAAGTATAATCTTGAAATCTTCAATGTTTAAAAGTTTGATAACAACATATTTAAGAATGGGTAATTATCTCATATATTATTACTTTTAGTTTTGGATTATTATAGACTTTAGTGTGTAGTAGGTAGAATGTTCAACTATTAAATAGTTGGATCTAATGTTGTAAATTAGAGTATTTATTCTCAAATCTTAGGCCCCGCCTAGGCGCCCTAGGCGCTAGGCACTGGCGTGACACCTAGCAGCCGCCTAGCGATTTTTAGAACACTGAATAAAAGAGAAAAGTGTGCATGAGTAGGATAGTTCTCCTTTTGACTCACAATACATTTTTTAGCATTGTGCACAAGATTTAAAGAACAAATATAAACGAATAAACTACCCATACTAAAATATTCTTCACATTTTCAGAGAAAGATACTCTTTTATTTTATAGAGGGTGAGTAAGGGTAAACATGGAGAAATGTTTAGATTAATTGACCTGAAAATGTAGAACAATAAATATTATGAACTAAGTGATTTGTACTTTTTTGTACACTTTTTTGTTACCTTTTTGTGTCACATTCACGTGTGTTTTGCTTGCATTTACGGGTTTTAGGAGTCGTTTTGGCCTATTTTGTTAGTTTTAGGTTTTTATAACTTTTGTGCAGTTTTTAGTAGTTTTTTGTACATTTTTACCTTTTTTTAGTATTTCTGGCCGTAGGATGACCAAGCGGGTCCCACGCACGTTTGGAGGCATCCCACTCGACTCGGATTGGAATGGACAAGCAAGGGAACACAACACGAATGAAGAGCGACAACCGACGGACACTTAGAGCGGAAATAAGAAATCGAGTCGAGTGCAGCCGTTCCAGTCGATCGACTGGCCTTCAGTCGATCGACTGATAGTCGGTCGATCGACTGGACCTCCCCAAATCGACTGGAGCCCAGTGAGTTCGGAGATTTTGGGCGAAGCAGTCGATCGACTGACCCTTAGTCGATCGATTGAGACGCAGCTCAGCTCGTGATTTTGGTCCATTTTGACGATTTTGCCCCTGCGTTTTTGTATAAATAGACCCATCTTTCTCCAACCTTATCCAACTCTCCTTGGTGGTTTTGGACCTAGTTCCATATCCTCCAAGCCTCTACATTTCCATTGCCATTAAAACCCTAGCTTAATTCTTAGCTTATGTAGTTTAGTTAGCTTAGTAGTTAGTTTAGTTAGGTTAGTTTTAGTTGGCAAGTGTTGGAGAGGGTGACAATCTCCTATACTTGTTGCTCCTTGTTGTATTGAAAATTTGGATTTGCTCTTGAGGATGTAATCTTGATTTGAAGTGGTGTTCAATTCAAATTGGTAGTGTTCCTTCCCTTACTTTCTTGTGTTGTTATTGTTGTTGTTGTTCTTGTTAGGTTAAAATTGTTGTGTTGGTGATTTGGTTTTAGATTGTGTTGTCTTTCTTAGCATTTCAATTCTTGAATGTTTGGTTATGTTGCTTTTGTTGTTTTTCTCTTCTTGCAAACTCCATTATGCATCCCTCTTTCAAGCTTTTTACTCTTTTTACCTAAGCAAACTTTAAGTAGATAAAAGCCAAATGAGACTTTCCTCTTTGGTAAATTTGACTTTCCTCCAATTTAATGCTTTGTCCACTTTCAATTTCAAATGCTTTTAATTTCCCTCCATTTCTTCTCTTTTAATTTCAAGTCTTCCTTTAATTTAGTAGGTTTAAGTGATGTAAGGTTTTAGTTAGTTTTAATTAATGTCATTAAGATTTAATCACTTTCATGCAAGTTTTAATTCGTATTTGATGCAACTAGTTTAGTAATTACGAGTTTAGGGTCTAAGTTCGTTTAGAGCCATTAGTCGGAGCTTGTTGAGAATTGGGATTGACGACCCCAATACTTGTTCGACATTTGGGATTGACAACCCCGAATCGTGGATTAAGTTCTCGACAAAAACCGATTGATCGTGGAGACGAACCGAACACCCTAAACCTAATTATTTTTAACTAAAGTCTCCTTTTAGACTCAACTTTAGCATAAAACTCAAACCAAACCAATGACTTAATACTTTCTTAGTTTAGATTCGTGTAATTTCGATTAACAAGAGATTGAGTAAAAACACCGACCGCCGATAATATCTATCCTCGAGAGACACGACTCGAGAAAACATACCGCTCTACAATCGACTCCGTACTATTGCGGAGAAAATTTCTTAGAGTGCTAAAATTTTTTTGATCACTAAGTTTTTTGTTTTAGCTAAAAGTAGAGTAAATATGGCCAAAATGTTCACATTATTTTCATAAAAATATTTTACGAATTATTGATATTAGTTTATGTTTTTCTAAAATTTATTTTCTTTTTTTTTACATTTTTACCCTCTCGTGTTTCTTTATTGTTTCATTTTTATTTCCATATTTTTATATTTGTTGCCGAAATGTTTTGTACACGTTGTTTCACATTTGTTTCTACATTATTTTCGTGTTAACTCAATGTACAAAAATTGATTGAAGTATATTTGAAACAACTTTAAAACTAAGGGCAAAATGTCCCAAAAAATGCACAAACGTAATAATATCCAGAAAAAAAAAACGTGTGCATAAAAATGTAGTTTATTGTGAAAGTCATCAAAATTTGTGTCCTTTCGGGCAATTTGAAAACATTACATTTTTTTTCGTATTTACTTACTTTTTACAATTTAATGAAATCATACTTAACATTAACTTCATTTTAATGTTTACTATAAAAAATAAGAATTGTATTTATAATTTAACATAGTTCCTACAAATTAGAGAAAATCTTATTTTACCTCCCAAACTCCACTCAATTTGACAATTTGTCTTCTACCTTGTGAGCTGTTGGCTTTTTATATTTGACCTCCTTGAGGATTTTTTGGCGAAAACTTTTTTTGACGGAAGTTTTCATACAATTGAATGGCAAACTCGTACTTCTATATGTCTCTTCTTCATGGTCTACTGGAAAGTTGTGCATGGAAGGACAATTTTTCCATTCAGTTACGCAAAAATTTAAGCTGGAACGGTTTTCGCTGAAAAAATGCTCAAGGAGATAAAGTGTTAAAAATGCACAGTTCAAAAGGCAAAGTCTACGTAAAAAAATGATAGGAGCAAAGCGTTAATTTATGTGGGTTTTGGGAGGGAAAAAGACTTCTCTTTACAAATTACCAGTGCCAGAAAATTCTTAGTTTCTGACCGTAAAATCAGTTGGAAACAACCTAAAAATCCATTGAAATAATGGTTTCTGACGACAAAGGTGGTTGACAAACACTTGGTCGGAAATAATCTTGGAGTCGGTCGGAGAATTTTTGATGGAAAAATAATCGATAATGTTGAAAATTTGAACGATTTCCTCCGTCCAAAAAAAGACATTTTCGACATATTTTTTAAAAAACTAATAGAAATGGATTACTCATGGGTGGCAGTCTGTGTATAGCCTACCCCAAACCCGCCCACATAAGGCATATTAATCCTCTGTGAATGTAAAAGAGGGGACTCGAACCTGTGTTAATGAGCAAGGTAAAGAGGCGGTCAACTAGTGAGCTTACTCAAGTACATATGATTTCGTTGCTTTTTTATATTTACTATACATAATAGTTAAAAGTTATAAATTATAATTATAAACATTTATATCATTAATATATATTATTTATTTCAAAATTCTATTATAATTATATTATATGTAATGAAAATTAGATTATATATATTAAAGTTGTTGGTTCTAGAGTTGCCTTGTGGGGGTGGGGGTGGGTGGGGGTGAATTGACCTTTGTGCTTTTTTCGAGAAACTTTTCTGAAAAAGGCTGATTCGATTAAGTATTAGGTCATACAGAGAGTGTTGGTATTGGAAGACTTGAGGCATTCGAGTTGGCAACGAAAATAACATTGCAAAATTGATTAAGTAATTTGTAAGCTTAGCAAATTAATTTGAATAATAAGCAGTGGTAAAACTAAAGGTGAGTAAATTTAAAAAGCTAAATGTTAATGAGACTTGTACTTTTACGAGTTTTAGAGGCTTTTTCAATCATCATACGTCCCTGGGAGGTCACTAGATATGTTCTTTGTACAGAATGAGTCCTCTTGGAAAGTACCCTAGTATTCTACGTTGTTTTGCATGTAATTGTGGTATTTTTTTTCGTATTTTTAATTAGGATATTATGTTGATTTTATTAGTTTCGAGTCATGTTTTGTTAGATTATTCGTTTGTTTTTCTTGTTTTGTTAGATTATTCGTTTGTTTTTCTTGTTTTGTTGATTTTCATGTTTCTTGTTGATTTTATATTTAAAGGATAATTCCCGTTTACTCCAATAGGAAAATATTTATTCCCGAAAAATCTATTGAAAAGTATTGATTCCCATTTATTCATTCAACTTCTCATTTATCAAACTAATACATAAAAGTACAAATTTATCCTTACTAACCTATTTTATTTTTCAAATTTTATTTCACCCAAACTTAACTCAAATAAGATTCATATTAATTTCATACTACCATGTTAATCTTGTTTTATTTATCAATTTTTATTTTTCCCAAAGTTTAACTCAAATAAGATCCATATTAATTTCACTGTACTGTGTTAATCGCCGGACTCCAATCGAATTCCATACTACATTCATAAAATTTCATATTACATTGATAAGAATCCCATACTACATTCACGTGTGTGTGTGTATATATATATATATATATATATATATATATATATATATATTCAAATATGAATCAAGATTGGGTTTAAAATAGATAACCATTAAAGCCTCAGGAAATAAATCAATTTATTGACAATTAATTAAACATACCGTAATACACCATGTAAAAAATTAAAAAGCAAGCTACATAAGGAAGGGAGTCAAACATGGCCGCTAGAATTGTGATTTAATTACATATATGATTTGTAATGGCTACTTGAATTATGATATTTAGACATGTGCATAATTAATACATAAGGAGATGGAAGTTACGGGGAAAAAAATTTACTATTAGGGCCTTTGATTTTAAGGGTATTAAAGACAATTTAAATTATAAGTTTAGATTTAATGTTAAAGTATTTGGTCTAAATGAGATGAAACGATTTGGAGTGATTATATGGGAATATATTTGTACACATGTGTATTGAATGGTAACTATCCCTATATTAAATTGGGTTAAATGAGTTCAATTAATTTGAGGTTTGGTGATATTCTTGGGTTTTTATATTCAAAATCCTATTTTTATAGGTAAAGGCATTGAGAACCAAAGCTCAAGCCAAGGCGTGCCAAAATTGGTGCCAAGAGCAAGCTCCAAAATGCCAAATTTTCTGAAATGCTCGCCATGGCTTGCCAAGGCAAGCCAAAACTCACGCCCAGGCATGGCGTAAGCCAAGGCTTGCCAAAGATCGCGCCAGGCAGCGCCCAGCACGCCCGCGCGCGCGCAGCTGCTGATAGCGCCCGGCAGGCAGCGCACGCCAGGCTCGGCAGCTCCCGCGCATCCGACCAGCACTCGCCATGCCCGTCGCCAAGCACTCGCCAAGCACTCGCCATGCCCGTCGTCAAGTGCTCGCCAGTCCACGCCAAACCTCACGCCAGGCCACGCCCAGGCCCCAGTCGCCCGCGCCCCCAGCCGCCTAACGCCCAGTGCCCGTGCCCATGTGCGCCTAGGCTCGGCCTTGGCCGAGCCACCTCGAGCCATGGTCGAGCCACCTCGAGCCAAAATGTACCAAAAGGCTAGGAAGGTCAACACGAGTCAATTTTGGTCAAACTTGGGAATTTCAAGCCTCTAAGGCTATTTTAGCCCATTTAAACCTAATTAAAACTAGTATAAATACAACCCAACTCTCATTTTGTAAATAAAACACTTCCTCCCAACCCATGCTTGGGTTTGGGATTTAATTTCTCTCTCTAGATTTAATTTCAAACATTTCCTTGGGTTTGTAAGCCTAAGAAGAATTCAAATACTCCCTTGGATTTTATTTTGATGGTAATTTCATTCAAGTTTTTGGATTCTCTTTTTAATTCAAGTAAGTTTTCCTTTAATTTCATGCTTGTTCTTCATTTTATGCTTTTTGCCTTAGCTATTAGAATTGTTGCTTGATCTTGTCAATCGTCCATGGAATCTAGGTGAGTGACACGTCTAGATCATAGATCGAGTCTCAGATCGTTTTTATTTTGAGTATTTCATATGCTTTATTTTGGATTTTATTTTCATGAATGATTTTTCGTTAAATCCTAGATCTACTCTTCGTTTCTTGTTATTTTTCATAAAGATTTAAACTTTCACGTCAACTTTTATTGCTCTTTACATTGATACTTTCGATTTTTATTAATTTTCATTATTTGAGTTTTTATGCATAGTTGTACCTTAGGCTGTCATGCTTGTACTTGGTGAAACATTGTATTTTGTTACTTATTTTCATTATTGCTTTGCATTTTCATTTCGAGGCATACGACGAGGCATCCAACCAACTTGCATTTTACATTCCCTAGTTAGTATATTTTTATAATCATTTTATTTTCGTTTTTTCCTCTACTTTCACAAGCTAAAAACATATTGATTCTTATGATCGAATCGAGTTCCGATAATACCGAGTCATGAACCCACTTTTCTTATTTCAACACCACTAAAAAATTACAAAACAAAATGGCACCATTGCAACTCGGCTTGGTTAAGGCTTTTGATTTTCTTATAGTTCCGTTGCGTTTCTAGCTTTCTTTTGTATTTGAAGTTTTTGCTAAGTATGTTAAGTACTTGTGACTATGGTGATTATATTCCCAACATGGGAGGGCATGATGCAAGCCATATTGAGAATGAGATGATGTATAATGGATTTAGCAACGTGGGAGGGCATGGTGCAAACCACGTTGCCAATGGTGGGTTCGGCTATGGTCAACCCAACATGGGAGGGCATGGTGCAAACCATGTTGGGTCGAGAGGCTTCATAGGTTCAGACAGTTCATATGGAGGTTACGGAGCCCATACTCCTCATATTCCGAACATGTATAATGGAGGCTTTGTTAATCCAAATGGGATCATTAGTAACAAAAATACGAATTCCACTCCGTATGAAGGATATGGTGCTCCGAATCACTTCCCGAATATGCATATAATCCGACATCCGGTCCATATGGTGCTTTTAATGCTCCCAATCAATGCACGGACATGTATAATGTTGTCTTTGGGAATCCAAGTGAAAATGTGGGTGGTCAAATTCTGATTCCCGGCTCTTTTGGTGGTTCCCCACCTTGCACTTTATCCGCTAAAGATCTCAAGGCTTATGAGTTGTTTGGAGGAGGGAGATCCATTGTCGCAAGTGGCCCCCCCATCTGCACTATGGCAGACATGAATAGGCTATTTTTGGGGACGTTTCATCCACCTCGCGTATTCCCCCCTCCCGAGCGAACATCTTCTCGAGCGGTATATTCTAATGTTAATGAAGTGAGTGAAGTTTCTTTCTCTCGGATGCTTGAGAAGAAAAAGAGGATCGCGGCTTTGGAGGCTCAAATTGCTAAGATGTCTAGCCCAAGCCCGGTTCCCCCGTGTGAATCGTGTGGATTTTTTGGTCACGATACCACGTCTTGTCCTTCAAATCTCTCGTTCAATAAGCCGATGCCTCATTCGGAGGAGATGTATGGGGGTCATGGATATCAAGCGGGACCCAATTGCGCTATGCTATCTTTTGCTCCACCGCTGACTCATAATCTGGTTGTTACTCCTCATGTGGGCCCGTGTCATTCGACGATCCCGGTGATTGCTCCTACCCCACCTCCCGATCTGGATCTATTGGCCATTACACGACAATTCTCAAGTCCACCTTCACATACTCTTCTGGTCGCGATCTTTGATAAGTGTGGGGTGGTTGAGAATACGGGTGTCTTGCCGTTGGAAGTGGACTTGGTTTCATTTCCGAATGATTTTACTTCTCTTGACCCTTTACCTTTTACTTCAAAAGAATCTTGCAAAGATTGGGTATATATGGACTTCATCAAGGCCATGGTCGAACGGGTTTATATGGAGGATAGGAGCATTGAGGAGGATATTTTCCAGGAAGTCTATAATAAGGATTGTTGTGAGGATGATGAGCCTCTTGTTCGTGATGATGAGTCCATTATGCTTCAATGTGCCCAAGATTTGTGTGAAAAAAGAATATTTATGGGTCGTTGAGGGCAACGACGACTTTGTAGAGGGGGAGGTGGAGGTCATTGATGATGAGATTGAAAAGCTTGAAGAGTACCTTGAAGGGATCGGTGATTTGTTCGAATTAACCCCCAGCGAGGTCGAGAGGAGGCACAAGCCCGAACTAAAGCCTCTTCCATCTCACTTCAAGCATGTCTATTTGGAGGAAGAGGAGAGCAAGCCGATTATCATCTTTGCCAATCCGAAGCGAGAAGAAGAGTAGAGGACAGTGGAAGTGCTTAAAGCTCTTAAGGGTTCCATTGGGTGGAGACCCGGAGTTGTTAAGGGAGTTAGCCCTTCGAATCCAAGTCGTATGGAGATAGCAAGAGCCGGGATTTTGAAATTGTTGGAGGGATTGATGTTTGTGATTTCCGAGAGCGTGTGGGTGAAGCCCATTGACTTGGTACCAAAGACGAGCGACATGTTCATTTTTGAGGAGGGAAAAGGAGAATTGTTGCCCACGAGGGCTACAACGGGATGAAGGGTGTTAATCGATCCTAAGAAGTTAAATGCGGCTTCCAAGAGATATCATTTCCCTCCCCCATTTTTCGATCAAAGGTTGAATAAGCTAGCCGACTATTATTCCTATCATTTCTTGGACGAGTTGTTGGGTCACTTCAAAACCACTATTCCTCTCGAAGATCGAGACAAGATGACATTTGAAATAGTTTCTTCTCGACGTTCTTTAACTGGGATATGCGATGCCCCGAGAACGTTCCAAAGAGTGGATCCTCCCGACAAGGAGGATATTATTTTGGTGGATCCTCCCATTCTCTTTCAACCTTGACCAAAAAGGGAGTTCGTCAAGCTAGTGACGTAAAACAAGCGCTTTTTGGGAGGCAACCCAAGATCTTTTCATTCATTTTATTTCTTTCTTTCTTTCTTTCTTATAATATAAAAATCCAAAAATATTTGAAAATTTTAAAAATAAAAAAGCTTTGTTGTCTTTTGGTTCTATTGAACCTTTGGTTTTGTTTCGTGTACATATTTTCTCATGTTTTTGATTTTTGTGTAATTTTCTTTTATAATGTTTTATTTTTCGACTTCAGCCTTGGGCAAAATGATAGCTAGTAGCGTTCATGGAGCCGGGAGACACAAGTTGTGCTCGGTGCTCGCTTGGATTATATGCTTAAGTGGATCCCACCGAGCTCGACCCAAACTCACTCGATTAAGGAAGTTTCTATTTCACCCTCCTTTTACTTGATTTTCATTAAAATGCAATGAGGGCATTACATGGTTTAAGTGTGGGGTGGTAGGGTAGGTAGTTAGTATCCGGGTGTCACAAAGCATGATTCGTCTTTCTTAACTCGAGCCTTGGCGAGGTGACGCATTCTTGGTGAAGTGACGCTTACTAATTATGCATTTATATGGTTGAGTCGTTTTTATATCTTTTGTGTCTTTATTACATTGTTGAGAAATAACCATATGCTTGGAAGTTTGAATAGTTTACTTGTCGGGTTTTCACACGTTTATGTCCTTTTGTGTAAGGAGTTGAATTTTTGTGCTTCGTCCAAAACCCGCATATATACATATATATATATATATATATATATATATATATATATATATATATATATATATATATATATATATATATATATATATATAATCAACATTTGCTCGTGAAAAGATTGCAAAGTTCTAAAAGCTCTTTTGATTTTGTTTCCAAAACCCGATGCAAACTAGTGAGTAGCCTTGTGTGAATTATCGGCTTTGCTTGCATTTTTATGGAAATTGCATTGAGGAGGCTTGATTTTGCTCGTACATGATTGAATTTGGAAATGACCTCGAGGCACATATATCACCCTTATTCCGTCCATATCCAAATATATAAGCTACTTAAATATCCCAAATGAGCCCCCTTTAGCCTATGCCCCATTTTTTGTTAGCTGAGCTCGTTTTTAGCTCTTATATCTTCATATGTTGTGAGGTGAGAGTGTATTTTGTTAGTTGACTAGAGATGTGAGGTAAATCAATTGAGGGTTTTGGGTTTTGAGTTGCTTATACAAAAAAAAAAAAAGAAAAAAAAAGAAGAAGAAGAATGCTCCAACACAAATCACGAAAAGTGATAAAGTGTGCGTTCAAGTGAAAAGCCTAATTCAAAAAGTCTAAGTTTAGTAAAAGAAAAAAAGAAGCAAATTCAAAAAGCTTCTAAGTGTTGTGAAATAAAGTTGGAAAAGTGTGTGAGTGTACGAAATGGTTTCGAATGAAAGTCTGGTAAATTGGGAAGGTTGAAGCGATCATAAGCTTCGGGTTCTAGAGGTTAGGGTTTTGTGTGTTATCGATCACGTTTGATCGTGTGTTAGCCACTATATCCAAATATTCCATTACCTTACCAAAGAGCCAACATTATAACTCAAAATAAAGACCTCTTTCGATTCTTGTTTGGTCATGTACAATGGGCAATTTTGAGTTTCTAATTTGTGAAAATTTGAAAAGGTGCATTCATTGTCCGACTTGAGCGTATACAAGTCCCATATAAAACACACTTGAGTGAATTGGCGAACACTCTCAAAATTCCATTTGTGAGGAAGTCATCGATTTAGTTTTCATTTGAGAAACAGTAATATGAGAAATGCTTGGTGATAACGAGTCTATATTGATACTTTCATCATATTAATAAGGATAAGCACAAGGATTGTTCTTCTTGCGTAATGTTCATTGCATGTACATTCTCGATTCTTTTCGTTCTTCGAGGACAAACAAACCGCGATAAGTATTGGGTGGTTGTTTTAAATATAATTGTGGCGTTTTTCTCGTATTTCTAATTAGGATTTTATGTTGATTTTAGTAGTATTGAGTCATATTTTGTTAGATTATTCGTTTATTTTTCATATTTTGTTGATTTTCACGTTTCTTGTTGATTTTAGATTTAATTTTGTCAAATGGGTTCAATTAATTTGAAGTTTGGTGAAATCCTTGGGTTTTTATTTTCAAAATCCTATTTTTATAGGTAAAGGCATTGAGGACCAAAGTTCAAGTCAAGCTGTGTCAAAATTGGTGCCAAGAGCAAGTTCCAAAATGCCAAACTTTATGGAATGCTTGCCATGACTCGCCAAGGCAAGCCAAAACTCACGCTAAGGCATGGCGTAAGCCAAGGCTTGCCAAAAATTGCGTTAGGCAGCGCTCAGCACGCCCGCGTGCGCGCAGCGCGCGCAGTTACCGACAGCGCCCGACAAGCACTCGCGCCAGGCTCGGCAGCTCCCGCGCATCCGCCCAGAACTCGTCATGCCCATCGCGAAGCCACTCGCCACGCCCGTCGGCCAGGCGGCTCGCCAGCCCACGTCAAACCTCATGCCAGGCCACGCCCAGGCCCCAGCCGCCCGTGCCCCTAGCCGCCAAGCGCCCAGTGCCCGCGCTCATGTGCGCCCAGGCTCGGCCATGGCCAAGCCACCTCGAGCCATGGCTGAGCCACCTCGAGCCAAATCGAGCCAAAATGTGCCAAAAGGCTAGGAAGTTCAACACGAGTCAATTTTGGTCAAACCCGGAAATTTCAAGCCTCGAAGGCTATTTTAGCCCATTTAAACCTAATTAAAACTAGTATAAATACAACCCAACTCTCATTTTGTAAAAAGAAACCTCCTCCCAACCCATGCTTGGGTTGGGGAATTAATTTCTTTCTCTAGATTTAATTTCAAGCATTTCTTTGGGTTTTTAAGTTTAAGAAGAATTCAAGTACTCCCTTGGATTTTATTTTTATGGTAATTTCATTCAAGCTTTTGGATTCTCTTTTTAATTCTCCTTTAATTTCATGCTTGTTCTTCATTTTATACTTTTTGCCTTAGCTATTAGAATTGTTGCTTGATCTTGTGAATCGTCCATGAAATCTAGGTGAATGACACGTGTAGATCATAGATCGAGTCTCAAATCATTTTTATTTTGAGTATTTCATATGCTTTATTTTGGATTTTGTTTTCATGCATAGTTTTTTGTTAAATCCTAGATTTACTCTTCGTTTCTTGTTAATTTTCATAAAGATTTAAACATTCATGTCAACTTTTATGCTCTTTACATTGATGCTTTCGATTTTATTAATTTGCATTATTTGAGTGTTTATGCATAGTTGTACCTTAGGCTTTCATGCTTGTACTTGGTGAAATATTGTATTTTCTTGCTTATTTTCATTACTGTTTTGCATTTTCATTTCGAGGCATACGACGATGCATCCAACCAACTTGCATTTTATATTCACTAGTTAGTTTATTTTTATAATTTCATTTTATTTTTGTTTTTTTCTCTACTTTCACAAGCTAAAAACATATTGATTCTTATGATCGAATCGAATTCCGATAATAACGAGCCATGAACCCACTTTTATTATTTCAACACCACTAAAAAATTACAAAACACTTATCTCCGCTGATTGCTTGCACTACCCCAATACCCAATACTCAGATTCAGCTCATTCTCCTTAGTTTATGACATGCCTAATGACTAAATAAAAGTTCATCCTTGGTTCACTGACCAAGCTCGGATCACTCTCTCAATTCACCTAAGACCACTCTGCTCAAGTACACCTTAGACTGCTCTTCTTCTAATTGTATATAGTCACTTTGTTTCTACCTTTGATCTAATCCGCCATGGGTCACTCTAAAAGACGGAAAAGGTTTCAATAGAGCACTCGACAGCCGTGTCTAATAGGCATGGTTGATAACTTATTTTCTGGAGAACAACTGCATGTTTATTTTGGTGTGTTAATCTCTATCTCAAATTAGAGTGATATATATTTTTATCCTGGATTTGAGATCTTCGATTAAGTAGGATAGAGAATTTAAATATTAATCGATAATTTCCTAAGGGAGTCCTTTAGTGTTTTTTTACAAATGGGTTAGTTTTGGGTATGATCGTTGGAAGCGTTTGTTTCCTAAATCTAAGTCCATATCTTATTAGCCTAGTGATTTTCTAAAAAGTAGGGCAATATCATTGGTCCCTTATGTCTACCAGCTATTTTGAGGGTATGTGGGTCATTAAATGCGACATTCCTAAGTCAGACAGATTACTTAATGACCTTTCAGAGGAATATATAATTTCAATCCAATATTCTATCTACCAAATCCCTTTTACTGAAGACTTGATATGTTGACTTTGAATATTCTTCATCTCGAGTATTCAGTTGTGAACTGATCTATTGAGTTCTTCCGCTGCAGACTTAGCTGTCTACTGTTGTTTGATGTTTGCTACTATCGACCCCGATTCACTTCACTTAGCCAATTAAGTCATCTTAGTAGTTATGTCCTATTATTTTGATCAATCCAAAAAGATTGGTTACCAAGAATAGGGGTACTAACATCAAAATAGAGATCAACGACCTAAAATAGGTTCCAAAAACTTTCCAGCGGCCTACTAAGCCTTCAACGATTCTCCTAGCGACCTCTTCGAACCTGCAAAACAGCACCTTCAGACGGGTCGGATGTCAGACCCGTGGAGGTCTTCCAATACTTAAGTCAAAAGCAAGTGGTAGTATAAAAACCCAATAATACGATAAAGCAAGATAAAAATAATGAGAGGTATGCACCTACTTTTACAGGGACAAGAGAAGTATTCCCCAAGCCAGGGTTTCCTTCACCCATCACAATTCCATAAATACCACAACTGACTTATAATTAGGATTCCTACTATATGTTAAATTTCCATAAACAATAAATCTTCCATTAAATTACCAGATTAGGCCTGGGCCTGTGATTCTTTCCATACAGTCCGCTGGGAACCCAAAATACCATCCATATTAGCCTATTCGGGCCTAATATTTATAAAGCCCATGACCGAGCTAACAGACGACACCCAACTAAAGACATAAGAGGTCGCGACCCTATATGAGAACTCATCCGCATATTACAGGTTGCTACCCTATAAACCAACTCGCTATTTGATAAAATCAGCTCGCCCACCTCTCCAAAGAAACCATCCAACTCGCTCACCTCCCAGAAGAAATGCTCCTTGCAGGAAATAAGGTCGCTTACCACAAATACCCACATATATCAAATAATATTACGTATGGATATTTTAGTCCGTATTAGCTAGTCCCCCATGTTCTAGATGATTGAGGTACAAAATCAGGTAGGACATGTAAATAGGAATTTAAAAGGACACAACCAACCCATAACACAATAAAACACAAAACATAAGTAAATCACCCTGCCATCTTACCAAACCATACTTCAGATCACTCAGCCCGATATACCGAGATTTAACACCAATCATCCTATAAAAAGTTACCAGATAAAATCGCGACCTCCAAAAGGTCAGCCCGCTGAGCCCGCTCATCCTCCAATAAGAATGCTCCTCTTGAAAGAAGAAACTGGTGAGTCCCCAGACAGCATTCCTGACGACCTGAGACCATAAAACCTTCCCTTCGCTGCCTGAAGTTATAATCGGGCATAATAATATAATCATATGCTTTTGGAAATTCAAAACACCATAAGCTATTTACTCGACCTAAAACATGTCGATCAAAAAATCATTCCATATCACAAACCATACTCATTACTTAAGCATTGCCTTATAACCATAACCATTTCGTTAGCTCGCCAAAATCCCATACCATAATCCACAATAGCCCAGATCTCAATACCGAGCTGTTATAATACCACTCATCTGACAAGAGCTCATCACCTAAAATCAAGACCTCTGAAAAATTAGCTCGTTCAACCCCCAGGAAGAATGCTCCTCCCAGAAGAAGAGGTCGCTTAAAAGTCCCCATATTTCATGTTGAACGGCCTGAAATATCTATCGACCTATAATCACAAAAACCATCCATTCCCGACCTACAGTCGTACACAGGCACAATAACCCAAAACATAAACCATGTACAAAACCAAACCATATATAGAGCAAACCCATAAGTTTAACATAGGTCGTGCAAATATATAACCAATCGCAATCACACTTCCCATCCCATAAGATCACGAGATCCTTGGAAAATAATCAAATCACGACCTATAAACAATCCAGTAGAGCTAAAATCAGCTCGTATATAAAACATATTATCTCACACAGACATAACCATCCATAATACCAGAACACAATATCTTGAAAAAGATATGTAAGTCAAACATATCTCTTCCAAACACATAAAATAATACAATCACAACTTTTAACCATATAAAAATCATGAAAATAACTCGCAAAATGTTATTATATATTGAAAAAAAAGCCATCCGCCCCGAAGGGTATAACGCACACAGCCCGCCGCGAAGAGTAACAAAACAACCACCCCACAGGGTAAAAACATATAATCCACCCCAAAGGGTAAAACACACAATCCGCCCCGAAGGGCAAAATGCACACAGCTCGCCCCAAAGGGTAATGAAATCAACCTCCGGTCCAGAGGGTAAAACATAAACTTCTAAAATACAAACTCCATACGGGAGAAGTGCCCTCCGGTCCGAAGTTACCTTCTCCCACCACAAAAACACAACTTTCCACAACACAAACTCCATACGGGAGAAGTGCCCTCCGGTCCGGAGTTACCTTCTCCCGCCACAAAAACACAACTTCCACAATACAAACTCCATACGGGAGAAGTGCCCTCCGGTCCGAAGTTACCTTCTCCCGCCACAAAAACACAACTTTCCACAACACAAACTCCATACGGGAGAAGTGCCCTCCGGTCCGGAGTTACCTTCTCCCGCCACAAAAACACAACTTTCCACAACACAAACTCCATACGGGAGAAGTGCCCTCCGGTCCGGAGTTACTTTCTCCCGCCACAAAAACACAACTTCCACAACACAATCTTCATACGGGAGAAGTGCCCTCCGGTCCGGAGTTACCTTCTCCCGCCAAAAAAACACAACTATCCACAACACAAACTTTCTACGGGAGAAGTGCCCCGGTCCGGAGTTACCTTCTCCCGCCACAAAAACACAACACAACTTCTCATCACAAAAACACATCTTCCCATCACAACTTCTCATCACTAACTCTGTGCGAGAGAAGTGGCCCTCCGGTCTAGAGTTACCTTCCCCCGCCACAGAAATACAACTTCTTATCACAAAAACAAAAACACCATCGCTGACCTAATAGAAGCGTCAGCCCAAAACCATAAAGACCATCGCCGACCTAATGAAAGTATTGGGAATTTAACCA
>BMAC01000232.1:128211-169919 GCA_014905375.1 Phtheirospermum japonicum
TAGATTGACATTCAGTTGGAAGGATAATTATATTTATAGGATCGACAAATGTCGTTCCAATAGGTAAATGGACCTACAGGAACGACTTTTATATGTCGTTTTTATATGTTTTACCCTATAGAAAGAACAAATTTGTCCTTCCATTTTGTCCTTCCAGCAGGTGTCATTTGTTGCAGTGAAGTGCATATTTCAGAATCTAATTAATCTCCCTAGCATTGTGAACCGGTAGACCGGTAGAGTGTTCTTGGAACGACATTTGTCGTTCCTATAAATATAAATATCGTTCCAACCGAATGTCAATCTATTGGAACGACATTTGTCGTTCCTATAAATATAAATGTTGTTCCAACCGAATGTCAATCTATTGGAACGACTTTGTCGTTCCTATAAATATAAATGTCATTCCAACCGAATGTCAATCTATAAATATAATTGTCGTTCCAACAGAGCACCAATTTAATGGTGTATCTATTGGAACGACAAGTACTTCCAATCAAACAAAAGTCCTTCTAAAATATCACTAACCTCATTTAATACCCTCCACCTAATTTTCACCTTCTCCCCCCATTTTTCAATATTAATTCATGTTTTTCCTCCAGTTTCGGCATTTATCATCTTAAAATTTCTCATCTCCAAATATTTTTGCAGCCACGGCTAAGTGGAAATTTTTCTTCCTGTAATTGGAAGGTCTTGTCTTTCCAAAAAGTTATTATGTCCTTCCAATAATTGAACCTGAGAAAACAAAAAACAGGTACAATTTCAATTCTCCCTACCTCATGTGTTTGTTTTTGTGTTATATTTCAAGATATTTGCAGCAATGATGATAAATTGCTTCTTCCTGCGTCGTGTGTTTATTTTTTGTTATATTTCAAGATATTTGCAGCAATGACGGATAAATTGCTTCTCCCTACCCGTGTGTTTATTTTTTTGTTATATTTCAAGATATTTGCAGCAATGATTGATAAACTGGGGGTAAATTATTTTTCTAGTTTTTGGAAGGACGTGTCCTTCCAGAAAATTGATTTTGTCGTGTACTAAGTAATTGTGTTTGGAAGGACTTGTCCTTCCAGAATCTTGGTTTTATCGTTCCAATAAGTTATCAGTTTTTGTGTTTGTTTTCAAAATAAAAGAATAAAAATTTGTTAATGCACATCATACGCACACTCAAATAGAAAAGAAAATTGTAATTTTATATATTATAGTTTTCTGATATTTTTGGGTTATTTTGTGCTTTGTGCTTTTTTCTTTTTAATCAACCCACAGTTATATGTTAAATACTGAAGAAAAAGGTGATTTATGTAAATATGCATAAAATAAATGAGATAAAAAAATTCAAAATAGAAAGATAATAATCAAATAATCTAACCCGCACCTTAGGGGTAGTGTTTATAAATAAATGTAAAATATATGGATTTTGTAAATAATTTATAAAATAGGAGCTAAGAATTAACCTAATTATCCTGGTCGTTTTTCTTTTTCCAACTTTCAAATTTTGTGATGGATAAGAGATGGACGCGAATTACAAATAAAATGTCACCAGAGTTTAGGCGTGGAGTGAGTGAATTTATTAACATGTCTGGACTTCTTGTGAATAAGACAAGCTTGATTAAGTGCCCGTGCAACAAGTGTTTAAATTTGGAGTCTCGGAAGTTGGAAGCTGTTTGGATGCATATTCAGAGGTATGTGTTTGATGCATCATATGATATTTGGATTCACCACGGAGAGCATTTACCAGAACACGAACCTGGTCCGCCAGTCATTGACTTAATGTGATGGCAGACGTGGACCCAGATGATGAGTATGGGTTGGAGAGCCCTGATGAGCAGTATCATAACTTGTACGAGGCAATGGACACTAAATTGTATGAAGGGATTTCATCATTCTCTTCATTAAATTTTCTTGTGAAGTTGATGAATACCAAGGTGAATGACAAGTGGACAAATAGATCATTTAATGAGTTGCTTAAGTTATTGAAACTCGCATTCCCATCGATGAAACTTGTCAACTCACATTATGAGGCTAAGAAGTTGCTTGAAAGTCTATGAGAACATACATGTATATAAGTATGATTGTGCACTGTTTTATAAAGAGCATGCCAATAAAGAAACATGTCCAGTCTGTGGAGAGTCACGTTCGCGAGAGAATAGTGGAAAAGGCTCTAAAAGCAAAATTCCACATAAGGTTATGCGATATTTCCCTATGATCCCAAGATTGAAGAGGTTATTTGCAATGTAAGAGACCGCAAAACTTATGCGTTGGCATAGTATTGGCTAAGGGATGTGTAAGAAACCCGACTACGCCAGAGGGGTCGATTGACGAGGCATATGTGGCAAAAGAGGCATTAACATTTTGTGCTCTTTATTTCAATGATGTAGAGATAAAGTTCAATCGAACCTGTAGAAACCCGATATGTGAAGTGACATCACAACTTTTGATTTCTCGATCACAGTGCATCCCACTTGGAGGTCGCAAGAGCGTAGCTCTATCTCCGGAGAAGCATAAGCAGGCATAATTCTATATTCTTAATAATTGCCCCGAAATAGACATGTATTTGCAGTAAATGGTTTCATTATTTTAACTCAATATATTATTATAATTTTACATCATGTGGAATATATTCTTTTTTTTGTTGTAGAGAACACAAGCGAGAGTTGTTGGCGCGTGGTGTTAGTGACTTGGAGTTTCAGCAAAAACATGAATTTGCAGATTGGTTTTTCAAAAAGGTACGTCCTAATCCAAGCTAAATACAAACCAACATGAATTATGGGTTTATTAAGCTTATTCTTTCGACCCAAGCTAAATACGAACCAACATAGATATTCCCTAACAACAAAATAAAAGTAATAGTATATTGCTCCATTCATCTCAAAAAATGAGACTTTAGTTCTTAAAAATTGAACTTCAGTTGTACTATAATCCTCGGTCAGTATCTAAAGAAGTGTTTGCATTGGCGTCTGGATGTGACCATTTTGCCCAATCATATGGTGGATGTATAGTTAATGGAGTTCGTTTCTTAACTCATGACCGTGAAATTCATCGGCTAACATAAAATAGTGGTGTGTCAGTGCCTGGAGTGAGTGGACAAATGTATTATGACATTTTACAAGAAATTATAGAACTTCATTATACTAGTCGCTTGTCGATTGTCCTATTTCAATGCAAATGGTTTAAATCTGATCATCATCGACATATTGTGCATGATAGAAACATCATTTATATATAGACACCAGTACTGAGGGTTACAAAGACGACCAGTTCATACTTGCCACTCAAGCTAGACAAGTGTTTTATACTAACGACCCTACTCGTCCTGCAAAATGGCAAATTGTCCATGAAGTTCACCATAATGTGGATGCTAATTCATCGACAAACTTATTAACTGAAGTAGATCTATTGCACCCCGATAACTCTTCATAATTCTCACTTTTTGTTGATCTTCGAAATCTCGAGTCTGTTGAGCTACATCAAGCTAACATGCCGTTTGACCACGTTGTTGAAACTCCTGGTCTATCTTCAAGTACAACTACATCATATGACATGTATAGCAATGACGATGACATGGAAGATGACACCATAGCCGAGTACAAAAATAATGAACAACAAGATCCTATAACGAGTGATGATGAAACAAATGATGATTTACAAACATATGACAGTGATTCCGATTGATATCGAGACAATACTCTTTTATATTTTGATGTGTATAACTTGGATGATTTATTTGCCAAAATCTTACTTTTCTGGAAGTGTATATAAAAATGAAAAAAATGTCACAATTCCTTGTGAAATTTATTTTCATAATATTTTTGCTAGTGATAGTTTTATATTCACTCACTTTCATATTCTCAATTATCAATCATGTCCAATTATAATTTCACTCAGTTATATCTGTAGCGTTTTAAAGATTTTATGTCGTTTCATGCCAATTACTGATATGGTCATACCTTGTTTGAGTCCTTAATATTGAACAAAGCTTTTGACTGAATGGTGATGTCTTGAACAGACATGGAGGCGTTGACCTGCGAATCAAATCATGTGCTATAGTTATTTATTATTTTGTCAATTTTAAAAAATAAATTGTTCTAAATAACTCTCCTCTAGCTGATTATATGTAAATGATGCACAACTGTAAATATAATGTGATTTAAATCAATTGATTTTTATCTTTTTTTTTGAAGATAAAAACATGGGTTCGTTGGATGTTGCTAGAGCTGAGCTAGCGCTCGCCCTTTTTTTTATCTGAACAAAGGTGAAGCTAGGGACAAGATATGCCAGTCCATACAATATGGTTCGAATTAGTTCATGCTTAGACTTTAGATTCTTATGATACAATTGCTTTGTTATAGTTTATTATATTCATGTTCTTAGATTCGTTAATTAAGTTCTAATCTTCGTTGCATTTTATTGGTAGTTTAATTCTTGCTCGTAGTTGATAATCTAGTTTAAAATAATTAGTTTAATTAGTCTTAGTTTAAATATTGCTTTAGTTTATAATGATCAATTCAAAATCTTCAAAAACCCCCAATGTACATGTATTTTATGATAGTTTGTGAATTGATAAAAACATCCAAGAAACCGAATATTTGCTTCCTCGAGAGAATCGACTTGAGTCAAACTCACCACCCTACAAGTTCCTCGTACTCTTGCGAGCAAACTTACATGTTTTAAATTAAATATCTTAAAAGGGGTGCACAAAAGTTTGGATCAGCGAGCTAGTTTATAGAGTTGCGACCTGGAATATGCGGATGAGTTCTCATATAGGGTCGCAACCTCTTATGCTTTTGTGTGTTGGGCGCTAGCTGTTAAGCTCGATCGTGGGCTTTATGAATATCGGGCCCTAATGGGCTTATATGGATGGTCTGGGGTCCCAGCGGGCTATATGGAAAGGATAATAGGCCCAGGCCTATTTTGGTAATTTAATGGGAGATTTATTGTTTATGGAAACTTAGCATATAGGAAGAATCCTAATTTTAAGTCGGTCCCGGTATTTATGGAATTTTGAAACCCTAACTTGGGGGACACTTACCTCTCGTTATTTTTAAGTTGTTTTATCGTATTTGGGCTCTCAGAACTACCTCTTGCTTTATCTAACTTAAGCATCGGAGGACCTTCACGGGTCTGATCACCGATCCATCTGAAGGTGCTGTTTTGCATGACCGACGAGGTCACCAGGAGGTTCGTTGAAGGCTTAGCAGGTCACTGAGATGTATTTGGAATCTATTTCAGGTCGCTGATCTCAAATCTGAGGTTAGTACCCCATATTCTTGTTAACCAATCTTTTTGGTTTTATCAGCTAGAACGATTGAAATGGGCGTTCGCTAGTGAGGAGCCGTTACTCTGGTTATGACTTTTCTGGCATTGATTCATAAAATTAAATGTATATTTAAATTACACACTTTAATACAAATAATTCAATATATAATAAATCAAGTTTAGACCTATGGTTGTTCAAAAGTCAGCCATGAAATAGAAAAACAGTAGCTTCGTCGACATTTTGTTGAAGATCTAGAACTTGGATTGTTAATCAAGAGATGGCATTCGATACCTTAAAAGTGGTATTTTGAATGTATAAATTTTGTAAAGATCTAATTGTTAGGACTTCACGAGAAAGATGATGAAGTTCTTAGAACAAATGTAACGATAAGGAGAAAATGAAAGAAAATCATTTTTATGGGTTTTGTGTCCTTATATGATTGAAGGTGGTAGTGGAAAAGGAGAGCAAAGGCAATTAATTATTGGGTTCACTCATGGAATTAATTTGTGGTCTCTGATAGGGCAACATATACGCCAGACCTTGTTTGGGGTAGCTCTGACTTAGCTATCAGGAAGGGGTGGTTATCGCCCGGGATCCCTCCTGACTTAGCTATCTTGAAGAGATCACTAAAAGCTTGAAGATTATACTGAGCTGAAGTTCAGGGGACTGAAGTTTAGCCTGGTCTGGGTGAAAGACCTGATTAAGTCCTCTAGGGAATAGATCTCGTCCTCATTATAGCAAGATTTGACCTGTTGAACGGCAGAGACACAAAAGGAAAGAAGAGTTGGATCACGACAGTTCTGGTTCCTTGAATTCTGCTGGAATCCTAGAGAGCTGAAATAACACGGGCTGAGGAAGACCTGGAACAAGGAAAACCTGACTAGAGTCAAGTCTGATATTAATACCGAGGTAATACAGGAGAAGGAAATAAGGAAGTCCTGGAACAGGGGAGACCTGTTTCCTAGATTCCCGGCAAAGAGACAAGTGGGACCACTTGTCAGAATTGGTTGCCAAAACGGCCCTTGATTCGCGGCATGTGCTCCCGAGATCCCAGTTGGGGTCCCCACTAGGAGAAACTATAAATATCTCAGCCCCAAGGCTGAGAGAGGTATGTCATTCTCTTGAAGCATTCCTTCTTATTTTTTGGAAAAACACCTCAAACGCTTACTGACTTAAGCATCAGAGAGGTTTCCACCGGAAAACCACCGGTGGTCCTTTCTAACTCGTGTTTGTGGTGTAGGTTTGGGAAGCTTTTGGGTTTTTCAGGTATTATTTCTGGTATCGGTAGTCCACTTTTTGGGCTGAAACAGTCTCAATTGGCTGGGCCAATTATGTGACATGGTCTCACAATGTTGGGTGTAGATTGCGACTATTCACACCCGTGTAATTACTAATTGCACCAGTTTATTTTTCTGTTATTAAAACTCCCTATCCAAATATCCATTATGCCCCTCTTTTTTCCATTTTTTTCTATCCCACAAGCATCTTCATCTCATTCTCTTCCTCTACTCTTACATATTCAAACACACACTGAAACACACGAAGATTTGTAGAAAAAAAATGGAAAAAACTCAAGCCACATCTTCTACTAACTAATATAACTAGGGATTTTATGCTTAAAGGTGAAAAATAGATGAAAAGAGGTTAGGGATTTCCAACCCTAGAGGGTTCAAGAGCTCCTATTTTTTAGCTAAGAATGCAAGTTTATGTAGGGTGAAAGTGGGGGGAAAATGGTAAATTTGCCCAAAATGGAGACCTTCTATAGAGCGATCGTTGATCAGCCGCCAATCGACTGCGTCTCTGTCGTTGATTATGTGTCAATCAATGGTGGTAGTCAATAGTGGGAAAATTGGCATGCGTCAATTGGCCATCGATCGAGTTTTGATTGACTATGGTTGGTGATCCTCGGTCAGTCGATTGACGCATGTGGTCGACGTAGGCGAAAGGGGTGCGTTAATAGGTGGTTGATTTGACATTAATTAATGGTTGTGCTTCATGGGCTCGGGTCTTCTTTTGTCAAATTAAGTCAGTTGTGATCCCCGGAACGCGCTTGGGTCCTGTTCACTATTGTAAAACCAAGAAAAACTAAATAACATAAAAAATCTACAGAAATATGAGAAAAATACAGAAAATACTAAAAGATAACAAAATCTAAAAAAATGCAAAACAAAGAAAAATGAGACAAAACACGACTCAAGCCCAACAAAAGCACACAAAACAAGACTAAAACACATACAAAGAACATACCCAAATATTTACAAATCAACTCCTCCACACTTAGCTTTTTGCTTGTCCTCAAGCATAACCGAAAACATCGACAATAAAAACTATACCTCAAATGGTCCTAATATTAATGCACACAAATGAATAAAGAAATAATGCATCGCGTCACTTGAAACCTAAAACAAAGGGTGTTTACATAATTTGAGACAATAGAGTTAGACCCTAATCTAGACGACTAGTACGATAAGTTTCCATTCATATAAGTCTCTCGTCCATGCACCGACCAAAGTCTATCCATGCTCAAAACCACTGAGTCGGCATCCTACTAGCCCCATCATCTATGCACCTCTTTACATGATTTTCTAAAATTAAAAAGAATGCATCCAAGGGTTTCATGACTTATTATATACACATAACTTATATAATGATTTCTCTTCTTATACTTTCCTTCTTTTGATATTTTAACTTTTTTAGTACCCAATTGACGAGGTACTTAATATTTACAACTCGATCATAGATGGATATCTTTTCGACTCCGATACTTGTTGTTAAATGCAATTTATAATTTTTCTCGGTTATGTGCGAGGAGTGGGGTTTGATATCTCAAAAAATAAAAATAAAAAGATTATAAAGAGTCCTATAGAGGGAAACCGAGAACAAGGCATGTGAAAAGTATTTGATTTTAGCAAAAACTTACAAGGATAGCACGAGGCTAATGAACTTATGTAAGATTCCTACACTTCATGCCCCACAATTATAATAGTGCCGAAGAAAGTCTAAACAACCTATCAAAAATAACAAAACTGCATCACTTCGCCAAGGTTCCAAGAAATGTCAAACACATCATGACTCAATCATGTCCACAAGAAAGCATACGAAAAGATTACAAAACAATGACAAAAATCCCCCCACACTTAAACCATGCAATGCCCTCATTGCATATAAAACAAGACAGAATGCGGTAAAAGTTAAGGGAGAAAGATACATCCCTATAATCGCGCTTGTGATGAAGAGCGAGCGTGAAGTGATGTCCAAAGGGAGGTATAGGAAAGAGGAACCTACAAAAGTAGGTAAGTGGGAAAAAACAAGTATAAAAGACTCGAAAATAAAAAAACCCCATCAAAATGTACAAAAGAAAAATCTTTTTGTGATTTTTGAAAATTTTCTAATTTTAATGGGTTTTTGAAAACTTTCATATTTGTTTGTAATTTTTGGAAAACAAGGTAATAAAGATGAAGGTAATGTTTGTGAAATTTTGAAATATAATATGTTTTTGGATTTTTGTACTCTTTTATTTTAGCCGAGCCGGTCCGGGCGAAATTGGTATAGGCAAATGGGCCAGGTTAGGGTGGTCCATGGTGTGACCATCGATCATGCATAAATTGAAGGGACTTTGATGGGGAGTACATGCTACTCCCTTCGATCATGTGTCGATTGATGGGACATCGGTGGAGGTCTTGCATCGAATGATGAGTGATCAACACGCTAGTACTTTGTGTGCCATGAACCTCATTTTCTCTCTTTTCTCAGCTATTTCTCAAGCATAATGTTCGATTTACCAAAAATTAGCCCCGGGCATGCATAAACGACCTTACAGCATTGATAAAATACTCCCTATAATGTAAACAAAAAGTCTATAACTCGAGGACTAATCGATTAGTTCGTGCACTGCGTTTTAAGAGTTTAAAAGGCATGTTACAAATCTCCCCCACAATAAGACAAGGTCGATTGTAGTTCAGCGAGATCTTCTTGAGTCTTGTCGCTCGAGGAATGAAAATAGTAGTGGTGACTTTTGATCGAACGATTTCGAAATTAAAACCTAAAGCTCCAATAACCAAGTCTTGAAGGATTTTGTTTTCTGTAAACTACTAAAAGAAATTAAAAGAAATCATTTTAAAGGAAATCATTTAAAAAATAAATTTAAGAATACGGAGTTTTGAAAATCAATAAAAGGTAAGGGTCTAGGGCGCTAGACTCGTCTCCACGATCAATTGAAAACTCATCAAACACTTAACATTAAAATCGGGGTTGTCAATCCTAATGATCACTTTAACACATAATAATATGTTCAATAGATGGCTCTCAACTTATCCAGGCCCTAGACCAACTAAATCTAGCCAATCATCAGTGTAAGATTGCAAGTATTAGAACATTAGCATGGAAACACAATTAAAAACCCTAATTACAAAATTGAATATTTAAGACATAAAATTTGAAAATCAAATGGCAAATTGGATGGAGACCTCACTTCTCCAACACAATTCAACCACAAAGTTTGAAGCTTTACAGAAAATAGAATGTAACAAAAACTAGATCTAGGTTTTCAGAAAACTAGTAAAAAGAGAATTTCAAAAGCAATAAAGACAATTAAAAATGAACGAAAACTCAAATCCAAAACAAGATCTAAAATCCTTGTTTATCACATAACAAGAAAGTCTAAATCTTGATTAAAAAGGGTAGAAACAAAGAGTAGATCTAGGAATTACTAAAAGCAAGATAAAAAGTAATAAAAGGAAATTAAAAGAAAAGGCTTACTAGAATTAAACTAGATATCTTCAATCCTTGCTTGTCACTAAGCAAGAAAATTCAATCTTCAACTACAAAAGTTTGAAATGAAATCTAGATCCAAGGGAGCAAAAAAAAAATCTATAAATATAAAAAAGATAAACTAAAATTAAGCTTAGGTAGTGGATATTTGATAATGAGGAAGAGTCATCATTCATTATATAAGAGTCTCATATGCTATTAGGGGTAAAAAGGCTATTTTACATGAAAAATTCACAAAATGGCTGGAGAAAACCAGTGCCAACACGCCCAGCACACATGTGCACGAGATGCTAACGGAGTGGCCAAGTCGACCGACTGGTCGAACAATATCAATCTAGTCCAAAGGTTGAGGATCTACTTTCGACTATAGTGTCAATGGGAACGTCGACGAACGTCGGTCGATGGAAAGATTAACGATTGTGGAACACATGGAGCTCTGAGTTGGCTACAAATGTCTGAATATAAAATATAGTCCTGACTATTTTGCTTCATATGGGACTTGAACTACATTAAAAAGAATATTTTTCAGAGAGTTATTGTTTCCACACCAAGGCCTGTCATATGTGAGAATTCAGCGCTATGTTTCCACTTCTAGCTGATGTTTGACATTGTTAACCTATGAATTGGGCTAAGTGGTGAACATGAAAGTTTGGTATCTCTCTCTTAGGTTTTAAATTAAGTGAAATAATGTAATTCTCATGAGGGTTCATGGACTTATGCTCAAAGTACTACAACCGCTACATCCAGCAAGCGAATGCGTGGGCCGACAAAGTAGATGGCCGCATTTTTCATTGTTTCTGCTCGATATTCACTTATTGTGAAAAATCTGCTTGATATGTACAAATCAAATCCCCCAAATTTATTTTTTTGCTTGTTCTCAAGAAAAATTGAGCCTAGATAGACAAGAAAAATATAACCCCATGATGACCTAAGTCTAATGAATTCAAGTGATTCAAGGAGTTATACATTAAATCAATTGAAAACTTGACTAAAAGGATGACAATGGTACACTGAGATAAGAGATTTAGACTCCCTTCCGGATGCTTAAAGTAATGAGTTTTCCTTCATGAAAGTCCTCCATCCATGCCCCGACCAAGGTCTAATCTACACTTAAACCACTGAGTCGGCACCCTACTAGTCCAATCATTTAGGTACCTCTTTAACAATAAAATCTGAAATAAAATACGTGCGAGGGTTGCACGTTTATTGCAACCATAACATTAAGGAATTATATACGTATCCTTGGTTTATATTTTTCGGTACTTTTTCACTTTTTCTTTTTTTTCTTTCTTTCTTTTTTTTTTTTGTTCAAGGCTTTCTCTTCTTGCATCATTCTTTAATACCTATATAAGTGAGGTACTTGGCAAACACGATATATACAACACAAAAATGAGAGTTCATTGATTCCAATCACTTGCTGCTAATTGCAACTTACAACATTTCTTGATAAGCAAGTGGAGTATTTGATGTCTCCAAAGAGAAAATTTTACATAGATTCCTATAGTGGCAACTGATTTCGGGGCTAGTAGAGAGTAACTCTTAGAATGGGTTACATAAATAAAAATAAGGCTGAAACACTTCATAGGTTTCCTACATTTCATGCCCCACAATAACACTAATGTCGAACTAAGTTTATACAACCTAACCAAAGCATCTAACCACGTCATTTCATAAAGGTTCCAAGCAATATTAATCCACATGACTCAAATCATATCCAAAAGAAAGCATACAAAAGAAATTACTAAACAAAGAGAAAGCCCGCCCCACACTTAAACCATGCAATGCCCACATTGCACATAAAACAAGATAAAATACGGTAAAAAGTAAAGGAGAGAGAAACATCCCTATAATCGTGCTTGTGATGATGAGTCGAGCGTGAAGTGGAGCCCATGGGGTGGCAGAGGCGAGAAGACCATCAAAAAGATCACAATGGAAGAATTATTGCATTTTTTTGATATATATTTATTTATTTATTTATTTATTTATTTATTTATTTATTTATTTATTTATCTACCGGGCCGGGAAAGAATGGGCTAATTAATAGGACCTTTCTAGGTGGTGCATCAGGGGCAACGATGGGTTATCATGTGCCATCAATGCTGAGAGATGTGCGCCAGCCTGCGCATGGTGTGCGTCAACTACCTACTGCTACCAAGGTGATGCACCAGCCTGCACGTCAACTGCCGAGAGCTGACAAGATGATGAACCATCTTGTGCGTGTTAATTACTAAGAGTTGTCGAGCACTGTTGTGAGCTACAAAACCAGTGCACGCGCGGGTGTTGATAGCTTCCGAGTGATAAGAGGTGTCGGTCAAGGTGCGAGTAGGCTGCGTCGATGATCTATGGATTCCCAAGATAACCTACTCGGAGCTAACAAGTAGCCGATATGGTGTTCCAACTAGAAAGAGGCAGCATTGAACAATTTTAGAGGGTGAGAACTATACGTCAACTATTGCATGTTATGGAGCACTGCCGAGCAAGCATTCGCGATAGTGCGAGAAAGTGTGCCATGAGCTGCACATAGTGGTGAGTATTCCTACCTGTCACGCGGGTGGCCCGGGGTTGACCCCCCAAAATGGTGCCAAAATTTAGATCGTCTATTCGGGAACTACTTTTTTAAAGTTTATGAAGAGAGTTACGAATCTCCCTCATAATAGGACGAGGTTGATATAGTGCATTAAGATCTACCCGAGTCTTGTCTCTTGGGGAATGAATAACGGAGTGGAGGCTTTTGATAGAATAGTTATTGAATTAAAATCTAAACACTCTAATCAACAAGTTTGAAGGGTTTTGTTTTCTATAAACTATGACAAGAATATAAATGAAATCATTTTAAAGGAAAGCATTTAAAAAAGTTTTAAGAAACCGAGTTTTGAAAGCGATAAAAGGTAAGGGACTAGGGCGCTAGACTCGTCTCCATTATCAATTGACAATTCATCGAACACTTAACCTTCAAACTGAGGTTTTCAATCCCATTCCTTGATTAATTACCCAATAAAATTCTCTCTTAATTTGGTTAGGCCCTAGACCAACTAAATCTAGCCAATCATCAATGTGAGATTACAAGTAATTAAAGCACGCGCATGAAAGGAGATCTCACTTCTCCAAGTAATTAAATTGAGCAATAAAGACATAAGATTTTAAAAGCAAACCACAAATTGGAAGGAGATCTCACTTCTCCAACATAATTCAACAACAAAGTTTGAAGCTTTCAAGAAAACAACAAGTAACAAAAACTAGGACTAGGTTTTAAGAAAAATAGGAAAAAGAGAATTTGAAAAGAAATAAAGAAAATTTAAAAAGGAAAGCAATCTCAAATCCAAAATAAGATCTAGGATCCTTATTTGTCACATAACAAGAGGGTCTAAGTCTTGATTGAAAAAGAGTAGAAACAAAGAGTAGATCTAGGAATTACTAAAAGCAAGCAAAAAACAACTATAAAGAAATTAAAGACAATTAAAAGAGAAATCCTACTAGAATTGAACTGGGGATCTTCAATCCTTTCTTGTCACATAGCAAGAAAAATCTAATCTTCAACTACATAAGCTTGAAATAAAATCTAGACCTAAGGGAGCAAAAACTAATCTAAATATATAAATAAAGATGAAACAAAACCTAACTTAGGTAGTAGATATTAGATATTGAGGATGAACCCTCATTATATAGGAGTCTTATATGTTATTAGGGGGTACAAATCCATTTTGTAAGAAAGTGCAATAAATGGCCGGACAAAAGTTGTGACAATACGCCCAACGTGCATGTGCATGAGATGTT
Source organism: Phtheirospermum japonicum (assembly GCA_014905375.1). Classification (NCBI taxonomy): domain Eukaryota; kingdom Viridiplantae; phylum Streptophyta; class Magnoliopsida; order Lamiales; family Orobanchaceae; genus Phtheirospermum; species Phtheirospermum japonicum. Next base: position 142,010 of record BMAC01000232.1, read on the forward strand.
GACAAAGTGGCCGAGTCGAACGACAAGTTGGCTGGTAGGTCGACCAGTGTTGACCAAGTCCAAAGGCTGAGTATATGCTATCGATTGGAGCGTCAATAGGCGTGTCAATGGATGTCGGTCGACGGCAGGGTCAACAGTTGCGGAACACATGGAGTATGAAGACATTGGGAGGCTCTAAAACTCCAAATTGGCTAGAATGTCTGAATATGAAATGTAGTAATGCCTCTTTTCTTTCTATGGAACTTGAATTACCTGAAAAGAAATATTTTTTAGAGAGTTATGGTCTCCCCACCATCACCTTCCATATCCAGGAATTCAGCGTGATATTTTCAATTCTTGACGATGTTTGCCATTCTTGAAATATGCGCTGGGCTAAGTGGTAAACACAAAAGTTGTAGATCTCCTTCTTAGATTTCCAATTTTGTGAAATAAATTTAATTCTCACGAGGGATCATTGAGTTATAATAAAAATACGACAACTACTACATCCAACGAGCGAATGCATAGGCCAACAAACTAGATGACCGCATTTCTCATTGTTTTCGCTCGATATTCGGACCATAGACTCATAAGTAATTGTTGTTCTCATTATCCTGGCTAGTATCTCGACCTCAGTCTGTGCCCACTTTGACCATGTTTGACCTAAAAGATAAAATAACATAAGAATTCACAAAAACAAGAGAAAAACACGAAAAGCACAAAAATGATGAAACATGCTACGAAAATGAAAAATAATTAATAATGACATAAAATAAGACTTAAGCCAAACTATAACACAAAAAATAAAATAAAGATCACATGAAAAATACACACAAATATGTACAAATCAACGACCTATACGAGCGATGTTATTCAAAATCCAAAGAAAGGTGACGATCATGCCACGCCTTAGTCTTCTCCAAGAACAAGAACGGGTGATGATAATCACCATGGTATCTTGCAAGAAAGGCTTAGGATAAGAGAAATGAAAGCTCCAACTTGCTTCGGAAGTCAAAATCCTGAATAATCAATAATCATGTAGACGTCGACATATCGAGTAGGAAAAGGAAAATGCTCAACCTTAGAAAGGATAAAAACTTCCTTCAGGCAAAAGAAGTCATTACTAGGCTGCTCAAGTATCACGATCGATTCTAGTACATTGTGCTCATTATTTACTACCTCTTTCACCACCACTCTTTGAAGAATTAATAAGGCATCAGTTGGTCATAAAAAAGGTTCAAAAATCCCAATAGCCTCCTTCATCGGAACGAATTCTTCAAACTCTTCACATACGAGACTTAAGCTCAAGTCTCCAACCGACACCGAGATCTCCAAAGACAACACCTCCTTGAAACCGTTTACCAATATAGCCTCATTGAATGACAAAGGGATATAACCAAGCTCTTTTAAAACTACAGGGTCCACCAACTCACTCTCATCCTCGAAACGAGCTAACACGCTCCAATAATTACTCAACACCGGAGTCTCCTGGGCATCACCCCCACACTTTGATCCTCAAAATTATGAAACCAAATAGGGGGCAGTGTTCACATCCATATTCTCGACCTCAACCTTCGCCTCCTTACTCACATCCACAAGAATCGCAATCAAGCATCTATATCACCTTCAACCAAGGGGGCCTCATTAATTTGAATATAATCACATGAAGGGGATGAAGGATAGTGACAATATCTCGGATTATGAGAGTGTGATCCATGAGGAGAATTATCCAGAATTGTGGTTCTTGAGGGGTCTGAGGCGTGTATGTCAGTGTTTTGCATGTAATTTTTGCATTTTTCCTTGTGTTTTAAGTTAGGGTTTAGGTTAGGTTCTAGTAGTTTTGAGTCATTTTTCGTTAGGTTTTTAGGTTGTTTTTCTTGTTTTATTATTTTTCGTGTTTCTTGTAAATTTTATATTTAATATAGTTAAATGGCTCAATTAACTTGAGGATTGTGGTATATCATGGTTTTTTATGGTTAAAATTCTGATTTTATAGGTGAAGGCATCGAGGCCTGAAAATTGAACAGAGCCGATGCGAGTCGTGCATGCCCGCGCACAGCTGCCGAGACCTGCCGACAGTTGCCGATCACTGCCTAGCAGTCCCGCTGAGAGTGGCCGAGATCTGCCGAGATGCCCCGCCCGTATCGGCCGACACCTGCCAAGAGATCGTGCACGTCGTTGTCGAGACCTGCTGGCGTTGCTCAACACGGGGTCGACGCCAACTCTCTGTGAGCGTCGATCCTGCCAAGCCATGCCGAACACTGCTGAGCCACGCCGTTGAGACCTGTCGAGCACTGCCGAGACATGCGCGCCATTTTTGGCCGATCACGCCCGAACCGCAATTCCCTCTAGCCAACTCAAACAGAACCGAGACAAAACTTGCCAAGGTGGACCATTTCGGGTCAAAGTGGTCAAAACATGAAAATCCAAGCTCATATTACATAATTGACCCATTTACCCATAATTATCTTGTATAAATAGATAGACTCCTTTCATTAGAAAAAAACACCTCCTCCCAACCCAAACTTGAGTTTGGGATTATTTTCTCTCTCTAGATTTAATTTCAAGATTTGCCTTGGGTTTGTAAGCTCAAGAAGGATTCAAGTACTCCATTGGATTTTTAATTCCTTGCAATTTCAATCATGCTTTTGGATTCTCCTTTTAATTCTAGTAAGCTTTCTATAAATTTTATACTTTGTTCTTCATTTGTTTTATGCTTTTTGCCTTAGGTATTAAAATTGTTTCTTAATCTTGTGAATCATCCATGGAATCTAGTTTAGTGACACAACTAGATCATAGATTGAGGCCTAGATCGTTTAATTTCATGTAATTTCATATGTTTCATGCATTTTTCTTCATTTCATACTTTTTATCTTAGCACCTTGAATTCATGTTAGATCTAAAGAATTGGCTATGGATTTAGATGAGTGACACGTCTAGATCATAGATCGGGTCTTGGATCGTCTTGATTTTGAGTTTTACACATGCTTTATTATGAATTAATTTCCTGTGCTTTGTTTCATGCTTAATCTTAGACATATTGCTTGTTGCTTGTTATTTTTCATAAAGTTTAAACTTTCCCGTATATTTCATTTCTTTATCCATTCATGCTTTCAATTTTTGCTTATTTGCATTATTTAAGTTTTTATGCATTGTTGACCTTGTGCTTGCATGCTTGTACTTGGTGAAACATTGCTTGTTCTTGCTAAATTTTTGATTTTGCTTGCATTTACATATTGAGGCATATGATGAGGCATCCGACCAATATGCAATTTCAATTCCAAGCTTAGTTGAGATAGGTTAATTGCTTTATTTTCATTTTTCCTTTACTTTTTAAAGCTTGAAACACATTGATTCTCTCAATCGAATCGAATTCCGATAATACCGAGCCATGAACCCACTTTTATTTCAAAACCACTAAAAACTATAAAAACAAAATGGCACCGTTGCCACTCGGCTTGGTTAAGGCTTTCGATTTGATTGTTGTTTCATTGTGTTTTTAGATTTCTTTGTTGTTTGAAGTTTTTTGTTAGGTATGCAAGGCAATTGTAGCTATGGTGGATACATTCCCAACATGGGAGGGCATGGTGCAAACCATGTTGGGAATGAGATGTTGTATAATGGCCTTGGCAATGTAAGAGAGCATGGTGCAAATCACGTTGCCAATGGTGGTTATGGTTATGGGCAACCCGGCATGGGAGGGCATGGTGTAAACCATGTTGGGTTTAATGGTTTCTTTGGTGTTTATGGAACTCCAAATTTCTATCCGAACGTGCAAACCCCGAATCCCAACCCGTATGGCTATGGTGCTCCAAAAAATTATCCAAATATGCCGAGCCCGAATCCCGGCCCGTATGGAGCCCCACACGATTAAAATTTCAATCCTATGCCAAATATGACTCCGTGTGGAAATGTGAGTGGTGGATATCCGAGTCCCGGCCTGTATGGTGATTCTCATCCTCTCAATTTCAATCAAGCCCCAAGTGGTGCCACTACTAATGCCTAAGTTCTCGATGATTATGATTACTTTGGAGGTTTGATCTCCGATGCACCCCCCGTCCACACTATGAGAGACTTTAATAGACCCTCTGTGGGGGCGTTTAATCCTCCCGAGATGATTTCCTTGGGAGCAACGTATTCTAAGGCTAGCACGGCTTTAACCTCTAAGGATCTCGAGGCTTACGAGTTGTTTGGAGGTCCGAGCTCTGTTTTCGCAAGTGGCCCCCCCATCCGCACTATGAGAGATATTAATAGACCCTTTTTTGGGGGGTGGTGGTGGTGGTGGTGGTGGTTTACTCTTGAAGAGCCACAATCTCCTCCACCATCACATGCTAATGAGGTTTTTCCACCCTTATCATCTAAGGAGTTTGAGTTGGTTATGAAAATAGCGACGTTGAAGGCTCAAATCACTCAAATATCTAGCCCGGGCCCGATTCCTCCTTGTGTGGGACCCGGTGGTACTACTCCATCTTTTGATCCACCGCCGACTCATAATCCTCTTGTTACTCCTCACGTGGGCCCACTTTTCTCGGTGAATGATCCTACCCCACCCTCCGATCTGACCCTCATGCTGGCAATGTAATCTTTTCCCGTAGCGTCGGACTCACTCGATACTATCCTCGATAAGTGTGGGGTGGTTGACAATACGGTCGTCTCACCATCGGAAGAAGATGTGCTTTCAAATCTGAGTGTTCTTACTCCTCTTGACTCCTCTCCTGTGGACCTCCCTTTGCTTTCTGTTTCAAAAGGTTCTACTTTGGATTGGATATATATGGACATGATCGAAAGTATAGTCGAACGAGTTTATATGGAGAATAGGAGCATTGAGGAAGATATTGTACGGGATGTCAATATTGAGGATCGTTTTGAGGATGACGAGACCCTTGTTCTTGATGACGAGCCTCGTGTTCTTGATGATGAGCCCCTTGTTCTTAACGATGAGTCCGTTGTACCTCTATGTACCCAAGACTTGTGTGAAAAAGTTTGTTTATTGGTCGTTGAGGGCAACGATGACTTTTTAGAGAGGGAGGTTGGGGTTATTGATGGTAAGATTGAGAAAATTGACGATTATCTTGAGGAGGAAGAGGAGAGAAAGTCGATTATTATCCTTGCAAATTCTCATCGAGAGGAAAATGAGGAGAGGATGGTTAAAGGTCTTGATGTTCTTAAGAGTGCTATTGATTGGATACTGGGAGTGGTTGAGGGAGTTAGCCCCTTCAATTTGATTTTTGATGAATTGGTGAGAGCGGGGATTTTGAGGTTGTTATTGGAGGGCTTGATGTTTGTGATTTCTAAAAGCGAGTGGGTGAAGCCCATTGACTTGGTGTCCAAGATGAGCGGCTTGTTAGTTCTTGAGGATGAAAAGTTGTTGGCCACGAGGGCTTCAACGGGTTGGAGGACATTGATCAATTTTAAGAAGTTAAATGTGTCTACTAAGAGAGATCATTTTCCTCCCCCGTTTATCGATCTAAGGTTGGAAAATTTAGCCGGCCAATATTCATTTGTTTTCTTGACGAGTCATCGGGGAACTTCAAAACCACCATCCCACCCGAGGACCTAGCCGAGACAAGCTTCAGTTTCCTATTTGGAACGTTTGCTTTTTGGCGGATCATATTTGAGCTATGCAATGCGCCAAGGACGTTCCAAAGAGTGGATCCTCCCTACAAGGAGGAGATTTTTTTGGTGGATCCTCCTGTGATCTTTCCACCTTGACCAAAAGGGAGTATGTTGAGCTAATGACGTAAAACAAGCGCTTCTTGGGAGGCAACCCAAGTTCTTCTCATTTATTTCTTTTCTTTTCTTTCTTATTTGATAAAAATCCCAAAACATTTGAAAGATTTAAGAAAATATGTTGTTAAGATTCATGTACTTATTTCCTTGTGTTTTTAATTTTGCGTGATTCTCTTTTCTAGGTTTTGTTTTTAGACTCCAACCTTGGTCGAATGGATAAGTGAGTAGCGTTCGTGGAGCCGAGAGTTACTAGCCATGCACAATTTTCGCTTTGATTGCTTAGATGCTTAAGGGACCCCACCGAGCTCGACCTAAACTCGCTCGGTTAAGGAAGTTTCTATTTCACCCTCCTTTTACTTGAATCTCATTAAAATGCAATGAGGGCATTGCATGGTTTAAGTGTAGGGTGGGTAGGTGGTTAGAGTCCGGGTATTACAAAGCATGTTTTGTCGTTCTTAACTCGAGCCTTGGCGAAGTGATGCATTCTTGGCGAAGTGACTTACTAATTGCGCTTTTATATGGTTGAGTCGATTTTTGTGTATTTTGTGTCTTTATTACATTGTTGAACAACTCCACATGCTTGGAAGTTTGAATAGTTTACTTGTCGGGTTTTTACATGTTTATGCCCTCTTGTGTGAGGAGTTGAGTTTTTGTGCTTCGTCCAAAATCCGCATATATATATATATATATATATATATATATATATATATATATATATATATATATATATATATATATATATAATCATTATTTTCTCGTGAAAAGATTGCAAAGCTCTAAAAACTCTTTGGATTTTGCTCCCAAATTCGGTGCAAACTAGTGAGTAGCCTTGTGTGATTTATCGGCTTGATTGCGTTTTTATGGAAATTGCATTGAGGAGGTTTGATTTTGCTCGTACATGATTAAATTCGGAAATGACCTCGAGTCACATATATCACCCTTATTCCGGCCATATCCATATATATAAGCTACTTAAAAATCCCAGATTAGCCCCCTTGAGCCTATGCCCCGTTTCTTGTTAGCCGAACTCGAGTTTAACTCTTATATCTCCATAAATTGTGAGGTGGGAGTGTATGATTAGTTGATAAGAAATGTGAGGGAAATCGATTCTGGGTTTCAGGTTTTGAGTTGTTTATACAAAAAAAGAGAAATCGATTATGGGTTTTATTGTTGTACCTTGTGCTTGCATGCTTGTACTTGGTGAAACATTGCTTGTTCTTGCTAAATTTTTGATTTTGCTTGCATTTACATATTGAGGCATATGACGAGGCATCCGACCAATATGCAGTTTCAATTCCAAGCTTAGTTTAGATAGGTTAATTTCTTTATTTTCATTTTTCCTTTACTTTGTATAACTTGAAACACATTGAATCCTTCAGTTGAATCGAATTCCGATAATACCAAGCCAATAGAACCTTTAATTTCCAAAACCACTAAAAACTACACTTCACTCAGCACGTAGGAATTCAAGTGGATTGAGCATATTAATCATAACTCTTATTGCAATAGGGTGAAGCGGGTGGAGCATAAGATTTTTACCTTGAAGAATATGAACTAAAAATAGGTGTACAATATGAATCATAGCTTGGATAAGAAGAAGGTGAAATGAGTGGAGCATATGAAGTATAAATGCCTAGATTGTAAGAATTATGAGGTGAGGCATGTGTAGCAACACTCAGCTTGTGGGGAGTCGAGGTGGGTTGTGCATAGGATTCGTACGACTGTAAATAAGAATTAGAAGTGGGTGGAGGGGTATGAATCGTAGCTTGAGGAGGAAGCATGTGAGGTAGGTGGAGTATAATAGAACTCCTCCATGGACTGGTCATACACCAATTCAAAGATATCATGGAGTTAGGCTTTGCATTATTAAGCCATGTAAATGCCCAACCTTCAATCAAAACAAGAAGAACCGCATCTTCACTTTATCTGTGGTGAGGCCTTTAAGAAGGAATGAATGTTTAATGGTGTTATACTCACTAAAAAAGGCAAGTGGATCCTTGATCAGAAGCCCTTGGAACAACGGTAGTAGATCGTATTAAAAACTCTCGATGTCGTATGCTTGCATCTCGGGGCTAAGTTGGATAGCAAGTCACAGAACTTGAATTCCAAAATAAAGAGGCTAATATGGCCATGAAGATTGTGAGGATCATCAAGTTTCAAAGAAACTCGATAATTGGAAATTCTTGGTTTATTGAATCTCGGATCTCGAAAGATGCAGTTGATCGTTGATGTACCTTGCACACACAACACTCAACATAAAAGACTAAAACACCGGCGGGAGATAAGATAAATAAACAAAAAAATTGAGCACAAATAAAATACAAAAACAAACACACGAAAAACACAAACTAAAGTCACAAAGAGCAACTACAAAAATCTCGACCTTTAGCCTTCACATGCAACGATGTCAAATCTTGAAGTGATCTCAAACACACTATTTTTATCAAATGTTTGAGGATCTCCTGGAAGAGAATTGGGTCGGTCATAGTGAGGTGAGGTGACTCAAGTATAATCTCACGAGGAAGACTAATCGGGAGTGGCTTTTTGTGTTTGAATCACGAAAAATAAAATAAGAAAAAAAAAACTATCCTAAACACAATCAAATTTTGGGGTATTGAGTTTTTAACAACTAAGATGATAATTTAAATCATGAGAAATGAGATTAATGACTATCAAAGGATCAATAAAACAAGGGTCTACAATTCTAACTCGTCTCTATGATTAATTGATAGTTTATCTAACACTTAATTCACAAATCGAGGTTGTAAATCCCAATTCTCAATTAAATAATCGATAATCACCAATTGATGGTTTTAAATGCATTGAGATCCTAGACTCGAGAATTCTAACCTAAAATCATCAAGAACTGCAATAACATAAACTACGACAAATCATGAACATAATTAACCCAATGGTGAAATCCATAATCTATCAACAATAATAAATCTAGTGAAATCATTAACTCATGACTAAAAGCACAAATAATTTAACAAAAGCATTTGAGGGAAATTACTTTTGAACAACTCTTTAACAAGCTAGAAAAGCTAATCTTGCACATATACTAACCTTCAAAGCTATTCTATACTACAAGTCAACTACAAGCACAAATGTGTCTAAACCCATTTGCTCTTCACTACCAACAACCTAAAGTATGCCAATAGAGGAAATAATCTTGAAAAGGAGCAACAACACAAAAATGGAGGTAATTAAAAAGTTCATTAACAAAACAAGAAGAGCTTAAACATCCAAACTACAAGCCATACATAAGAGAATAAATTTCTTCAAAAATCATAGAAATTACAAAGAAAAAGCAGAGGAATGAGAATTATAAATTACCCTAAGTAGAATTGTTCTAAGAAATCACAAAATCCAAAGAGTGTAATGCTTATCTAAATATATTAAGCTTCTCCACACTACAAACTAATCTAACATGAATGCTAAGATAAAGATCTACTAACTAAGCTCATTCGGGATTTTATGCTTGAAAATGGATGAAAAGAGTCTAGGGTTTTAAAACCTTAGAGGGCCAAGATCTCCCATACTTCAGTTGGGAATGTGGATTTATATAGTGTAAAAGTGGGGGCAAAATGGTAAATTTGCCAAAAATGTCCAAAAAATGGCCTTCTATCGATCGCCATCAATCAAACATCAATCGACAGTATCTTTGTTATTGATTAGGTGTCGATCAATAGTGGTAGTAGATGGTGATAAAATGGTCATGCATCGATTGGGTGTCGATCGACAGTGGTGGATGATCGTCGACCGATTGGTCGATACATAAGGTTGACGCAGGTGGAAGGGCCACATAAAATTTTTATCAATATGGGATCAATCAATAGATATATTTCATGGGCTTGGGTCATCTTTCATTAAATCAAGCCGATTGTGATCCTTAGAAACGCGCTTGAGCCCGCTCGACTATCCTAAAACTAAGAAAACAAAATAACACGACAAAAATATGAGAAAAATGATGAGAAATACTAAAAAGATGACAAAAGTTAAGAAAATGCAAAACAAAGAAAAATGAGATAAAACACGACTCAAACACAACTAAAGCACACAAAACAAAACTTAGAAACATACAAATCACATACAAAAACATGTATAAATTAAAGGGCCATCCCGGCGTGTGATTTATGGGCTTTTGAGGACCAGTGAATGATAGGGCTTTAGTCGTGAATTTGGAAAAGGTTCCTTAGGAAAGGATCTCTCCTTATAGTATGAGAATATCTAATTTAAATGGAACTAAACTGAAGTTTCAATAACTTGATAACCATTGATAATGGAATACCATTATATTCCTCAAGATGAATAATCTAATTTTTAGATCGAAAATCCTTAAATAACTAGTGATAACTAAGACCTAAATAGTAAATTACATACTAGAGGTAACTTCGTGTCTCTTGAGGACTATTCTCTTCTTTGATGTTGATTTAAGTTATATCTATAGTATCATCCAACTTGCATTAGTCTTTCAAAAATTTGCCTCTAGATTTTCAATAGTAAGATAAAGATTTTTCTTGAAGCTTCTTATTTTATTCCATTCTGTTTTTTATCCATGCCTCATGGGGTTATCTTATAAAATTTCTTTTCATACTAATTATGTTATTGAAAAATGATGGCTTGAGCTTGCTGATAATCATATCACGCATCATTTCATAGTTTATCTCATTTTCACAACAAGTCCCACATTATTTTTCATGTTAAATCTCTGTTCCAGATTTGTAGATCTTTCCATACATCATCTCTTATTTACTCAAATAAATGTTAGTCTAACTCATTAGGATGGTGAAGATCTCCACTCATTTACTCGGATCTCTAGTTTGCCCAATGTTTCATCTTAAGAAATAGCATTGATGATAAATGGAAGTTCACATGATATACTTTCTCGATCAAGATTTTCAAACCTAATAGGTTTCCACATCCTTTGCAATTCATAGACGAGTATAGATCACTAATTAAAACATCATGGTTCAAAATTTATTTTAAAAATCAAGTCTTCCCTTAAGATTCGCAAGAAGAGAAAGGTAATGCTAAAATCTAAATTTCAAGAGAACTGAAGAATTATGATGTGGCCAAATATGTTAACTCAGACGTACTAGATCAAGCGAATTGGATGCCTTACCAAGCTTGCATTCCCGACCCCAGAGTGTGTTGGGGGATGACCTGATTAGCTAGAATATTATAGAGAAGTTGAACTGATTCATCAAGGCCAAAGTGTGTTAGAAAAACAAACTAATGAATGAGCAACTCTACCCAATGAGTGGGTGAGCACTTCGTGATGAAGGGTCATCCTTGTGTGTCAGTTATGGGCTTTCGATGCCCAATGACTGATAGGGTTTGAGTCATGAATTCAGAAAAGAGTCCCTAGGAATGTATTACTACTTATGGTATGAGAATACCTAGTTTTGTTATAGTGAAATGATTCAGAACTTGTTGATTCAGGCACTACCTCTTACAGATATGGACTCCGACCCTCCTTCTAACTTTTAATTCCTTTTGATATTTTATGCACTCATTTCTTGATATTTTATATTATGACTTGAGTGTCAAAGTATTTACATCGGGATATCCCCCATATTTTCTAGGTTAGATAATCTGTAATCGAGCTGCCACTAGATTGGATGACATTAAAAGAAGATGAATGATAAAGTCAGATCCCTCTCAATCCTTCTCTTGAAGTGTCCAACTTTTATAGGCACATGAAGGTATGAGGAACATGATATGGGAGATCTCCCCTCAGAGAGGATTAATACAAATGATCTATATAGGACCTACAGATGGAGATTCAAGCTTGTTCTGGAAGGCTCGGGTGCAAGAGATCAAACTAAGAAAAACCCATGCCACAGGAACACAAGGTGAGGAGGGACAACTCATATTAAAGTTTTTCCCCAAATATTTAAGGGGTGTACAGACTCCCTACAATGATGCTTTGGTGATAACTACGGAGATTGTGGGATATGATGTGCAAAGGATTTTTTTGGACACAAGAAGTTTGGTAGACATATTGTTCTAATATTACTTTAAATAGATGAGGCTGAATATAGATGTAGGTGTGGTGAACACCCCCTATATGTGGATTTATAGCGGAATAATCTTCTGGGTGGTCAAAGTAATGCTACCGGCGGTACTTGAGAGTACCTCGAAAATAAGGTAATGATTGTAAGATTCCTAATGGTAGTCAAAACATCATCATACAATGGAATTCTTGAAAAACCTTAGTTTAATGCTTTCCAAGAAATGATATCAACATATCACATGTGGCTAATGTTCTCGATAGACAGTGAGGTCAGATCAGTGATAGGGGATCAATACCAATCATATGCATGTTATTATAAGTCCATCCGGGAAGGTATAAAGTCTAATAACAAGGGTGTTAAAGCCTAGAGTGAAGGCCTATTGACTAAGAAATGATAGAGGCTCTAGAAGTAGGAGCAACAAACTCATCACTAGAAGAGTAAACAAAGCTAGAAGCAACGCCCAATGGGCCAGAAAAAGCAAACGGTGAGTAAGTAAACAAGAAGCAAAGCATGATTGGAGGATGATATTTTCTAAAATACAAACATATATACAGAGTATCCTTTTATTCTTCCCTATCTAATTATTAAACTATCTTTTTGATGTTTTGAAGAACTAATTATTACTGGACGAGAAGAGATCCAATGATTCTTATCTCATCTTTCTTGTAGAAAGCACCTATAAAAACTCTACCTACCTGATGATAATCTCAGGTCAGATGAAGACCTCCAGCTTGTGCATCTTGCGAGTGGGTTGTATGCAATTCCCTTATAAACTCTTCCCGACTTGATGATGAATATAGGTCGGATGAGGGTCTTTATCTTGTGTAGTTTATGAATGGGATATGTGTGATTCCCTCGCAAACGTTTTTTGACCTGATGATAATTCGAGGTCGCTTTAGCTTGTGTAGCTTACAACTGGGCTGGATGCGATTCACTTATGAACTCTTCCCAACCTAATGATAATTGCAAGTCAAATGAGTGGTTCCAACTTGTGTAGTATTAGACTGGGATGGACGTGATTCACTTATGAAGTCTTCCCAACTTAATGATGATTATAAGTCCAATGAGTACTTCAATCTTGTGTTGCTTACGAAAGAACTGGATGCGACTCCCTTACTAATAAACTCCTTCCATCCCAATGATTACAATTTAGTTACTGATGCAACCTATGGTTAAGGCAAGCGGGCCCCAACTGACTGATGGATCATATGAGGTGAACATATTCACTATATGAGTGCGGGTCTTGCAACTCAATTATAACAAAGCCTTGCTATGATGGCACATTGATATATGATAACATAAGATTTAAAAGGCAAATGATATGAGTTCGACTGAAGCATGAGTAGATTTAATTAAACCACTTTTAATAGGGCGATATCCAAACATAGTTCGGGTATGATTTCCTTTTATGACTAGGCTTTTTTATGCATACAATATCCTTTTATGATATCTTGAGTAATGAGGTAAAGAATTCACAAGATGCTTAACATCCTTCATGGGTGAATGGATTGATTTACACTAGTATAAAAACAAGATTCAAAAACAAACATTCTAGAACACCTCAGGAGGCGGCGTTCTTGAATGTCAGGCGGTGGCATTTTTATAATAAAAGTGTCACATACTAGAACGTCTTTTTTAAAGACGTTCTAGTATACTGGATATCTAGAACGTCGTTAAAAAGATGATCTGGAATATTAGATATCCAGAACGTCTTTAAAAACGACGTTCTGGAAAGTATTATTCATAACTCCTTTAAAAAGGCGTTCTCGTATGTCATATTATTTCTAGACAAAATCGATTTTTCTGATTAAAAATAAACATAAAAAACCCTAATCCACTCGACTTCTTCTCTCGTCTGCTCTGCTGGTTCTCCCCCCTCCCACCATTCCCAACCACCACGGCCGTCATCTTCCAATCATCACCACCAGCTGCATTATCAAACCGTCATCTAAATCTCCCCGAAGACGGCAGTGAGTAGTAGTGGCGAGGACGAGCAGCAACTGCGGTGAGGTGATGATGGCTCGTTTATCTCAATGTGGGGTTAGGTTTCAGTTCAGGTCGGCTTGTTGGGTTTAGAAGTGACGGCGGTGCTGGATTTGAGGAATTTCACTTCCCAAATCGTGGTTTGACTTGTTCTCCAGTTTAGGAGTGGACACGATTTCTCACGGTGGTTTGGTTCAACGATTTACTGATATTTTCAGGTTGTGGGTTCTTTCTTTTTTAATTTTTTTTTTATTTTTATCCGCCTTTTCAAATTACAGCAACATCCGCCCAAACCGTGTTGTATTACAGGCCATCCACTTTTCCCGCCGCTTGCTCAATAAGCATAATGGTAAGAACTTTCTTTTTTCTTTTTCTTTTTTATTTCCCTTTCTGTTTTCCCCCTTTTTGTATGCGTGGTTATGTTTTTTCTTTGGTTTTATTTTGTCTTTAGCAGCCAGCTTGCTGCACGAGCTTGTTGTCGGTGTTTTTTTGTCGCAGATACCGAATTAGAAGCACGGGCGGATGGGCAGCCGAAAAATGAGCAAAAGTGTTTTTAGCATATTATTGATGATAATTGCTACGGCTGGTCATGACTCGTCGATTGCCATGGATTTCAAGATCTACTGGGCTAAACACGGTACTAATCGTTATATTACTATCAAGTAACTTCTTGTCTCTGAAATTAGTGCTAAATGTTATATTACTATTCCTTGATTGAATGATAACTTTGGATGTTGGATATTTTGAGCTCTATTCATAGTTTTGGTAAATATATAGCACATTTCTTTTAATTTATTTATTTTCATTTGTATAAGGCGTGCGTCCCTATACTTTTCAAAGTATGCAGATGTTTATACTCTATAATCATGGAGGTATATTTATTCTACATTTAAGTCATTCGTAGAGGTAAAGAAGAACATTTCATGTTGCCGAAGAAAATAATGTAAGGTAATCTGATTTTATTTTCTATATGAACACCAACATTTGAAGATGATTGTTAAGAATGTGCAATACTATTGTTTACCCCAATACATGTTTGAAAAGCACGAGGATTAGAATTAAAATTAATAATAGCAAATACACTAAACTGGTGGGTATGCATATTTCCATTATCTTGTAAGTGTATGTAGGTCGACAAATCAACCCTCCAAATGTAAATGAAAGAACAGGTTCAGGAGCCGTAGAGGTTTGTACTTTGTGCTATTATCTACAACACTGACCCTTGTTTGTGGGGTTAAGTTAACGCTCTACTATTTCATTTTAAGTTGCGCTGAAATTTGAGCACCGGAGTAGCAAATGTTGTAACTATGCCCCACCTTAAGAGTGGCAAATCTACACGTAAGTGGATTTTATTTTATTATATTATATATTTTACAAAATTTCAAATTTCGTGCATGCTTTTGTTAAAAGTTACAATGGATGAACTGGACAGTTTTTGCGTTCTTCTCTAGTGCACTTGGTGGCAGTCATGGCATACCACGTGTAGACTTCAAAAGACGCCAAGGTGACTAGGTATGTGTGTGAATTGCAGCCTTTCTTTGTCTTTATTTATTTCCTTCTTTGTAGGTTATGGACTCTGTGGTCCATGCAGGTTATGGATATGCTTAACCCTAGTCTTTGGGATGTCTGGAAAAACAATTCCCACACGTTAGTCACCTTTTTTTCAACTAAATAAAAAGAATTTATTTATGTATTCATTTTGGTTATCTGTATAACCTCTTAGATAACATCAAAATATCTTTTTTTCAGGATGTCCATTGAAATGGTAGCATGTATTGCCATTGAAGCTATCTCCATTTCAGAGAAATTGCACTCTAAAGGTTAATTTTCAGTAATAAATGCTTCAATTATGTCCTTTTTAGGATAGACTTTGATATTTGATTTAGTAGTAATGTTACCAAGTGCATACAGTAACTTGAGTCATTTCAAAGAAGCATTAATGTATGTACACACACATGAATATATAAGTTGTTGCATTGTCCTATAGGGTAAATGGAGTCTGATACTAACTGGACATTCTAACACATACAAATGTTGCAATATTGGAAACTTGTACGCATATGGTTTTGGTTGTGATTACTGGTCATAGGTGTTTATGGTATCATCTAAACTAGAATTTTTATTGTCATGTGGGCGTTGGAGCATTTGACACAACAGTATCAGGAAACTAGGACCTTTATTGCATATGCGTTTATACATTTACAATTTTGTGGTGCATAGCTTGGATACAAGTCTATAAATGGGGGTGTCAATTATGACAAATCGATCGATTTTGTAATACTATGCATTTTGATACAGGTCATGCTTGGCTAGTACTCGTTGGTTACGGTCAAAGGCTATCTCTGTTGGTGTAAACCAAATTAATTAAATTATAAATATATTCCAAAAGTCATTTAGTTGAACAGACATGTCATATTGTTTAAGAGACATGTCTCGTACTTCAAGAGTCATGTCATTTAGTTTAAGAGACATGTCTTATATTTTAAGAGTCATGTCTTATAATTGAAGAGTCATGTTTTTTCATGTATTATAAATAGGAATGCATGATGTAATGTTTGTATATAAAAATCATAACAAGCAAATAAGAAATATAATTCAATTTCTATTCTTCATTTTTTCAAAATTTATTTTCTTCAAACTGGCATCAGAGCCAAGTTAAAAAAAAAGTGAGAAGTTAAAAAAAGGAGAGGAAAAAAAAATATCTAACCAACTTGTTTTTCTTATCCCTCGCTTCAATGGTGAAAAATTCGATTATTGGAGTAATCTTATGAGATTATGTCTAGAATCTCAAGATTTATGGAGCGTCATCGAAGAAGGTGTAAGAGCACCTGATGATATATCAACACTAACTGCTGCTCAAAGAGATGTCTTGAAGAGCACAAAACAAAAGGATCGAAAAGCATTTTTTCAAATTTATCAAGCACTTGAAATTCATGTTTATGAAAGAATTTCGAAAGTTGCTAGTGCTCAAGATGCATGGAGGTTGTTTGAGAAAACCTATTCTGGACAAGATCAAGTTAAGAAAGTTCGTCTACAATCTTTACGAGCAGAATTCAAGAAGTTGGAGATGCGTGCGTGACAATGAGAAGATCTCGGAATATTTCACCCGAGTGACTTCTGGGTCTAATCAAATGGCTTCAAATGTAGATGACTGCTACACAATGTATTAGTGTTTATAATGCTCGACGACCAATGAAGCAAAGGTAATTTTTTTTTATAACTATTTTTAATTCTCTTCATAGATTTTTTGAGATAATTATTGAGTTCTGTGTATTTGGTCAATAGATATCACTACAATGTCGCGGATGTTAGATTGGCTCAGCATATTGAGAAAGGAAATGAGGATGGGCTATTTATTAGCAGTGTAGCTCTTGTTCGAATCTGTGGGCCCTAATATCTATTAATGGATGCAGGGACTCGATTTAGTGCTCAAGTTTATGAGTTTGTCTCCTTCTTTCATTCACAGGATCTCTTAAGCTCTTCTGTACACTCTCACATTTAAGTATTAATTGCAGTTAACTTATTATAATATATGGGGATAATACGAAAACTATCCATTTGGTTTAAACAAATTACAAAATACCCAGTTAGTTTTCAAATTGCAAACACTGCACTTTGAAGGGTGCTGATTATGGAAGAAACAAATTTTGGGGGTATTTGTAATTGTGAAAGATAAGTAATAATTAAAAAAAGAAGCTAAACTCCATGAGTAGTTTTGTAATTGACCCTTATATATATATATTATTTTCCATGAATTTTCTTGTGCCTATAAATATATATGGTTCTTTTAAGTCAACTTGACGACCAAAATTTATCTAATTACTTACATTGTGTGAACTGCAGGAGTGGATTATGGAACAATGGGAAAAGAACTATTACATCAGTGCAATAGCTGGGGCTAACAATGGGAGCTCGTTAGTAATTATGTCTAAGGGTTAGTGTCAAAATTCAGGACCTTAGAATATTTTCTGAATTAGTAGGCGATTTTCAGCTAATAATGGTTTTTAAATTATTTTACTATTAAAAATACAGTTACCCAGTATCTACAACAATCATATAAAGTTAGCGAATCTTTTCCATTTAAGTGGATCAAACATATTTCAATTACACCCCTAACCTTTTGAAATATAACAAATGACTCCAAATTCTTGTATGACTTTGTAGTAGTTAGAAAAACTGAAGGTTGTAAATTTAATGTTGGGCGAAAAAGTGTTACTTGTAATTTTTAGCAAAGTTGAGGGATGTAATTGCAGACATTCGATGATGACAGCAATTTCCATTAGCTCCGGTAACGGCAGGTGCCAAATTTAAGATGGATGTAACCTCAGGGGTGTTTATTGTAATTTACAATATTAGCATGGTCTTTTTATAGTTTGACCGAACATCAAGGGTAGTCTTTATAAGTATCCTATTAAAAAAATTGCCCGAGGTTCAGTCTGATTAAAAAAAAAATGTATGCTATCTTTCAAAAATACAAATACCCCGCTTAGTAGTTGTTTACATTTTACAAATTTGTACACTTAGTATTTTGTTATGTAAATGCAAACTTTAAGTAGGTGTTTTTGTAATTTGAATGATAACTTGATTTTGTTATAATTAGGGTAAGTCCAGGGATAGTTTTGTAATATAACTATATGTACTAATGAATTTCACAATTTATTTCACTTTTTCCCAGGTCGTGGAGTTGGATTTTCTTTATCTAAGTGAGGGTGTTCACAGGAGGTGGGATGCTGGCTACCGTATCACATCAACTGTAACCACTTGGGATCAAATGACACTTGTTCTTAGCATTCCCCGAAGAAAATCTACAGACGAGACACATGAGACGCTTCGAACTTCTGCTTTTCCGAGTGTACATGCTTTTCCGAGTGTTCATGTGAAGGTTGATTTTTTTTTTATATATTTTTTTTGTTGGGTTAATTACAAAAGTTCCCCTGAGGATTAGTTTAATCACAAAAAACAACTTTCATCATCTCCATAAAAAAACAAATCCCCCTTGATGTTTGTATTTGCTTAAACGACTAATTACAAAAAGTACTTTTGAGGTCTGACTTAATTACAGAAATAACCCAACTAAGTTTTCACATTACAAAAACTACCCTAGAAACTTTGTTGTCTCACATTTAACCCCTTCATAAACAAAATATACATTTCAGAACTCCCCTTTACAATTATAAAGATATTGAATTTATACCCGCAATTTTAACACTCAATCAAACCTCTTTTATTTTATTTTATTTAAATTTGAAAGTTAGTTGGTTTTTTCTGTGATTTGGTCAAACCTCAAGGGTCAAAATTAAATTATGTGTAATTATCCCTTTTGTTTATTAAATAATATGTGTAATTTGTATAATAAAAACAAATCTCAAGGGACAAAAGTAATATTTGGTTCTCAAAGTTACTCGATTATTTACTTTCATGAAAAATGGGCAAAAAAATCTTTACATTGCTTCTGTGTGCTATGGGAAAACCGTATCTCGAGGCATTGAGTTCACAGTAAAATTAATCGATCATTAAAAGGTATAGAAAAAGGCCAATTCTCTCTCTCTATTTGGACAATGAGACGCCTTTTCATCTGCTTTATGGACAACTCATTGTGCTATTGAGACCTTGACTGTTATTATATACACTAAATATGTATGTAAAACCTGGTCAGTAGACTGCAATGTGTCTAATTGCTTTAGGCAGTATTATTAGTTCACTTATTGCTTAATGTTTGTTTGTATAGAATCGAGCAATAATCTACTTTTCAAGTTCGAGTGCCCTGTATTATGATAAATGTAATCAGATTTTGCAATAGATATATGTAATTTGGTTTTGCAATAAATGAACCTGTTCTTTCATTTACACTGAATTCGGGTATTTTGAGTAACCTCTCTTTTGGTGATTGTGTGTTATTATGATTAATGACATGTGTTGTTTGATATTGGGATTATATAAATGACATATGTTTTGTGATTTAAATAGGTAATAAAATTGTAATATATGAGCAGGCATGGAAAAATGAATCTGGAATGAATTCCAAAAATGTGAAAATCTAGAACGGATATCAAAAAATCGTTCTAGAAAACAAACTTTCTAGAACGTCTGTTTCTTGAGACGTTCTGGAAAGAATACTTTCTAGAACATCTATTTTTTTAGACGTTCTGGAAAGTATACTTTCTAGAATGTCTGTTTTTTTGAGAAGTTTTGGAAGGTATACTTTCTAGAACGTCAATTTTTTTAGACGTTCTGGAAAGTGTACTTTCTAGAACGTCAATTTTTTGAGAGGTTCTGGAAAGTGTACTTTTCAGAACGCCTATTTTTAGAAATGTTCTGGAAAGTATACTATCCAGAACGCCTATTTTTAGAGACATTCTGGAAAGTATACTTTCCAAAACGCCTATTTTTTCAAGATGTTCTGGAAAGTATACTTTCCAGAACGCTTGTTTTCCGAGGCGTTCTGCAAAGTATACTTTCCAGAACGCCTATTTTCGAGGTGTTCTGGAAAGTATACTTTTCAAAACATCTTAAAAAAGGACGTTCTGGAAAGTTATTTTCCAGAACAGGAAACCGGTAAAAACGACTTTCTAGAACGACAAATATTTTTTCTAGAACGTCTCTGATAATCGTTCTAGAAATTCTGAAAATCTAGAACGCCTCAGCAGTGCATTCTAGATTGTCAGACTTTCTAGAACAGCTCCATACAGAACGCATCAGCAGAGCGTTCTGGATTTGCAAAAATAGGCGTTCTGGAAAGCTGTTTCTGCACTAGTGTTAGTATAAACACTCAATATACCGAGCCAAGATATTAGTATGGAAACCCTAGTATATGAGTACCCGAGGTTGTTAAAAAAATTTCTATTTATGTCCTAATCAAATGATTTACTTATAAATTCATTCATGGTTATGTATATTCAGCTTTTGATTTGAAGAAATCATAATTGATAACGTCCATATAATTCTTTAGAAAAGCTAAAATTTATTACTGATAAAAAGGAGTGGAGTCCCACAGCCTGGGCCCTCACTTTATACATAATAAAAAGAAAACACGAAAAACTACAAAAACACTAGGGGGAGTGGAGTTGTTTGACCCTTTCTCCACTCGTGTGTAGAACCTTATGGATACCTTGGCACATGTACCACATCTTTCATCGGAGTTCAGATTACTGTTGATGCAGGCACAAGTTCTTCACCATCATACACAATTTCTCTTCAAAAGTGAACTCGTTCTCAAGAGTGAGGTCTACGACTTCAAAGGCGAGATCACCAACACTTTTCTTATGATGATCACACTACGCCTAGAGTTATTGCAGTATAGAGAGTTCCTCTTTGGAGTAGCTATTGTCAGAAGAAGACATTATGTGACAAAAATATAGAAGATTTCTGGGGAAGAAGATGATGAGTAATTTAAGTTACTACTAAAAGCAAGCTTTAAATAATATAATGGTTGGAGTGAGAACTGAATCCAAAGGGACATCTTTTATAAGGAGCATTGTTGACAGCTCACAAGACTTCCTTCCATGTTAAACATCTACTATGAATTTATCAATCTATCCAAACATATTGTATTTACTCAAATCAATGTTGGTATAACTCTTTGTGATGTTTAAGATTTGCACTCGCTAACTTTGCTCTCTAGATTGCCGAATATTTCTTCTTACCAAATGGCATTGTTGATAAATGGAAGTTCACATGATATCCCTTCTCGATAAATATTTCTAAATCCAAAAGGTCTCCAAATCCTTCGTAATTACTATTCGAGTTTAGATCTCTCATTAACATCATGGTTCTGAAATTGTTTTAATAATCAAGCCTTCCCTTAAGATTCACAAGAAGAGAAAGGTAATGCTAAAATCTAAATCTCAAGAGATTCGAGGAATTCTAATGAGCTCAAATATGTTACCTCAGTCGAACAGGCTCATGCCGACTTGATGACCTACCAAGCTAGAATTCTCCACCTTGGAGTGTGTTGATGGCTTACCTGATTAGATAGAATATTCAGGAGAATTTAAACTAATTCATCCAGCCTGGAGCATGTTGGAGGACCAGGCTGATGAATGATCAACTCACCCGATGAGTGGGGGATCTCAACCTGAAGAAGAGTTGTCCCAGTGCGTCAGTTATGAGATATTGGTGCCCAATAAAATAGGGTTTGAGTCATCAACTCACAAAAGAGTCCTTAGGAAAGTATCTCTCCTTATGGTATGACAACACCTAGTTTCGTTCTAGTGAAAGGACGCATTTCTTGTTTATTAAGGCGCTACCTCTTACAAATAGGGATTCAGGTCCTCCTTCTAACTTACATTTTTTTGATATTTCATGCACTCATTGGTTGATAAATTATATCTTAAGCTTAAGAGTATCTACATCGGGAGAGCCCCAGTGCCATATTTGTAGGTGGTATTATCTCTAACCGATCTACTACTAGATTGGACAAAGTTCAAAGAAGCTATGGAGAAAGGCGGACAACGCTCGATCCTTTTACTGAAGTATCCAACTTTTATAGGCTCATGAAGGTATGATGAACAAGATAAGGGGAGGTCTCCTCTTAGAGAATCTAATACAAATGATCTATGGAGGACCTATGGATGGAGATTCAAACCAGACCGGGAAGGCTCGGGTGCAAGAGATCAAAGTAGGAAAGCCGCATTGCCTAGGAACACGAGATAGGGAGGACAAGCCTAAAGTATAGTTTAATCCAAAAGATGTAAGTTGTACTTAGACTCCCTATAATAATGCTTTGGTGATAACTACAGAGATTGTGTGATATGATGTGCAGAGGATTTTTTGATATAGAGAGTTTGATAGACGTACTGTTCTATAATTTTCTTAAATAGTTGAGGCTGAATATAATTTAGGAGCAGTGAACACCCTCATCTATGGATTTAGTAGGGTAAAATCTTCCCATTGGATAAAGTAGTTCTACTGGTGGTACTTGGACAGTACCCCAAAAAAAGGGTAATTGGGGTAAGGTTCCTAGTGGTAGCCACAACATAATTGTATAGTGAGATTTCGGGACGAACTTTGTTGAATACTTTTCGATCAGTGATATCAACATATCACATGTGGCTAAAGTTCTCAGTAGGCAATGAGGTTAGATCAGTGATAGGGGACCAGTACCAATCACGTGCATGTTATATGTCATCCATTTGAGATGGCATACAGACTAATAATAAAGGTGTTAAAGCCTAGAGTGAAAGACTAATGATTAAGAATATGATAGAGGCCCTAGAAGTAGGAGCAAAAAACCCTAGAGAAAGGTAGAAGTAGTTTTAGATGGACCAGGAAATGCTAACAGAGAGTAAGCAAATAAGCAGTAAAACATGATTGGAGGGCGAGCTTTTCTAGAATATAAACATACAAAGAGAGTATCCTTATTGCCTTCCATATCTAATTATCAAACTATTTTCTTGATTTTTTGAAGAACACATGAGGGGATTCAGCTTGCGCAGCTTGAAACTGGGTTGTATGCGATTCCCTTACGAACTCTTCCCGGCCTTATGATAATTATAGGTCGGGTTAGTGGCTCTAACTTGTGTATCTTATGATTGGGACGGATGCGATTCCCTTACACACTTTTCCTCTCCTGATGATAGTTTTAGGCTGGGTAAAAAGCTCTAGCTTGTGCAGCTTACGACTGGGCTAGATGTATTTCCCTTACGAACTCTTCCTGAACTGATGATAATTGCATGCCAGGGGCTCTAAATTGAGAAACTTGCACTATTACAAAAAATGCCATTGGAACAGGGTTATAGGCATCGATTGTCGTCAAAAACCGATGCCTATAGTCGCGCGGGGTCTTTTTTATAATTAAAAAAAGTTATAAGTGTCGGTTTTTATCCAAAAACCGATGCCTATAGTCGCGCGGTTTTTTTTTGTAATAAATTAAAGTTATATGCATCGATTATTAACAAACAACCGATGCCTATCTATTAATAGCATCGATTGTTATTCAACAACCGATGAATGTAATAATAAGGTTACCGAAAAAATTCATTAAAATAAATAGACATCGGTCTTGGTCGAACAACCGATGCCTATATAATCCGAAAAAATCAATATGCATCGGTTGCTAAACACCAACCGATGCCTATAATAGAATATAAATCCAAAAAATATATAAGCATCGGTTCGTGCATAGCAACCGATGCCTATAGCCAAGTGTGGGCATCGGTTCATTTTAGAACTGATGCCTATTCAAATTTAATTACGCGCCCATTCGCGGGAATAAGGTGATCATAAGTGGCTGAGCAAAAATTTCAAAACTTTAAGCATCGGTTTTTATGACATTAACCGATGCTAATAATAATAAAAAATTCTAAAATTTTGTATAGTAAATAGCATCGGTTGTTGTCTGACAAACGATGTCTGGAACCAAGTTAGAGCATCGCATCTGTTGAAAACCCGATGCTTATTCAAATTTAATTATGTGCGCGCGCGGCGAGAAAAAAACATTAAAATCGGCAAAAAAATTTCAAAAAATAAAGCATCGGTTGATTACTCAACCCGATGCGTATATATATTAAAGTCTAGGATAATAATAGCATCGGTTTACTTTCAAAACCGATACTATTTATTTTGGCATCATATATGCATCGGTCTCTCTGTCAAAAATCGATGCATATTGTGAAATCCTGTACAGTTCTCTAAAATGCCGGCATTTTTAAAATTAGTAGAAAAACTCATAATTCTGAATTGAATCTTCACATTTATAATTGATGAACAGAAATTCAAAACTCCACCCAAATATCTTTCATCTTTGCAATTAAATTTGTGCACTGTCTCTTTGCAAATTGCAAGGTATGTATTTATTTTTTTTGCATTTTATTGTTTTACATATAATTTATATGCATTTAATCTTAAAAGGTGTGAAGCAGCATTAATATTTTTTTAAATCCTAGATTGCATACGGTTTGTTCCTGGAAATTGAAAAGGCATGATGCATCAGGAAATTGAAGAGGCATATATGAATTTAAAAAGGTGCACTCAACTTGTTTGTATAAATAACCCTAAGACTGAATTACCTGGGATGCCTGCGCCCATAAGAAATCCCGAAACCACCCATTAATAGTAATAGAACGTGTTTCCTCCCCTGTTTGTGGAATAATATTAATCTTCACAACACCTTTCTGCCCCTTGAAATTTAAAGCTCGATCTCTTCTTAAAAAAATAATGGCTGACAACACGATTTCGGGACCGCTTCGCAAACTAATGGAAACTCAAGAAAAACAAATTGTCTTGCTGATGAAGCAACTGCAGGAAGAACGTTCCGCAGACATGCGGAACGTAGCCGACAAGTTAGAAGCAATCACCAACATTCTGAGCAGTATAAATGCTCATTGGGGTGAGGTGGTGCTCTCCATCTCCAAGCTCGAATCTCTTCTCATCACCAATCTTGGTGCTGATGGTGATGATGTTGGTAATTCTCAGGCAGGAACGAAGAGGAAGGCTGTCGATGCTTGATTTTTCTTCATGCCTTTGTAATTTTTAATTTTTTTTTGCATTTGTAACTTTTTTTACTTTTGGTAACTGGACTAAAAATCATTATATTAAATTGTTGTGTGCTTTTTTTTTAACTGTGCTACTTAATAGTATGGAATAAAATAAAGTTTAGGTTTGTTTTGAACTTTTAAGGACTACAAACAAGTTCAGTTGACTCATACATGTACATGTGACTGACCTAACAAAACATCATGTAAAATAAATTGTACGAATTCCTAATAATAGAGTATTATAATTATCACAAAATCTCTGATACACATAAAACAGTAGATAACTTGTTGGAGGAACACTTGTCTTTCGATAGTCAACTTTGGTTTGTTTAACATAATAATAAAAATAATAATTATAATTAGTTGAATTTTTTATCTCAAAGTTAATTATAATATAATATGAATTCTAACACTACATAAATTTTGTCAAGAAAAAATAATAACAACAAAAAAAAGTAATTAATAAGAAAAATAAATTATGAACAGAGATATATGCATTTATATTTTCTGGTAAATTAATTTTTTGTTTCTTTGTTAGTTTTTTTATTGAGTTCTTAATTCAATTGTGCATCGGTAGAGAATGGATCGATGTTGGATGTATGGTAGACGTAATACACTTGAATATATTCAAGGGGTTGAAAGTTTTCTTAGATTTGCTGTGGAGAATAAAGCTAAGATTGCTTCGGAGACGATTGTGTGTCCCTGTGTTGATTGCAAAAATCTGAGGCAATTTCGGACTACGGACCAAGTGAAGAGCCATTTGATACGTCATGGTTTTAAAGAAGGTTATTCACGATGGATATGGTATGGTGAAACTTTACCTGATAATACAGCTCACTCGCCAGCTCTGTGTACGTATGGTACTAGTGATAGTAATATAGAGACCGACGAGGATCTAGACAGTGATCGAGATGAAATGTTGCATGACATAGGAGGTGATGTCAATAATGTTACTGCGTTTGGAAGATTATCTACTGATGCTGGGAAACTGTTGTACCCTAACTGTACCAAATTTACAAATTTATCGTTCATGCTTAATCTATATTATCAGAAGGCGAAGAGTGGATGGAGTGATACAAGTTTCTCGGGGTTACTAGAGCTTCTAAAAGATGCATTTCCTGATGATAACGAGCTTCCCACTTCAACCTACAAGGCGAAAAAAATGTTGTGCTCGTTGGGTCTGGAGATCGAGAGGTTACATGCATGTCTAAATGATTGCATATTGTATCGGAATGAATTCAAGGATTTGCGGGACTGCCCAAAATGCGGGTAATCGCGCTATAAAAAAAAGGCACTGATGATGGTGGGCTTGTACAAAAAAAGGTCCTCCGGCCAAGGTTTTAAACTATCTCCGGGTTATTCCCAGATTCAAACGGTTGTTTTCAAATGCTAAGGAAGAAAACAATTTGTAGTGGCATGCTGAAGGAAGGAAAAAGGATGGAAAACTAAGACATCCGGCTGATTCTCAGCAATGGAGAAACATTGATAGTAAGTTTCCTGAATTCAGTAGTGAGAAGAGAAATCTTCGGCTAGGAATGTGCACGGATGGAATGAACCCATATGGAAACATGAGCAGTCGTCATAGTACTTGMCRGGTTCTTTTAACAATTTATAATCTTCCTCCTTGGCTATGCATGAAGCGTAAGTACATCATGCTGTCTTAGTTGATATCCGGACCTAAGCAACCAGGGAATGACATAGATGTGTACTTGGCACCTCTTATTGAGGATTTCAAAAAATTATGGAACGAGGGTGTGACCATCTTTGATGCTTATACTCAAACAAATTTCACCTTATGAGCCATATTTTGCACGATCAATGATTTTCCAGCCTATGGTAACTTGTCTGGTTATGCAAATAAAGGAGCTAAGTCATGCCCCATTTGTGAAGATGAGGCAAGTAGTATTTGGCTGAAAATGGTAGAAAAAATGTGTACATGGATACCAGGGGCTTTCTCCCAAGTCAGCATCCTTATAGAAAAAAAAAGAAGATTTTCAATGGGAAAACTCTGGACCGGGTTGCTAGGTCGCCATTATCCGGACGTGCAATTTACGATCTTTTTAAAGATATTGATGTTGAGTCTGGAAAACTTTCTAAAATTGTCTCAACGGGTGGTTGGAAGAAGAAATCATATTTTGGGGTCTACCATACTGGGAACATTTGTTGGTCAGGCATTGTATAGATGTGATGCATGTTGAGAAGAATGTATGTGACAGTGTTGTTAGAACATTCACTACAAAAAAACAGCAAATTTCCGAGGGATTTTCCGAGGGAACGAAATTCCCTCGGAATTTTCCGAGGGAACACCGAGGGAAATAAAAATCCCTCGGTTTTTTCCGAGGGAATTCCTTTCCCTCGGAAAATCCCTCGTTCAATTGTGTTTTTATTTTTTTCACTCGGTAAAATTAATTCATAATGATAATTATAATTTTAAAATCATTGATTTACTTTACTTCCTCTCCTGCAATATAAAACCTGAGTCATACCCCTCTGCGGTGGGAACCAACTGTCGTCGGGTCTGTGATGTACCCGCGTCGGAACGGGGGTCTCTGATGAAGGTGTATGCGACGTCATTTTTAAAAAAAATAATAAATCAAAACCGAGGGAATCTAATATCCCTCGGTTTTCCGAGGGACTACTTCCCTCGGAAAAACCCACCCGTCGGTCATCCCCTCGGTTTTCGGTTTCGGTAAACATGGCGGGAACATTTGGCGCCCTAATTTC
>BMAC01000232.1:170920-216736 GCA_014905375.1 Phtheirospermum japonicum
ACAAAGGTTTATTACATAAATAAATAGTGTTCTATGGATGTGGGGAGGGGGGAAACTGCTTGCTGCTGCTGATAGGGAGCGGGGAATTGCTGCTGGAAACGAGCGTACATCTCAGCCATCTGGGCGTTCGTCCGCGCCTGAAATTCCTCCTGCTGCCGGCGCTCCTCCGCACGCTGTCGCCTTTCCTCGGCTGCCTGCTGCTGCAACGCCTCAAGCTGCGCCCTCTGAGCCTCGACCTGCGCCTCGAGCTCTCTGATCTGTCGTCTATCAGCCTGGGATGAGGAGGAGGTGGAAGAGTCGCCCTTCAGTAAACCCTTCGCAGCAGCCACTATCTTCCCATACGCGCCGGTGCCGTAAAGCCGTCCCTTCTTCACACCCGGCGACGCCGAGGTTACTGTTTCGATTGAACGCATGTAATTCATAAATTTTCAAATATTTCTTTTATTATAATTGATTTATTTCTTTGACTTTTCTTTAATTGCTTTTTTTAATTTTTTGGGAATCTTAATAATTAAACAAGAATTAAAATTAAAACAAAAAATTAAAAATTAATAAAAAAAATTAAAAAATTAAAAATACCGAGGGAAAGTTCCCTCGGAATTTTGAAAAATCCGAGGGAATGGGAATCCCTCGGAAATCCGAGGGAAATATTTTCCCTCGGAAATCCGAGGGATTTTATTCCCTCGGAAATTAAAGAATTCCGAGGGAAATGTTCCCTCGGATTTCCGAGGGATTGTCCGGTAATGGTTCTGAGGGAAAAAATCCCTCGGAATTCCCTCGGTTTTGTAATTCCGAGGGATTTATTTCCCTCGGAACCAATTTCCGAGGAGGGTTTTTTCGAGGGAATTTTTCCCTCAGAATTTCCCTCGGTTTAACCAAAACCGAGGGATTTTTGCTTATTTCCGAGGGAAAAATCCCTCAGAAATTTTGATTTTTTTGTAGTGATTATTAAACATTCCAGGTAATACGAAAGATGTTATTAACTCTAGACAAGACTTGGTGGAAATGGGGATACGAGAGAAGTTGGCTCCGAAAAAAACTGACAAGAGAAGTTACCTACCTCCAGCTTGTTATACCATGTCAAAAAAAAGAGAAAATCAGTTTTTGTGGGTGTTTGAATAAAATCAAGGTTCCTTCTGGTTATTCTTCGAATATTAAAAAGCTCGTTTCAATGAGGGACCTGGAATTGGTTGGTATGAGATCTCATGATTGTCATATCTTAATGCAGCACATACTACCGGTTGCAATTCGAGGCTCATTACCAAGAGATGTGAGGCGTACAATAACAAAGCTTTGTCGTTTTTTCAACGCAATTTATAGTAAAGTTATTGATCCTGAAATATTAGATGATTTGCAGGCCGACGTTGTTAAAACGTTATGCGAGTTTGAAATGTTTTTTCCTCCATCATTTTTTGACATTATGGTTCACTTAATTGTCTACTTAGTTCGAGAGGTTAAGTTGTGTGGGCCGGTTTTCTTGAGGTACATGTACCCGTTCGAGAGGTACATGGGTATAATAAAAGGATTTGTGAGGAATCGTTCTCGGCCTGAAGGGAGTATCATTGAAGGTGACGCTTCCGAGGAGGTAATTGAGTTTTCCTAAATCTCGCCACGAGGGAAGGATTGCAAGAAAAGGTACTATTGGGCTCAAAGCATTCTTTGCAAATTCTAAATTGCGCATCCAGGCACACAAACTCGTATTGCAACACATTTCTGAGGTCCATCCATACCTCGACCGACACATGTCCATTTTAAAACAGCAGAAACCATCGAGGGATGAAATATGGGTGACCAGAGAACATAATCGCACATTTTATGAATGGTTCAAAGAGACAGTAATGCAAGAGTTATCTAGGACACCTAATAACATCACTGAAACAGTCAAGTGGTTAGCATATGGCCCTACTTCACATGTGAGGTGTTATGAAGGTTATGGCATCAATGGGTATACGTTTTACACGAAACATCAGGATGATAAAAGTGTGCTGCAGAATAGTGGTGTCTCAATAGTTGCATTAATGAGCGATTGTTCGAGTGCAAAAGGTAAAGGACCAGTGGATGCTTCTACGTTAATCTATGGGATCATTGAGGACATTTGGGAACTTGACTATAAATTTTTCAAGATTCCTCTTTTTCGATGTAGTTGGGTCGACAACGGACGGGGTGTGAGGGTTGATGATTTGGGATCCACTTCGATTGATTTTAATCGGTCGGGGTATCGGGATGATCCATTTATACTTGCATCACAAGCCAAACAAGTCTTTTATGTTTCTGATCCTGCCGATTCTAGGTGGTCTCTGGTCCTTCCCATCAAAAGGAGTATTGTTAGTGTTAGCGATGTCGTAGTTGAAGACGAGTACGACCACTTCGATGAAACCCCACTATTTTCTATTGATATTAATGGACCTCCGATAACCTTAGGTGATGGTTATATTCATTCTGGCCATGGAGAAGGAGAGTGGATTGAAAACAAAGATTAATGCACTAAACCTATAAGTCTATTTTTTGGGACGTTGAAATTTACTTGATCATAATAAGTTATACCAGTTGTTTCTGACTCATTTTTTTGTCTCAATTATAAACAGACATCCTTTTGCTTGGAAGAAGCTTCATGCGGGGTTAAGAACCGACTCATCACTGTGTCTTCATCTCCATGGTGGTTGCATTGTGTTTTTTATTTTATTTTATTATTAATTTTTAATTTTTTTTTGTGTGTGGTTAGGAAAAAAACACACACACACCTTTTATTGTTGTTTCAGTCTGGTTTTGTTATCGGTGGATCTCCCTTTGTACTAGTGGATTTGGTTCTTTTACCAAAATAGCAAGTTAGGAAAGACACTATGTAATTTCATATAGACAGTTTAAGAATAAATTTTAGTTTTAACCTACGTGAAATATGGTTAAAAGCCACATCCCAAGTGTGTGTTTTGTAATGATCTCTTGTGTAAGTATCAAATTCTGAAGTGTTTGTATTGTAAATATAAGTTTTGAACAAGGTTTATTTTGTAAATATTGTTTTTTTTTTTGGGGTAGATGTATATTTACCCATAAAATTCAAACCAGTGCCTAAACAATAAGCTTTGTTCTTGATTTTTTTCATGCCAGAATGTCAGTAGCATTGGTTTTTAACATTAGCACCGATGCTTGAAGTGTGTCTAAAGTTTTTTCATTTTTTGGCATCTCAGATATACCCTTAAACGAATATAGTTTTGTAAGATCAATATTGATATGTATAAACGAAATTCTGTTTTTAATAAATGTATCTTGTAATCAAAGGTTTGAAACAGAAATAATCATAGAATTATTTGAAGTGAGCTATTTCCTATGGACATACTTTAAGCATTAGTCGTAATGGTAATAACCGATGCTACTGTTAAGATCTTAGGAAAATTAAAAAAAATAATAACTTTAGACGGGCTACGGGCAGGCCCTAGCCAATCTGATTAAAGATCAAAGCTGGGGCCACGCGCCATGTCCATCAAGCATAGTAGTTCTAGGCCAGTCGAGCCCAATTGTGAATCCCCGGACCAGGGGTCGATTCCGAATGGTCCAAGGGAGGAGAACATTTTTAGCTTGCCATATTTCGAAATAGAAAGGCGATGTGGGATAGGTGGGATTACGCAAAGGAAGCTACTGGT
This sequence comes from Phtheirospermum japonicum, assembly GCA_014905375.1. Classification (NCBI taxonomy): domain Eukaryota; kingdom Viridiplantae; phylum Streptophyta; class Magnoliopsida; order Lamiales; family Orobanchaceae; genus Phtheirospermum; species Phtheirospermum japonicum. The sequence goes on from BMAC01000232.1 coordinate 174,559, forward strand.
GGGAATAAGGAAGATAAAAGCAAACTTTTCATGTTCAAGAATTAAACAACATCAAACAACATCAAGAATTAAAGGATGAAAACGGAAAATAATGGTAGAGGATATCAACACAAAACGGAAATTTCATTTAAATAAACAAATCAGTTCATTCATTAAAGAAAAGTACAACAGTTCATTCATTAAAAAAAAAGTACAACATTCATTCGTCTTCGTATTTTTTCAGCTTCTCCTTCAAGATTTTGCATTTCTAGCATCTCAAATATTGATATGTATATATACCAACGAAATGTTGTTTTTAATAAATGTATCTTGTAATCAAAGGTTTGAAACATAAAATAAGCACATAATTATTTGAAGTGAGCTATTTCCTATGGACATACTTTAAGCATCGGTCTTATTAGTAATAACCGATGCTACTTTTAATATCTTAGGAATAAAAAACAACTTGTGACGAGATACGGGCAGGCCCTAGCCAATCCGATTAAAGATCAAAACCCGGGCCACGCGCCATGTCCATCAAGAAAAGCAGTTCTAGGCCCATTCGAGCCCAATAGTGATTCCCCAGACCAGGGGTCGATTCCGAATGGCACAAGGGAGGAGAACATTTTTAACTTGCCAAATTTCCTCTTAGAAAGGCGATGTGGGATATGCAGTAAAGGAAGCTGCTGGTGGGAAGGAATAAGAAGAAGCTATTGAACCCTTGTTATTACATTGAAGATTGTTCCTTTTTATGTGGTGTCCCAAATTATGATGTATGCCAAACGATTGTTGTTAATAATTGTCACTTTGAATGGCTTTGTAAAGTATTTTTGTTGTGTATTTTTTTTTTTTTTGCTTTTCTTTCAAATTGCTTTCTTTTTCCAATTTAGAACTACCATTATGTTATAAGGATCGGTTATACATCTCACTTCAAAACCTATGCTTAAAGATTATCAATTGTATCGGATGGTATATAGACAATCGATGCATATAATCTTAGCAACCAAATTATTTCAGGCTCACTGTGTAGCTGGAACTTCGTCTAATCAGAATAATTAAAGTATTCATTTCATTTGGATGCATAAACATTAATGTTTTTAAACTGACTTATTTAAGAGCAAATTAGACATTCAAGCACAAAACTATGACAAATTAAGAATACCCTCGTTAATATACACTAACATTCATGATTTTGTGGATTTGCCATTTGCCTCAAAATCTTGTGAAATATTTTTTTGGTATAAATGTGGAGTGAGGTTATGGGTGGAACATATACAAATAACTAATATAAGGGTAGATTTGGAACTACAAAACGTATATATTGCATGTTTCCCAATAAAAAATAGGGGTTTGTATTTAATGGATATCTGCAAGGAGTAGTAATCATTTTATATAATTAGTAGGAGGTGTCAATAGCATACCATTTTCACGCAAGCTGAAATTAATTGTCAATGTGGTTTGTGGTTTGAGGTCATGTCAATTAAATGATCAATTTCACAGCCTTTTGAGTTGCCCAACCTCTTCATTTTCTATCTAAATTTGCCATCAATAGTTTCAACTCACTTTTCCCTTCATATTAGAGATGACTTTATTAATCATATATGATGTCGAGCTCGGGGTTCGGAAGCAGCGACGACGAGGCTGGTCCATCCGGCCTCGTAGAACAACTCAAGGCAGAGATAGTCCGCCTCAAGAAAGACTTTGTGGATTAGATGTTCCACATTGTTGAAATCCTTCTCGAGAGCCAGCGATATGAGGAAGAGCGGGATCGATTGGCAGCTGAGAATGAGGTGTTGAAGGAGAAGCTGAAGAAGTATGAAGATAAATGAACGGCTGTTGTATTTTCTTTTTAAATTTTTTTAATTCCTGTATGGTTTATTTTAATGAAACTTTCGTTTTATGTTTTCGTCCTTTCTTGATGTTGTGGTTGTTATCTATTTTGTCATTATTGTACTCTGTTTATTTTAATGAAAATTTCCGTTTTGTGTTGATATCCTTTGCCGTTTTCATCCTTTGATTCTTGATGTTCTTTATTTCTTGAACATGAAAACGTTGCTTTCTTTACTGCATAATCCCACCTATCCCACATCGCCTTTATAAGAGGAAATATGGCAAGTTAAAAATGTTCTCCTCCCTTGGACCATTCGGAATCGACCCCTGGTCCGGGGAATCACTATTGGGCTTAACTGGGCCTATAACTGCTTTGCTTGATGGACATGGTGCGTGGCCAGGGCTTTGATCTTTAATCGGATTGGCTAGGGTCTGCCCATATCTTGTCACAAGTTTTTCTTTCCTAAGATAGTAACAGTAGCATCGGCTATTACTAATAGGACCGATGCTTAAAGTATGTCAGTAGGATCGATTTGTATGAAAACAACCGATGCATATATATTGGTTGACCTTCTGTCCCGCGTTTTTTTAACCAGAGATGAATACGCATTGGCTCTTAGCAAAAATAACCGATGCTTAACCCAAAAACCTACGATATATTAGTTTTCAAAACAACAAGTATTAAAACCCTTGGAAAAACACAAAATTGGCCTTCAAAAATTCGTCCACACATCTTGCCGAATTATCTTCTATCCCATATTAATGATGACTTTAATTCCAACATTCACCAAGACCATTCTCATGCCGCTGTCACGTTTCATGGTATATGTGCTTTATCCATTTTTTTTTTCTTTTTCTGTTCTGATATATATTTTTTCTGATTTGTGTTTTGTATGATTTTTTGTAATTCTGAATAATTGTCGACACAATTGCAGCATATCCCGCAGAACATTGTCCAGTTTTTGGCAGAGCTTCTGAGCAAGGATTTTAAATTACACAATCCCATTGGGCAGACTTGGGATGTCACAGTGGAGTTGTTTGGTGAAGATGGTGACCAAGTTTGTTCTCTCGATAACTAACTCAAGTTTGTTGATGAACAACTTTGCGTGTTTAAGTTCCCTTATTCGATTTGTGTTATTTGTGTTCTTCTATGTTCAAGACGGTGATACGACTGTGAATTATATTTCTTCTTATGTATAAATTTCATTAGTGATGTGTTGTTTAAGTTTCTACAAACTAGATATGACTTAGAGTTTCCATTTTGTACTCTTTTTTTTTTGTTTATTGTAAGCGCAGTTCAAAGGGGAGTGGCTCGGTTTTGTGGAGGACAACAAAATTAGAGAGGACTATTCCGTTTTGTTCATAAATAATGAGCCTTATATTTTTGACGTAATAGTCTTTGACGGCAAAGGCGTTTCAAGCAATCAATTTGTAGGTGTGAAAGATCCTGACCTTGAGCTGACTCATTTCCCTTCTTTCAAAGTACCAGTATCGAAGACTATTCTAGAGCGTGGACGATTAGTAAGTTGAAGATTTTTTAAATTATATGCAACTAATACACTTTCCACCAATTATTAATTTGAGGTTAGCAGCTTCTAATCATGCGAGCTTTTTATAGGCCATTCCAAAGGACTTCTGGACTGGGCATGTGGTCCCAGGAGGTAATGGTCATCAGGTGAAGGCTATAATTATAGGGTTTGCTGATTAACGTTGGGTTGTTGATGTATCAAGCTGGGCATCAGATGGTCGCCATGTCCTTACTGGCTGCCAGGAGGTTCTTGAAGGCTTATGTTTGCCACTCGACTCAACCTTCGACCTTCATATCGTGGATCTCCCATCTTTAGTTTTTGTTTTGTCATTGCAATTTTATAAGTGTTTGGGATGGAATCAGATGTAATGGGGAATTGTTCTATGTTTGGACTATGTGAATGCTTAATCTTTTGCAGTAATGGTTGTTATGAGGCCAAAAAATTAATTACTTTATAGCCTTTTTATTTATGTGTCAGGCATTTAATAACCTCTGAGATTGGTTGTATTTATTCTCTCCTCCTAGCGTTTATTAACGAATCCCCTGTGTTAGATTAATTGATTTAGAGTTGCTTAATTAATTTAAGGTTCCATTTTACTACTTCTATGGAAAATAAGAAACATTAAAATTGGACTAATTTATCATTCGATTAAAAAACATTACTCTCCCGATCCCAACACATGAACAACAGAACAATCACATTAGCAAATTCCCTTTCTTTGTTTCATACCTAGCAAGTCAAACAATAAACGGCGTACAACACACTAAAACCACATACACCATAGAGACACCTTTTAGCTATTTTTTATCCAGATAACAAACCAAGTAATCAAAAGCGTCGTGCACAACCAACATTCTTGATTTCGCTTCTTCTTAACATATTCTTCAAGCTTACAATTTTTAGCTGCAAGTGCTTTCAGGTTTGTTTCGTGCTTATTCACATTTAATTCAAGTCTCTTTACGTCGGCCTCCAACAATTGAACTTCAGCTTCAAATTTATTTGCTCGTCTTAAAAGCCCGGGAATAATTTGAGTAGCTCTTGGGCACAGTGGGTCCTTTAAGTCATTTGAAAAAATTACACCCTTCAGTCTCCTATAATATAATTTACTCCAATCAAAATTAATGCAAACAACCCCTTTAACTACGAAAAATGAAGACTATCAGAAAATTCAAGCAAAAGCACGACACACCCACAAAAATCTTAAGTAACAGTCATTGTAACTACAATTGGATCCCATGTTAACATCTTATACAAAACCCCCAAATAATTATTAGCCCTAATATCTAAAAATAGGAAATAAATTCAACACTTACATGAAATCTTGGACAACTTATATATCTCCTCCCGGGATTGAGGTCGGTCCATGATGTCCGACAAACGACATCATCATCACAATTGCATTTTCCTCTTCCCACAATGAACTCAGATCTTTGCCTCCAGGCCATTTCCAAACAGATTGTCGAAATAGCACCCTTAGACTGAGATGTGGTATATTTATTACAAACAGTTTTAGGAGTTTTCAGATTGCACCCTAAAGTTTTAGATGTTTATGTTTTTTGCCCTAAATTTCCAGAATTCATAAATACCGTTTATGGGAGTTTAATTTTGTGATAGTCAAAATTTAGGCTTAAATGAACAAACAAGTCTTTCAAAACATATAATTATATTTTAATTTCATTGCCAATAAAAATTAGCGTGGCGACCGCAAAAGGGCGAAACGAGGCTCTCCATAAAGTAGCCTTTGTCTTGAAATTGATCATAACCCCCGTTGTCGACGACCAAGGACCTCAATGATCTATCTTTTACATTATAAACAACCAAACGAGCTCCAGCCATCAAAATAACCTCCTCCTCCTCATCTCCAACAATATACAAAGGCGTGAACTGTTTTGCATGTAATTGTTATGTTTTACTTGTTTTTTAATTAGGGTTTTACATTATTTTTAGAGGTTCTTGAGTCGTTTAGCTTTGTTTTCTAGGTTATTTTTCTTGTTCTAGGGTTGTTGTGTTCTTCTTTTGATTTGTGGTTAAATTGGGTTAATTGGTTTTAATCGATCTATGTTTTGATGTAATTCTAGGGTTTTGATATTTGAAATTCTCATTTAATAAGTGGCATAAGGCTTTTAAATCAAGCTAGGGCATGGAGGCTAAAAGTTCAAGCCTAGCCTTGCCTATTTGCATGCCTAAATAGGATCCACAATGCTCCAAAATGGGCAAACTTTCTGGAATGGTGGCCCATTTTCGTGCCTAGGACGCCCATTTCAGCGCCCAGCCCTTGGAGCAAGGCATGGCACGCACGCCATGCCCGATTCAGAACCTAGAGCGGCACCTGGCACCTTCCGAAAGCCCAGCACCATGCCCAATTTAGCGCCTGGTTGCCAGCGGAACTCACGCCCAGCTCCCCGCCCCATCGTCTAGCGGCCTGCCAACTTACGCCCGAAGACACGCCCAGGCTAGCGCCCCTGCGCCTAGAGGCCTGCCCCTTCGCGCCCAAGGCGGCGCCCGATCCGGTGCCTAGCTTGCTCATTTCATGTCAAACCCGGTCAAACCCAGAATTTAAGCCCCTAAAGCCCAATTTGACCCATTTAATCCAAATCACACCTAGTATAAATAGGAAACAACTCTCCTTTTTGCATTTTTATCACTCAAATTTCCCAAACTTGCATGGGTTTTGGAATATTTTCCCTCTCTTGTTCTTAGTTTAATTTTGAATATTGCCTTGGGTTTGGAAGCTCAAGATGAATCCAAGTACTCCCTTGGGTTTTTACTTTGATGCAATTTAATTCAAGTTTGTACTCTTCCCTTTTAATTCAAGTAAGCTTACCTTCATTTTTATGCTTTGTTCTTCAATTTCATGCTTGTTCTTCATATTATGCCTTTTCTCTTAGCTACTTGATTTCTTGCTTGATCTTGTGAATTGACTATAGAATCTTGATGAGTGACACATCTAGGCTATAGATCGGGTCCTTGATTGGTTTAATCTTGTGTTTTTCCTATGCTTTATTTAGAATCTAATTTTCATGCATAGTTTTGGCTTGAATCCTAGATCTATTGCTTGATCCTTGTTGTTTCACGTAAAGTTTCGAACTTTGACGTTAATTTCCATTGCTCTTGCTATTTGTGCTTTTAATTTTAGTAAATTTGCATTTTCAAGTTTTTATGTGCATGCAAGCTTGGTTGTACCTTGTGCATGCATGCTTGTACTTGATGAAACAATGCTTGTTTTTGCTTATTTCTTTGATTTGCTTGCATTTACATATTAAGGCATACGACCGCGGCATCCTACCAACTTGCTATTTCAATTCCTAGTTTAGATTAGTTAGTGTACTTGCTTTATTTTCATTTTCCTTTTATTTTCAAAGCTTGAAACACCTTGAGACATGTAATTGAATCGATCTCCAATAATACCAAGCCATGAACCTTTTAATTTCTAAATCCACGAAAAAATACACTTCATGAAACAAGACAAAACTCCATTATAATAAATGATGAGTTTCGTCCAAGACCATGCCACACCATACTCTTTCATAAGCCAAACATCCGTTCTTTGGTCACCGGTTCCCTATCCACCAAACAAAGAAATCCCCCAAAAACCACAAGTGCATTTGTTGAAAACTCGCTAACCATATTGACACCAACAGGTGGGGTGATTTCGAAATATGCCTCGGTAACCAAATCTAAAGCAATTATTACAAACTCCAGCTTTCCAAATTCACTCATCTTATAATGCAGCAAATGGATAGCCCCGTTGAGAAATTTTCCGCAGGGGATGCAAATTACTAAATTACCATAAGGCGAGGTCTTAAGCCTTTTCCAGACACCCGTTTTCATAGAGTACACATATGCACCATCGCAACGGTTAGGCATGAATGGGCCATCATAATCCAAATCACAATAAGAAAGTAAAACCACCCTATAATCATCTCTGGCACTATCATACCCGTATCCACATGCGACATGGGTAGTCTCACCCCTAAGCAGAGGTGGAGGAGGTAGATCCACCTGCTCCAGAGTAATGGGGTTCACCAAAACCATCCCACCAGTTAGATTGAGTAGCAGTATAGTAACCCATCGCATGAACCCAAAACCAATCTGCACACACCTTTAAACTCGAGCTCTCTTGAATTGGCGCTAATGTTGCCTTTTATGATTTCGATGGAGCGAATGGTGTTAGATGGGGTGATGAGAGTGAGATATTCTTGGCGGGGTGTTTTTCGAGCGAGGTGGGATTTGATGAACTGACCAGTGGAGAGCAAGCTGCACCATATTTTTGATAAAGACCTGAGCCTGCCTATCATATTTGTAGGGAGGCGTAAAAATATGTCCATCCAGATTTCATGGGGAAGATCCATTTTTACTGTTCAAGACTTTGTAGAGGGTTGGAAGGGATAAATGTCTTCTTCTGGGGAGGCAGGGGAACCGTGGGACTTTTTTAAAAATATTTACTATTATAGGCATCGGTTATTACTAACAACCGACTTTAGTTGTCTGATAAAACTTATGAGCATCAGTTGTTTTTATACAACGGATGCATATAATCGTGAAATTCGGCAATTTTTGGGCGAGGGAGGGATTCGAACCCGCGTGGCTCGTAGCCTCTGAAAAGTCCAATTTTGCCCGCAAACACACGAAAACTAGGTTTTTGAATTAAAATTCAGTCCAAAATTTTCATATTTCCCACTCCAAAAACCCGCTAGATATTCAGAATCCATATTTTGGAAAAGTTTGGACAATTCATTCAACCTCACCTATTGTTCGTCGTCGATCCACGTCGCCTGCTGTTCGCCGTAGATTCTTATCGCCTTGTTTCATCCTCGGCTACTACAAATTGCACAAGAGTGTATATTCTTTAGTACTTGTTCAGTTCGTTAATTAACATGTTTGGGTAATGTTCAGGTGTAGAAAATTAAATTCTCCGAGTTGGTAATTGGGGTAACGAACTAAGAATTTTTACCACAACCATCCTTTTGCTTCCCGTTGCCAAGTCGGACCTTTCAGATAGGACTGAAACCTTTAATGTCGGGCCTTTCATGTTGATTAGGTATTTGTTCAATATTTACACAGTTGAAGACTGGACCTCTGAATTCCATTCCATAACCAATGTCTATGACAGGTTTAATTATCATATTAAAGTTAGTTATGGTTGATTAATTAAGACACCCACATGCATGAATTAGTGTATGGTTGATGCCATTTATTTGATGAATAATTTCACTGTTGTATTTTGGAAATCCTGTTCACAAGCCATTTGAACCCTCTTGAACTATGTTATGCGGTAAGTACCTTCACAAAAGTTGTTGATATGCTTCTTAGTTGTCTGTAGCTGCTAGAATCATCCAAGTATTTATTTTCACTCTTGTAGTCTATTTAAAAATTTGGTGTCTTCACAGTAGTTGTTGAGTGATTGTTAGCTTTCATCTCCGTATAAATTATATTTTTCATCTAATGTTTTAAGAATTTTATCAACTAACGGCACAGAGTCATGACTGATTCATCGAGCACCCACTTTGAACACGATTCTGAGTCTGTGAGAAGAAGATCTAGAGGCTCAACGACATGCATTAAAATGAAAGCTAAGCCTTCAGAGCAAAAGCATGTCGATTTCGATGATAACAATAAACCCATCGGGAAATATGCTGCCAATTTCAAGAATTACCTGGGTTCTCTAGTTCGGTCGCATGTAGATATTAACATCAACGAGTGGAAACACGTTGATAGTGGTCTGAAGGATGTGAATTGGGAGGATTTGCAGGTATTTAATAATCAACATTTTATAGTAAATCATATATTGATGAACACATGTGTTAATATATGTCTGTTTCTTATTTATTCATAGAGAGTTCAATATCGAAGGGGATGAGAAGAAGAAGCCCTTCCTGAAGGTTGCGGGAGTGAGTTGGACTGCTTTCAAGTCGTGGTTAGTGCGTGACTTCATAAAGAGGAAACACCCAAAATATGATCATCCATCCCGGTTATATCATTCCATCACAGCTGATCAGTGGGAGAAATTCGTTAGTGATCATCAATCTAAAGCATTCGAGGCATGTACATTACCTTTTAAAAAAAATCACCAGAAATATATATCTAATATTTTCCTAAAAACTTTTCACCAGGAAAAGAGTAGGAAAGCTCGGGAGAACCAGTCTCACAACCAGCATCCGCACTTTTTAGGACCCAGTGGATATGCTAGTGCGAAAGCTAAGTGGGTTGTATCAGAACCTCTCTCGTCATCGTCTTCATGTGCTTCGCTCAGCTCGAGTATAGCTCCGGATGATCACAGCTTGGATTGGGTTCGAGCAAGAATCAAGAAGGATGAAAAGGGAAATTATGATATCCCGAATGATCAAACGAAGAGGGTGGTTGATAAAATGGTAATTATATTTTATTGTAAGAATATATATTTTTGGAAGTACTTATTTAATGACATGGGGAAAGTGTATTAAATGATGTTTTATCATTTATTGAAACAAGTTGAGAAGGCTCGAGAAGTCAGCGAAGGGACATTTCTATCGCAGAGGCACAATGACATCGAATGCGTCTATAGGGAAGAAGGAGCACCCGGGTCGGGTGCAAGGTGTTGGTAGCCACGTGAACCTGAGGTCTGTTTTTGGTTGACCGAGTAAGACAAGCAGGAGACAGAGTGGAGTGGTGTCAGTGGACGAGGTGAGGGCGTCTCTGACACAAAGAATCACGCAGCAGATGCAGGGCAAGTTTGATGCTCTACAAGCTCAATTCAACCGGTTGTATGAGCAAGTGAATAATCAAGGTCCGCAGACTCCGGTTATTGACCAAAACATGCCATCAAGAGTTGACGAGGGGGCTGACTTCCACACGCCGACGCAAGGTGATCCACATAGTAGTTGCCAATCGGTTGGTGGGACACCATTTCCTATTGTTGATGTATAAATTGGATAATATGTGGTGTATTTTCACAAACCTACTCATTCAAGCACCCTGGTAGTTGATAAATAAGTAATTCTTAGTCAAAAATCATTATGCATTATCCTTTTCAGAGTCGTCTTTTCATTATTCATGTATTAGAAAATATCAAATCTCATTTTTTGCTCGTCCTTTCATTATAGAGTAGTTAGTTCTAATTATTGCCTCTTAATGGCATTGCATCGTATTATTTCCAGAAACAAACTTTCATAATTAAAACATATATTTACCTGTATCCAGAATGTGAATTCAAGACTAAAGGGGCTGAAAGTAATTGGGTTTGTTATATAATATACTCAGGTCGTTATGGTCAGGGGATTTTTGCATTTTTGCATTGTCAATACCTGCATATACTCAGGCCATTACATTACAACCTATTAAACCCGAACTCGTTATCATCAAGTTTTAATTTATATTCATCATCAGAATATAATCAATTTTATTCAGACCATTAACTTTAGGCTACTTTGAGTAATAGAGTCCGACCGAGTGCCTCCTGGCCCTGTCCATTCTGGGGGACATAAAAATTGTTGCATCCGGGATGGTTTACCCAACCAGTGAGGACACGATTGTGAATCATCAGAAGGTGACACCCGGTCATGTCAAGGTCTGAGTAGATCAAATTGTCGAGGGTGCAGCACAACTTCCTCTACCGGTGACGGCTCATCCAGAAATAGTGCACATGGGTGAAACGTTAGGTAGCTTTTTACAGTGGCCAGTCATATTGGTTCAGGCAAGAGAGGTAATAATATATGTTTTAATTTCACCAATTATTTATTTAGTTTTAGTATGCTCAATCATGGCCAACTGTACAGGAACTTACAAGGCCATGTCCAAAGAAACAGAGAACAAGTCTCATGGAGACAAGTGGTGAGCAATATGCAACAAAACCAAGGCCACCTCTTGTTGATGACGTAGTCTTGGAGACTTTAGGACCTAATTGCATAGAGCTACACAACCTGATCCTATCGATGCCCGTTTACGTAAACCACGTCTCTATGGACCTAGAGAAAATTGTCTTCCATGACAAAAGAGAGACGAAAATTCACGTGCCAATTGATGATATTCGGAGCCTATTCATAATGGGGTGGATCAGTGTTGCTGTTGTGCAAGTCTTTGTGCGGCACGAGCTTTCTTTTTCCTTATCAATTAGTTCAATATTTAGCTTAAATTTATTTAGCTATGAATCTACTAATGATTTACAGGTGTCTTCTTGGGTTAGCTGAGTCCGGTGACATCGGATCTCTTTGTCCAGCAAATATCTGCAAGAAAAGTATATTAAATGACCCGAATGCTGTGACGGCGTACATAAGTGATGCCTTCGGTGCAATATTTAGCAGGAAATTCATTCTAGCACCATACCTAGACGACTAAATTACTATTTCTTGTTATTTTTTCCTTTACTACAATTGTTATAATTTATAAAGATAATTAATCTTTGTGCTTATGAAAATGTGTAGTGACCACTGGGTGCTGCTATTGATATGTCCCGGGACGAATCAGGTTTCTATTCTAGATCCAAAGGGACACAAGAGGGACTTGGATATCAAGACACATGTTAATACGTACGTAAATTTCCCCCCTATATTTGTATCTCTTATTTTTTGAAAAGGTAACTTCCTGTCCTTTTTTACAATAACATCATAAAAAAAAAATTACTTTCAGGTCCTTATTGTCAAAGTAATGTACTGATTCTTTTTTGTGGGCAATTTTCGTGGGCAAGTTGTCTCATAGCATTAATGTAATTTTGCTATTTTTCAAAACCTGATTCTTTCTATAGCCTACTCTCATAAAACCGCATGAAGTTTTTCATTGGATGTAATATAAGATCGGGTGGTTCATTCGCTCATTTTTTGGTTTTAAAACTGTAAATGTTTAATATATACGTAATAATTTCTTATTGTTTATTCACACTAATACTTTGTGTGTTAATTAACTGCTTGAGTGCAATGATTACTATTTGCAGGGCAGTTCAGACCTACATGTCAACAAAATGAAGAAGAGGAAGAAATATGGGGTGGAGTAATCTGCCGGTAAGTTATTTTCTAAGGTATTTAATAAAATAGTATATCGGTTACCCTAGAAGGCAAGTTAGTAAAGTTCTTCGACCCATTTCATTTTGACTCACCGATAGATTGATAGGGGAATATTGATCTGCTTTCATATGATTTTTGTAGTGTCATCAACAACGAAGAGGCAGTGAGTGTGGATATTATGTCATGAGATATATTTATGACATTTGCTCTAGGTTCAGTGTCCATTCTTCATTACACAAGGTACGTGCAAACTCATTTTTTTAAGTAGTAAAAATTTACTGAAGATCTTTTAAACTCCAAGCCTAAATTCATTTTTAAAATGCAAATTAATTTTGAATTGGATTGTGTAGGACTCATTTGGAGTTGAACCATACGATCAAGAAACACTCGACGAAGTTCGTGAGATATGGGTAGAAAATATTACTCGGTATATATTTCTCAGTTTTAAATACTTTTTCTTAGTTATTAAGTAATATATTTTGTAACTTGGTGCAAAACATTATGAGGACGTCTGTGGATATTCCTCTGGATTTTTCTTACTTAATAATGTGACTCTTATTCATTCACAGAGAAAAGCATGGAGTGGCAGACAAATAGCAGAAAAGAGGTTGTCTAAGGACTCAGAGTTGGAATTCAAGAACGAGGTGTTGTTCGGATCCAAACTTCAACACAATAATGGAGAAAAGGCTCTGGGAATTCTCCTTTGGAAGGAAACGAGATGCTTTTTATTTACGAGCTTTGTGCTATTGAACATGATTCTATGAGGTTGGGGTTTGTTTGCTATACTTGTGCGATGAAAATAATTAGTTCAACTTGAGTTTTATTAGATAGGATGAGAATTTCTGTATTTGAATAATTTTTTATTGAATAGAATGCTTTTTTTTATTAAGTTAATATTTTGCAAATGGTAATTATCAATTTTCTTGACAGGTTTTAAAATAAAATTTTTTTAATTCTGAATTTTTTTTATCAAAAAGTTTGTGCATCGGTTTGTGCAAACCGATGCATATAATAAGATTTAGGCATCAGTTTTTAACATTGTTATATATATCGGTTCTTGACAACAAAACCGATGCATATACTTAAAAAATCGATATTGGTTACTCAACAACGACCGATGCCTATAGGTCACTATAGGCATCGGTTATGTAGACAATAAACCGATGCCTATAGTTAAAAGGTACGCATCGGTTGTGAGATACAAACCGATGCCTAAATCTCGCCATGAGGCATCGGTGCTTTCAAAAAACCCGATGCATATACGTAGACATTATGCATCAGTTACATGTCAAAGTCGATGCCTAAAGGTAAACTATAAGCATCGGTTGTGTTGAAAACAACCGATGCCTTCAGAACACATTAGGCATCAGTTTTTATAGAACAAAAACCGATGCCTATAGTGTACCTATAGGCATCGGTTTTTATTCAACAACCGATGCATATAGTTCACCAACAAACATCGGTTGTTTTCCAATAACCGATGCCTTAGAAGACATTAAGAAACGGTTGTAGAATAAAATTGATGTCTATAGCTACACTGTAGGCATCGGTTGTTTTACAAAAAACCAATGCGTGTAGTGAAAATTAGGCATCGGTTGTTTCACAGTAACCGATGCCTTTGGTGACTGTATATGGACAATAGGCATCAGCTTGTGATGACTATATGCATCGGTTATGGCCAAACAACTAATGCATATGTCTATTATAGGCATTGGTTGTAAAACCGATGCCTAAAATCCAAGTTATAGGCGTCGGTCTAATAGGCATCGATTGTAAAACCGATGTACAACCGATGCCTATTAGAAAAAACAACTGATGCTGTTGGGGGTTTTTGGTAGTAGTGTTGAGAATGGGGTGGATGAGACTCCCTTATGAAATCTTCCCAACCTAATGATGATTGGAGGTCGAATGAGGAGCTCCAGCTTATGCAGCTTACGATAGAGACAGTTGCAACTCCCTTACAAATAATCTCCTTCCAGCACAATTATTATAAATCATATCTAATTGATGTAACCTATGGTTAGGGAAAGCGAGCCCCCAAACTGACTGATGGATTATATCAGGTGAACTTATTCACAAAATAATTGCAAGTCTTGCAACTCGATAAATTGCACGTCTACTAGCTTGACATTTCATATTTGACTACTAGATCGATAAATATTGATCCTATTTATGCCACATGTTCTTCGAGGCCATATCGACTATCAAAAATAATTTTAGTCTAGCAACTCAGGCCCAACCCAACCCGAGTTAAAATCTAAAATTAAGTCTTGTAAAGAACTAACTTTCAAGCTAAGAGCCAAAGAATTCAACACTTGCTTTTTATTCTCCACCAAGAATTCATCGACAATGGAGAAAGCCTATAGCTGCCAATAGAAAATGGCATAATCAAAGATGGTAGCAAAGACATATAATGGTTTTCAAAACCACCAAAGACCCAATAGTCATCACTAGAGATGTGAGAACAATACAAATTTAGTATTTCTGAAAACCCTTATTCACACGACATCAAATATTCACGTCGGCAAACATGCAGGTAATTATGCAGGTTTAGTGAGCGACCTAATTTTCTAGAAGGTGCAATCCTTCTGGGAGGTGGGTGAGCTATTTTTAGGGGCAGCGACCTCTCGTATAAGAGTGGCGAGCTCTTATGTGAGGTGGTGAGCTCTTATGAGTAAAGCGTTATGATTAGCACATAATTGTCCTTATTTTTATTAGTATTTTAGTTAGTTTTTCTTATTGTTTTTGGTATAAGTTGGATAATTTAAGCTTAGATTCGTGTTTTTATACTTTCAGCTTATTTTACCGCATTTTGATCTTAATTGATACAAATAGGTGAATTATCTCTGTTTTTCACCTTATAGCTAAGTAACCGGAAGAGCTCAGCACGTTAAAGATGAAGATTGATAATTAAGAGACAAGAATCGAGCGTTCCGGTGAATAAGTAGCAAGTTTTTGAAGTTAACGTTAGCCCTAGCGGTAGCCTTACCATTACACCTAACGGTTACTCACACCGTTACTCACACCGTTACTCACACCAATACATGCACCGTTACGTAATCGCTAAAGGTGGACTGAGAGCCTAACGGTAGGCTTAACAATTACATACCGTACCGCTACCATCACCATTAGAAGGCAACAGGGACATTAATGATAGCTTTAGCGGTAGCCCTCTTACCGCTAACTGCTATCATTATCGAGCCCAGTAACCAACTTACGTGACTTGCTGTCCAAGAAATCGGAAATCTATAAATACCAAGCATTAATCCGAGTTCTAGGCGTGCTTGTGACCCTAAAAACTTACCATAAACATAATCCTAGGGTTTAGAGTCGGATTTTAACATCAGAACACAGAGATCAAAAAGCAAATCAAGAATTCGACGACGACGAGTTCCGTCGCCCGTTCGACGCCGTTCAACCATTTTCGACCGATCTGCAGCATTTTCTTTTCGGGTTAGTCGAGGATCTTCCATCTTCCATTAGTTTCAATAAGTTTTCTACATTTTTACTTGTTTTCTTAGTTTAATCTTAGGTTTTTAAGATTTAGATAATTAGTTTTATTTATGTTCTTGAGCTTACGTTTGAATTTTGATTTCGTTGAACAATCGCAGCAAGTTATTCTCTGTTTAGATTCAGTTTTCCATGTTTATGCTTAGATTTTGGATACTTGAGTTGGTTGATATTATTCATGGAATCTAGTTTTATGTTATTTTGCTTCAGTTAATGAATCAAGTTATCATTTATTTCGTAGTTGTTTATTTCATGCATGATAGTAGATTCGTTAGGATTAATTGAGGTTGTTTATGAATTTTTATGTTACTGCATTTTAGGTTTTATATTGAGTTATTGCTTAGTTTTGAGTTTTAATTAAGTTTCTTATTAGATAATTAAGTTCTTAATTAAATTTAGGTTAGTTAGTTATATGATTTTAATATTAGTTGGTAATTTAGGATAAATTAATTTAGTTTTTAAGTTTAAGTCTTGAGTTTTTTTTAATTCGTAGTTATTAGTTAAAAACAAACAAAACCCCCAATTTGTATAAGTTTATGTGCGTATTTGTTATTAAGAAAACATTCGAGATACCGAATCGTTGTACTCGAGAGAATCGACTTGATTCAACTTCCCACCCTACAAGTGTCCTCGTACTCTTGCAAGCAAGCTTGAATATTTTTAAATTAAATATATATAAACGGGGTGCATAAAAGCTTGAATCAAAAATTTGGTGCCGTTGCCGGGGACACAAGTAGGATTCAAGGATGTTTTTCATTTTATTTTCTATTTAGTTGTTATTTGTATAATTGCGCTTTGTTTGGATTTTGCCACTTGGTACGTTGATTTGTTGTTGAGTTTATGAAAGGTAGACGATCACTTCAAGTTGATCTTGCACCATTTATTGATAACATCCATCGTTCAAATCCACCGAGGCCAATTCCCCCTTTTTTTCCCGAGATCGTTTCTTCTATAGCTACTGACTTTGATTACGACGATATCCCTGAGGCAATGTTAGGAGAACATTCTGTTCGCAATGGTAACGTTGGTAATGGACCAGCTAGATCTCCGCGTCGCAATCGAGATGAATACAATAGTGAACCAGTCCGTTTGCAAGAACAAGTGCAACCCCGAGCTTATTGGGCTGACATCCAGCGAAACATGGAGAATAGGGAACAAGACGTGGAGAGGAATGGAGAAATCCATAATCAGCATAACGAGTATGTTGACAATCATAGACGAGTAGATGCTTGGTTGGGAAATCAGAACCATGGCTATGAACAGGAGAATTTGGAAGGGAGATACGTGCGCGAAGATAATTATGAGAGGAACGCGTATGACAATCGCTACGAGAGAGCTAATGACCGAGTTAGAGAGCCGAGGGGCAATCGAGCACCTCGACAGCGCGACTTGGCACATCCGAAGGTTGTACCTTTGGGGTCTGCTATTGTTCTTGGACCAACTTCAAGGGAGGTGTAGATTAAACCGCATCAAATTAATTTACTCCCGGACTTTCACAGAAATGCCCATGAAGACCCTTTAACATTTTTAAACTGTTTTGTTGATGAAGTGGGCAGGTTTGTGGTTAACGTCCTTAACCGGTAGGAGGTGCAAATGATTTTTTTTCCTATAGCATGAAGGACAAGCGAAGACGTGGTTACTATCCTTATAATCGAGATCGTTAATGGATTGGGAGATGATAAGCGAGAAGTTCCTCAATCAATACTATTCATCACAAACAACGGGACATCTTCGGAGGAAAATTGCTACCTTTGAACAGTTGGAGGGAGAGTTATTTCATGAAATATGGGAGCGTTACAAGACGCCTTTGCAAGCATGCCCCCACCATAACTACTCTCCCGAGATGACTAACCAATTTTTCTTTGATGGTTTGTTACATATGGGGAAAAGTGAAGTTGAAATAGTGGCCGGAGGAGATTTCGGAGATTTAACGGCCCCCGAGGCAAGACGAGTGTTGGAGAAGCAAAGCGAAAAATCTAGACAAACCAACTCTCGACCTCGTAAATTAAAAATGAATGCAGTATCCACAACCGAAACATATAAAGATGAAGGAGTTAAGGTTTTGGTGCGAGATGGTCAAACAATCAAGGAGATGATCAGGGAAGTACTTAACGAGGAATTAGCAGCATCGAGAGCCGCGCGAACGAGCCAAGATTATTCAAGGAAGACCATTGAGATGTGTGACTAATGTGGATCTACCGACCATTTAGCGATTATGTGTCCGACCAACAACGAACAACGAGAGGACGCCAATGCCATCAAGTATTTTTCAAACCGACAACATTCAGGGCAGAAACTACCACATACGCAAGCACCAATACCACCACCCCCAAACAATTTCCATATGCAAGGGCAAGTGTCTACTAAATCTCAAGCACATGATCAGCTATTGGTTTGGCAGCAGAATCAAGTGGCCGAAAATATTAGAAACCTAGATGGACTCGCGCAGTTTAGAAATGAAGTTAGAGATGAAATAAAGGAAATAAGAAAAGCTATTCTTGATAATTCAGCTGGCCAAAGGAAACTAGAAATAATGATGGGTCAATTATCGGCCGATATGGCAAGGATTTCAAACGAGAAGGATAGACTTCTAAGCCAGGCGGACCAAGCCTCAGCTATTCATGTCTTACAAAGTAGAAAAGTAATATATAATGGCATCGAGCAAGGTAAAGACGAAACCGAAGAGGGAGCCAATATTCCAATGCCGACTCAAACTCAAACAGATTTGTCTAGCCCAGTCGATCAGATGCACAAATCACCAAATCCGTATGTTCTGGGGTCGTTGAAAAGGAAGAATTCGAATCCAGACCCCTCTCCTACAACAATTAACCACCAACCCAATTCCTCGAGTACGCCACCAATAAAGTTGACACCCTCGATTTATGATCATGTTCTCTCCTCAAGATGCCTACGTCCGGCCAAAGAAAATAAAAAACTCATGGAGATATACAACTTATTGAAAAATGTTAATATTAACCTTCCACTACTAGAGGTGATAAAGACGATGCCAACGTATATGAAGTTCTTCAAGGAGCTAGCATCAAGGGAAAGGCGCTTGGCTGCAAACCAACATGTGGCTTTGACAAGAGAAGTTAGTGTTATAATTAAGAAACCATTGCCGCCCAAAGAGAAGGATCCCGGGGAGTTTTTGTATTAATATTTCCCTAGAGATGGACAGACAGCAAGGGGGATGCTCGATCTTGGTGCTGGTATAAATTTAATGCCCTATTATATTTACAAGGAATTTGATCTTGGACCATTAAAGCCAACCACGATGCGACTACAATTCGCTTATAGATCGATAAGGCTACCCTTGGGTATTGTGGAGGACGTTTTAGTGCAAGTTGATAAGCTGGTTGTGCTGGTCGATTTTGTTATTATAGAATTATAGTTCTTATAGGAGATGGGAACCCTAGATTGGGAACACATCTCTTATCTATATAAAGAGGACTCAGGCCTCATTCTTCTCTCTAAGTTGATTTCACATTCTACATTTGAGCTCTCGCATCTCTCTCGAACACTTTCTGACTTAAGCATCGGAAGGCCTACGTCGGGGCCGTCCACCGCCTTGGCTTGGGTTTTGTTTTGAAGGATCTATCAGTTCATCAGGAGCTCCTTGGAAATCTATCAAGGCACTGTGCATATAAAAGGTAGATCAGGTCACTAATTACGTATTTAAGGTTAGTACCTTCTATTCTTGAGGCACCAATCTTTGTGGTCTCATCAAGTGATGTCGTCTGTGGGAAAGAGGGACATTGAGCCCTTGAGTAAAAGGCATGAGATATATTCTAAGCGTAGCACGAAGGCAATGGTTATCACACCTCAGAATTTGAATTTTGGTACGGAAGACAGTAAGACATAATGGGCGAACAATGAGAAGCAAACAGGGGGAGAAAACACACCACCGCACGGGGACAAAACAAACGACACAAACACCACGCCATTATCCTCTTCGGGAAAGCAAAAGATGAAACAATCATAAGACAGATGCACTAAAAAAGCTCCAGATGTAGTAAGACAAAAGGCTATCCACATTGGTACAAAAGTGTGGAGGGAGTTACCAAAGGAAATATTTCACGTTGATAAGGGATTCCTCGAGCAATTAATGGGATTGGTACCACCGGACAAATTGGAATGGTTAGATGCGATGTTGGGGATGGAAAGGGCAAGAAGAAGGTCAAAGATTTTGAGAAGGATGACGAATACAGTCCAGAGCCGTTGACCGCTGCTCAGAAATAAAGCAGAGAGAAGGCACCATGGAAACCAAGCCCTGAATTACTTAAAAGTTTAGGAGGATGGAGATATCCAGGCAAATATATATCCTCGTCTGAGTATGAAGATAGCGATAGCGATTGGAGAGTTGAGGAGGATAGGTCGCAGAGGAAGTCTTATAAGCGCCGGTCCCAGCGGGATGAGGATGAGGATAGCGATAGTGATGGGCGAGTTGAGGATAACAGGTCATTAAGAAAGTCTTCTAAGTGTGAAGCTCAACGAAACGAGGAGGACGACGGGTATGAAGTGGGACCAGGTACCCGCACATTTAAAGATATGCAAGAGGCATTGCGAGCTTTAGAAAGATAGGTCGCTGGGAAAGGAACTGAAGAATCTAAGGGGCATCCTTTTTCAGAGAGGGTATTAAGAGCAATACTACCTTTCGGGTACAAAGGATTAGATTACCAATATAATGGGTTGTCCAACCCCACAAGTCACATACAAGGTTTTGAAGATGAAGCAATTTTAAGGCAATATACTAATGCAGTGGCATGCCGAGCTTTCTTATCCACGTTGAGGGGAATAACACAGGACTGCTTCCTACAGTTATTATCACCATCTTTCAAGTCATGAAAGCTGGTTTTTTGAAGCATTTTTCTAGTGCCAAGTTGCACACCAAAACCGCGCAATCTCTCTTCATGATGGTGCAGCGACCAGGGGAGAGCTTGAAGAATTATATCACCCGGTTTACTAGGGCTACCTTAGAGATGCCTACGGCCACGGAATAAATGAAAGATGGAGCATTACATCAAGGGTTGAGATGGGAAGATCTGCGTAAATCCCAGGCCAAGCGATTGGCGCGAACCTATGAGGAAGTTCTAGACAGGTGTGACAAATACATACAAGTGGAAGAGACTGAAGAGAAGTATAGGTTACGTTTTGGGGTAGAGGTCGTGGAGCCAGAAAGGATCATTTCTTAGAGATCAGACCATAGGAGGGAACCAAGGCAAGCTACTCGAGGGCTCTTACCCACCAGAGAGAATGACAGAGAAGCGACGAGGGATACGAGGAGAATATGGCGAGAGGAGGATCTCACACCCTTGGCATACCCGCAAGCCAAGGTGTTCATGATCCTGGAGTGCCAAATACCTGACGATATCAGATGGCCGGAAAGACACACCTAAATTCCTACTAATCCAAAATCTAAGTTCTTTTGCAGGTTCCACAATAATTATGGTCATCCGATCGAAAAGTGCAGGCATTTACGAGAAGAAATAGAAAGACTCATTAAGGCAGGGCACACAAAAGAGGTCATATATAAAGATAGAGAGCCACTGGGGACAGTGCAACAATTACCCTCGCCATCTCCAGGAGGTCCTCCACCGGCCCAAGCAGAGAGCAGCCACGATAAGAAGGACAAAAATGGAATGAGCGAGGTAGAACAATGGGGAATAACAAGTGGAGGATAAACATGATATCCAGAGGACCAATGGACGGAGATACAAATAATGCACGAAAAAAGAACGCAAAGGCAGCCCGACCTGGACCATGTGAAGTCGCAGCTATTGACAGGCGATCCCCAGCCTTAGGACCAGTAATTTTATTCGGCCCCGATGAACGGCATGGTTTACAGGTGGAGCATAATGATGCGCTTGTTATTGAGGCTGAGGTAGCAGGGTACGAAGTTGGATGGGTGTTTGTGGACAATGGGAGCTCGGTTAACATCATATACCAGGAATGTTAGGATCAGATGAGCTTAAAGACAAAGGTATGGCCTGTAAAATCCCAGTTTACGCTTTTAACGGTGCGCAGGTTATCACTGAGGGCGAGCTGGCACTTCCGGTGGCCTGGGGAAAGGATGAACTAAGAGTGAAGAAATATTTGTGGTTCTTGATAATTAAAGGGAGCTCGACATACAACGTGATATTGAGGCGACCTGCTCTTAATGCCTTTCAGGAAATCACCTATACTTACCACATGAGCATCAAATAACCGGCTGGAGATAAGGTAGGTGAGATTATATCATAAAAGCAGGTTGTCAAGTCGTGCTATCAGTTGACCGTAAGGAAATGAATGAGCGAGGGGAAATGATAAAGGTCAGGTGATGTACAGGAGGGGATACTTAGTTCCAAGAAGACGAGGGAGGAGGAGAACTCTGTTCTCACTCATTAAGAACTCATGGATATTAGAAGAAAGCAGGCCAGAATACACCACCGGAATTGGTATTCAAATGACGGAAACTCTAAGGTAGGAACTAATAGCTCTACCAAG
Source organism: Phtheirospermum japonicum (assembly GCA_014905375.1). Classification (NCBI taxonomy): domain Eukaryota; kingdom Viridiplantae; phylum Streptophyta; class Magnoliopsida; order Lamiales; family Orobanchaceae; genus Phtheirospermum; species Phtheirospermum japonicum. The sequence continues at coordinate 196,865 of BMAC01000232.1, forward strand.
GGAATTCTAGGACATCTTCGCCTTTAAAGATGAGAAGATTCTAGGAGTGTCTCCTGAGGTCGCACCACACCATTTAAATGTTGACCCATATGCGCGACCTATGAGACAGAAGCGACACACTTTGGGGCGGAGCTAGACAATGTGATTGAAGAGGAGGTGCAAAGATTACTGAGAACTGGGCACATCCGAGTGATTCAATTTCCGAAGTATTTATCCAACGTGGTTATGGTGCAAAAACCTGGACACAAGTGGAGGATGTGCGTGGATTTCCGCGAGTTGAATAAATCATGCCCAAAGGATCACCACCCATTACTGCGCATCGACCAACTTGTCGATTCAACTTCGGGCTGCGAACTATTAAGCATGATGGATGCATCGCAGAGATACCATGAAATCCCTTTGGGAAAGGAAGATCAACCCAAGGTGAGTTTTGTCACCTCCACAGGTACTTATTGTTTCGTTTCTATGCCGTTTGGATTAAAGAATGCAGGGGTGACCTATCAAAGGTTGGTGGTTAAGATGTTTAGAGACCTTCAGGGGTCCACCATGGAGGTTTACGTGGATGATATGTTGATAAAAATTAAAAAGGTGGACTCACACGTGGAGGATTTATGAAGGGCCTTTATCATACTAAGGCAATATGGCATGCGCCTTAACCTAAAAAAGTGTGCATTTGGAGAGCGATCGGGTAAATTCCTGGGATATATGGTGACGGAGAGAGGCATCTAGGTAAACCCAGAGAAGGTGCAAGCGTTGATGGAGATGCCTCACCCAAAAACAGTACGATACGTGCAGGTATTTACTAGTCAAATTGCAGGGCTTAGTCGCTTTATTCCCAGGTCGGCAGAAAAGGGAGTTCCCTTCTTCAGAACGTTGAGGAAGGGATCTAAATTTGAGTGGACCAAGGAGGCTGTAGAGGCTTTTGAGAAGCTCAAGGAGTATTTGGCGGAGATCCCGTTGCTAACGAAACCAATGCAGGCAAAGATTTTATTCTGTACATATCACTTGGGGAGGTCGCGGTCAGCTCATTACTTATCAGGGAAGATGCAGGCATGCAGAAGCCTATCTATTATATTAGAAGTATTTTAATAGGAGCTGAGTTGAATTATTCAGATCTGTAGAAAGGAGGATTTTCATTGGTCTATATGGCGAGGAAGCTCCGACCTTATTTTCTGGGTCACAAGGTTAAGGTACGCACCAACTTAGCTCTGAAGCAGACTTTGACTAACCCCAATGTGTCTAATCGATTGGTGAAATGGGTAGTTAAGCTCAGCGAATACGACGTGGTTTATGAGCCAAGGAAGGCAATTAACGCTCAAGTATTAGCAGATTTTCTACAAGAGATGGTACGTTCGACAGAGAATGACGCTGAGCACAAGGCATGGTTATTGCATACTGATGGGTCAACTATGACGTCTTGAGTTGGACTAGGGGTTATTCTAACTAGTCCAGAAGGGGAGAACCTCGATTTGTGATCAAGAAGGGATTTAAGACTTCTAACAATGAGGCAGAGTATGAGGCGTTATTGCAGGGCATAATAATGGCAAGCGACCTGAGAGCAAGATGAGTTAAGGCATATATAGACTCACAACTGGTAGATCGTCAGTTCGATGGGTCTTTTATGGCAATGAAGGAATTCATGTAAGAGTATTTTAAGAAACTAAAGGAGGGGATAACTCAATTTGATGAGTTTATACAAGAGCGCTTACCGTGAGCTGATAATATTCGGGAAGATCAGCTCGCCAAGATGGCTAGGGCGTTGAGAGCTTGTGACACTAGGAAGATCATATTAATGGAGTTGGCTTTATAGCACTATGGATAAGGTAAAGCATGTTATGGAGATTGACGTAAAGGAAGACTGGTGGACACCGATTCGGGGAACCCTCGATAAAGTGGTCGCTGGAGATATGAAATTATCAACCAAAGAAGTCAGGACAAAGGTGCGTTTTTGTTTAATGAATGGGGACTTGTATAAGAGGTCGCGCTTCAGGCCATATTTGAAGTACTTGTCAAAAGAGGAAGGATTTGAGGTGCTGCGGGAGATACATGAAGGCTAATGCGGTGATCACGCTAAGAGTAGAGCGCTAGTCGGGATAGCTTTGTGGGCTGGTTTCTTTCGGCCAGGCATGAAAGGTATGGCAGGCGAGCTAGTTATGACCTGGAGGATATGTCAAATGCATGCTCCTATCATTCACGTGCCCTGTGAGGATATGATGGTGATGAGCTCACCCTACCTATTTGCGCAATGGGGAATCAATATTGTGGGGCCTTTCCCAAGGACGCCTTGCAAGGAACGCCTCTTGGTGGTTGCAGTAGACTACTTTACAAAGTGGGTGGAGGCAGAGGCTGTGATGGGCATTGGCAAGCAAGACATCATTGATTTTATCTTTAACAATATTTTTTGCAAGTACGGCATTCCACGGGTGCTTGTTTTAGATAATAAAACACAGTTCAATGGACCTACGATCCAAGATTGGTGCAAAACGATGGGGATGAAACAACGATTTGCCTCTGTGCCACATCCTCAAGCTAATGGACAAGTTGAGGTCACTAATTGTATCATTGTGTACGGAATCAAGTTACGGCTGGAGAAAGTAGGGGGGGTTTGGCTCAAGGAACTCTCTTCTGTCTTATGGGCTTATCGAACAACCCCGCGAACTACTACAGGCGAGTCACCTTTTAGCCTGGTCTATGGTATGGAAGCTGTCATTCCGGCAAAAATAGTTGGAGGATCTCATCGGTTAGCAACATTTAATGCGGAATAGAATGAGTGGCTGGCTAGAGGAGCTCTTGAAACAATTGACTAAATACACGAAAAGGCTTCATCACGCGTGGAACGATACAAACAATGAATTCAAGCAGCCTTTAACAAAAAGGCAAAACGAAGGTACTTTCAGGTCAGCGATCTTGTCTGGAAGCGAGCTGATGCAATTTATACCACAAAAAAGCTGGATCCAAACTGGATAGGACCGTTCAAGATCACTAAAGTACTATAATGGGGGAATATATGTGCTCACTGATGCAAAAGGGAAAGCTCTACCAAGAATCTGGAACATTTGCCACTTAAAGAAGTATTACGCCTAACTCTCTGAACGATGGGCCTGAACTTTTTATGCTTCTAGCTTTACTTATTTCTATCATAGACTGACGCTTTTATAGGTCGGCGATAAACGCGTAATTTTTTAGTATTTCATGGTGATGAACGCATTATAAACATATTATGAATGCATTTTGGCAATGAACACGTACTTTTTGTAATTCTTGGCAATGCACGCGTACCTTTTTCAAAATTCTTGGTGATGAACGCATTGTGAACGCATAATTTTGGCGATGAGCGCGTACTTATTTACATGTTTTTGCTATCCTGGAACATATTTGACTTACATATTCTATGATGATTGGGAGGGAACATATTTAATTTACATGTTCTCCTTCTGCTTTTTTGAATATGTTTGGATTATATACTGTTTGGTTTTGTGCAAGAGCATGTTTTTTCATATCCCGAAATAGGTTTGACTTACATATTCTAGGATGATTGTGAGGGGAGGCATGTTTGATTTACATGTTTTTCCTTCAATGAGGGGTATGTTTGATTTACATGCTTTTTGCGAGCTTTAGGCATTCAATTTTGGCTGGTTGCTTTTTGCAACTTATGTGGAAATCAAGTTCTTTACACCTTGCAGGCATTTGGAGAACTTAATACTTTGATGGTGTGGCGACCTGAATGTTTTATTGATTTACATGGTTTATAATCAAGTATGGTTCTACTTATCGTTCCGAGATATGTTGCTATAACCATTTTATGGTAGGTTTCATGTTATCATGGATAGGCCGTGCATAATGAAATTCATAAGAAGAGAAATCTATGACAATATCACATTTCAACAGGAAATAAGGTAGTTCATACATGGCGGTTCAAAATCAAACATAAATAAGTATTGGGTTACAGGGACAGCTCAGAGTTTAGGAGTGGCTGCAATCAGAAACCAACTCGTCTACGAAGGCATCAAGATCGGTATCAAGATCAGCCTTCCAGATTGCCTCACCCTTGCAGGTGATCCACTACTTTGCCTCTATGGGTTGATTTTTGTCACCTCGCCAAAAGGAGAAGGCAGGGATCGCGACATCTATGACTTTCATATCTGGTTCGAACGCGATTTTGGCTGTGGAGAGTTGGGCCTTGACTCGTTCAACAGCGAAGTCCAACCACTCTTGGGCTCCTCTTCCTACCTTCCCCAGCAAATGCGTTGTGTGCCGGTACGTCTTCATCATCTCGCTCTTATACGATTCTGTGAATTTCTTGCCCACTGCACTCTTTTAAGAATGTACGGTGACCTTCGCTTATCTCCTCGACCTTTCCTTCATCAAACCCTTGTTGGTGAGCTATGCGGCCTACCTCTTACACTTGCCTCTCTTTCTCTTGCACCAGATCCTCTAATTTCTTCAACTGACCCCCCCAACCGACTGGCTTCATCCATCATCGTTGCCAGCTGACTGTTAGCGATGTTTAGTTCCTCTTCCCAAGCTGCCAGCTGTCGATGAGCTTCATCTAGATCCCCTTGTGTCAAGGACAGCAGTTGCATTTGCGTTTCTACTTGAGCTGACAGCTCGTCATACGCTTTATTCAACTCATTATCAGAGGCCGCCGACTGTAGGTGGTTCGATAGGGAGTTCATTCAAGGTTGCAGCTATATTGTAAAGTATATCAGGGGTAAGATGAAATGCAAGAATTATAACACAGTGTTACATGTATGATAATACCGGGATAAATGAGTCACGTGGGTCCAAATCTGCGTCTTAAGTAGTGATCGGATCTGGTCGGCATCCTGTCATTGAGCAAGACCTTTTTCCAAATCTAGGTGACTTGAAGTATAGGTCTTATGGGTACGAAGGCATTTAGGGGATGGAGGCATGCGTTGTGTGGGAGTCTGCTCGCGAGCTACTCTCTTCCACTTACCTTTTGCCAATACAGTTCGCAGTGGCATTCGCTCTTCAGAATCAGTGGGTTTCTCCTGCTCATTTCTTGCAGTTAAGGAAAGCTCTACCTCTTGGTCGACATCGAAGACAGTAGTGCGGGTCGTCGACGTCACTGCCGGGCTTGGATTAGTCTTGATGGTGACTCCTCCCTTCGAGCTCGAGGATTTGAAACTAGCAATGATTTTTTCTGCACTTAGGAAAAGATTGGTTAATGTCTGTTGTGATATAAGGTCTCGGTTAAAGGATTTAAATATGATAAAACCTACTAAATTCAGATCTGTCATATCCATAGGTCGCTGGCTAAGACCTACAAAGTTTTAGACTCTCTCCCACTCTGTAAGTCTCATCACATCATAGGGGCATTTAGTTCATTCAGAGAGCAGGTCAAAATATTGTTGATAAAGGGCAGGTTATTTTTTTGGGAGAGGGTGTTGCGTCTTGTTCAGAATTTGAATTTTGCCATTGGTGAGACATGACCAGGTTTCGGTATTGTGGATAAAAAGAATTTATCCCGCCATTCGTGCACTTTAGATGATGGGTTCACCAAAAAGCGCATTTTTTGACGTGTAGAAAGGTAGAAAGAACCTTCCTGGTTCTTTATTTGAAAGCAAAAATGGAAAAGACCTGGGTCGGGATGTACATTCCGGTATATACACAAAATTATGTACCCAACTATGAATCTAATGGAATTAGGGGTCATTTGTAGAAGGGGGACTCTATACTTATTTAATATGGCAACCAAAAACCAGTGTGGGGGAAATCTGAATCCCGCGTTTAGGAGTTCATCAAAAAGTGTGATATGATGGGGAGGAGGATGGTTCGAATTAGTCTATCCGGCTTTAGGATAGACTGGTTTTGCAGTCTCAGGAAGGTTAAGGTTCTTTTCGAACTCCTCAAGTTTGTTTCGATCAGGTAGCACCAAGGGGTTTTCTATGGTTATTCGGGTAGCTCGCGGGAGTGATGGCAGGTCGGCATGAGCCGACGACGGGACTACGATTACAGGGTTGGTAAAGAAAAAATTGGGTTGAGAAGATGAATGCATTTTTGGTTGTGCTAAAGATATGTCTTCAGGGATATATTCATTTAGGGCTTTGGTTTGGGTCTCAAGTTCAGGCCAGGAGATATCTCCCACCAGTTCATCAGTCAAACCGGGTCGGGGTGTAGGTGTGTTTCTTTTTCTATTCCGACTTGAGAGAAATTTCTATCTATTTGGTATCAGATGGTGCATCTAGGATTGGAGAATCGGGGTTTTGAGAATCGGAGGTGGAGTTATGTTCATCGCTAAAAAAGAAGAAGAAGAGAGAAAATAAAAATTACACCCAGACAACAATTATAGGGAAATGAAATAATTGAGACAATGGATCAGTGGGACTTACTCATCATGGTGATTGATGAATCTGATGCAGTTAATCGTACTCGCGAGTTATGCAGAAATCTGAAGGTATTTTTGTAGGAGAAAATGGTGCAGATCTGTGTTTGCTTTTGTGTAAATGTGTATGTTGAAGGTGAAAGGGTGACGTGTGCAGAAAATCTGAAAAGATAGGAGAGATTTATGATAGGCGGGAAAGTTGGTAGGGTTTATTGTGGGTCTTTCATTTTCGGCCCACGGGATTAAAAATATTACGAGGTAATGGGCTGCTGATGCGTGTCCGACATTTTGCAGAGGCGCATTTAATGTTCTTAAATGCGAAGCGATGGCTCATGGTTTTACGCTTTTACCAAGAGACATGCCGAATTGACTTCTGGGGCTAACTCATGATTACATTTTACTTGGTTTCCTACCGCAACCAAATAGAATGTGGGGGATTAGTTGATACGATATAAAATACTCACGTCGGCAAGGATGGAGATAATTGTACAAATTTAATAAGCGACCTCATCCTTTTGAAGGTGTAATCTTTTTGGGAGGTGGGCTAGTTGTCCTGGAGAGCGGCGACCTCTCGTGTAAGAGTGGCGAGCTATTATGTGGAGTGGCGACCTCTCATATAAGAGTGACGAGCTCCTATGTGAGATGCCGAGCTCTTATGAGGAAAGCCCTACTATACCAGCTCGACACTAAGTGGTAGCTCGGTGTTGACAGCTGGGTTTCATGGTTTTGGGGCCTTATCGGGTTAATATGGGCTATCTTATGAGGTCCTAGCAGACTACACTTATGGACATGATTATTGGCTCATGGTTATTATAGTAATCCAGCGAAAGTTCTCATATTTATGGAAACTTAACATACAAGAGGAATTCTAATTCTAATAGGAGATGATAACCGTAGATTAGAAAGACATCTCTTATCTATATAAAGAGAACTCAAACCTAATTTTTCTATCTCTAAGTTGATTTTATATCCTATGTTTTAGATCTCGAATTTTATTCAAACGATTTTTAAGTTAAGCATCGAAATACCTATGATAGGGACGTCCATCGCTTTGATTTAAATTTTGTTTTGCAGGAAAAATCAATCAGGTCAGCAATTTCCTGAAGGTTGATCAGGTCACTAACCATACATTGAAGATCAGTACTTATTTTGTAGCCATCAAGATTTTTTTTGCTGCATCGTCAACCGATGGTCAAATTGTCGAAATGACTCATTTGAGACTAGCCATCTTAAGAATTGTGATCGGAAGGGCGTCACATGTCATGTCAGACGCATTTAATACCATATTTTAAATGAAGATCCTTTCTTGGTAATACATTAAATGAGGCGGAAATATTGATGCTGATATCAATCATTACGCCACAGGGCATTAAAAGAAAATATAGGGAATACTCTTTTCGAGAATTCAAAATATTAACCGTATTGAAGGTGACCCTCGTGTCAAATGAACGTAGAACCAACGCGACAAATACTCGCCTTAATTAATATAATTTTAATTCTAAATTAAAAAAAATAATATATATTGAAAATAAATTGATTTTTTGGGTAGGGACGCCCTTGGAATGGGTCCCGTTCACATTCTTAAACGTAAGAATATAAATCATTTTAGAATGTGAGTGGAACGCTATTCTCAAAAGCGTCCCGAATTTGGGAATTACGTCCCGCTCACATTCTAGAAGTTAGGAATTAAAACCATTTTAGAATGTGAGCGGGAAGTCATTTCCAAAGGCATCCCGCACTTAAAGTGACTTTCCACTTTTTTGGGGGCTGAAATGAAAAAAAAAAAATTAACAATTTCTCAAAATTAGTAATTTTTTCATTTACTAATATAATCAATTTTATTAAATAATTAACAACTAAACAAGAAACGAATAAATTCGAATTTTCACATAATTAATGATTTCTCACAAAATAAATAAATTAAAACTTTTTTCACATATTTAATAATTTCATATAAATTTATTTTTTCACATAATTAAGAAATCTACACAAAATAAATCAATTGACATATTAGCAAATTTAATTATTCACATAATTAATAATTTTATCACAAATCAATAAATTTAAATTTCACCAGCAATAACTAAAATTAACAAAAATATATAAATTCACAAACATATAAATTATTAATTATGTGAAAAATTAGATTTATATAAAATTATTAATTATGTGAAAAAAGTTTTAATTCATTTATTTTGTGAGAAATCATTAATTATGTGAAAATTCGAATTTATTCGTTTCTTGTTTAGTTGTTAATTATTTAATAAAATTGATTTTATTTGTAAATAAGAAAATTATTAATTTTGTGAAAATTTTAATCATTTTATTTTATTTCTTCATTTCAACCCCAAAAAAGAGTAGAATGTCACATTAGGTCGGGACGCCCATGGGAATGGCGTCCCGCTCACATTCTAGAACGGTATTTATTCCTACCTTCTAGAATGTGAGCGGGACGTCATTCCAAAAGACGTCCCAACCCAAAAGAATCAATTTGTTTCAATATATATATATATATATCTTTCAATTTGGAATTAAAAATATATTAATTATTTAATTAAACCCAAATATTCTCTCTATTTTGGTTTAATTAAATAAATATTATATATTTAAATGTGAATTAAAAAAATGTGTTAGTTGAAAACAACTTACGAAAATGTGTCGGGACGCTCCTACAAAATGTTAATTTTATTAATTTTATTTTTTTCATTTCAAACCCAAAAAAGAGTAGAAAGTCACTTTAGGTCTGAGAGCCTTGAATGGCGTCCCGTTCACATTCTAAAACGTTTTTTTATATATATCTTCTATAATGTCACACTAGGTACAGGACGCGTTTGGGAATGGCGTCCCGTTCACATTCTAGAACAGTTACTATTTGTACCTTTTAGAATGTGAGCGGGACGCTATTCCCGGGAGCGTCCCGACACATTTTTGTAAGTTGTTTTCAAACTAACACATTTTTTTAATTCATATTTAAATATATATTATTTATTTAATTAAACCATCTATTTTTGTAGGAATTTAAAAAGCCTAGTTTATCTCTATATAAACAAGCATATTATCTCTAAGTGAAACCTACACCTTTATTTACACCTTTTGTTCTCTCTCAAAACTTCAGATTTCCCAGATACCATAAAACCAATCTTGGCTCAGTTAGATTTATCACAAACTTCTTCTAGACTTAATTACTGGAAATTTATCTCAGAAAAGAATAAATCCTCGCCCTCTGATTTAATTGATAAAAATGTCTATCTGGAAAATCCTTGTTTGAGAACTGAAAATTGCTTTGATTTTATGGAAACCTCAATCATCAATAAAACTGAGAAAATAGAAAATTTAAAAAATCCCTTCAGTGCTGAGAAGGAGATAACTTCACAAAATTAATTGATATTCACTCACTGTTGAATTCTCACTAGAAAAGTTATGCCACCTCATTGCTTTAAGTCAACTATATATATCCATATTTTGCTTGCAACAAAGTTTTGGTTGTTCAATGATGATGAAAAACATGATGTTAAACAGCAACATAAAGTCACATTCACCTTCACCATCTACGAAGAACTCTGAATTGACCGTGCACTATAAACTAAAGAATTTGAGATGTCTGGTAATAGCACGTGTTTTACAGTGCAAAGAGCTCTATACAAATATCTTTCGAGGAAGGCTTGTCCCGAGTGACTTTTGTATTTGAAACATATAAACTAAAGAATTTGAGATGTCTGGTAATAGCACGTGTTTTACAATGCAAAGAGCTCTATACAGGTTATATCTTTCGAGGAATATAAAATCAGCACAAAAGCGGGAACAAGAAAACTAAGTGCAGAAGAATAGGAACAAATTTCTTCTTTATTTTCTGTGTATGTGAAGGATGGGATTAGCCCATATATATATACAATTACAATACCTTTAATTTAGGAATAAAAAACTAAGTTTCCAACAATACGAAAATACTATACCAAAAATACAAAGAAATAAAATAAGACAAATATTCAGCCGTACATGCAAGGATATTGCATATCTCAATACTCCCCCTCAAGGTGGACGGTGAAGATCGTGAACCCCCAACTTGCCAATAAGCCGTTGAAATTTGTCTGAACCAAGTGCCTTAGTAAAAACGTCCGCAATCTGATTAGAAGAGGATATTTGCCGAGGCTCTATATCCCTAGACTCAACACATTCCCTCACAAAATAACAGTTCATTTCGACATGCTTCGTTCTTTCATGATAAACTGGATTGTTCGCAATATGTCGTGCAGCCTGGTTGTCACAATAAAGTGGAGTAGGCTTTGCTTATCGCGCTTCAAAGTCGATCATCAACCATCGAAGCCACAAGATCTCACTAACAGTGGTAGCCATCGCACGATACTCAGTTTCGGCGGATGATCGTGAGACCACGGTCTGTTTCTTGGTGCGCCAAGATATGGGTGATCCTCCTAGCGAAATAAAATAGCCCGTCCTGGAAAGCCGTGTCATTGGGCAGCCCCCCCAGTCCGAATCACAGTACGCGGCAAGCCTTAAACTCCCAGCAGCTGGTAAGTACAAACCTTGTCCAGGTGTTCCTTTAAGATAGCGAACAACTCGCAGCGCGGCATCCATGTGTGATTGGCGAGGTGACGACACGAATTGGCTTAACACATTCGTAGCGTACAAGATATCTGGCCGTGTCACCGTGAGATAAAGAAGTATCCCAACGAGACGATGGTACTGCAACGCGTCCACCATTACTCCATTTTCATCAAGAGTATAGTTGGTGTTTTGCTCCTTGGGAAACAAGCTGGGACGGCAACCCTCCATGCCACAATCTTTTACTATATCAAGGGTGTATTTACGTTGACTCAACACAATACCCTTATCCGAGCGTGCTACCTCAATGCCCAAGAAGTACTTCAAAGGACCAAGGTCCTTTATGCTAAACATATGATCAAGATACGCCTTGATCTCCTGAATTTTCTTGGCATCGTTGCCAGCAAGAATCACATCATCAACATAGATGAGGGCTATAATATAGATGTGTCCTTGTCTAAATATGAACAACGAGTGATCTCATGCGATTGCTTAAAACCGGCATCAATAATTGCATTAGTAAACTTATGGTACCAATTTCTCGATGCCTGGCACAAGCCATAAAGAGATTTATGCAGCTTGCAAACTCTAGCATCTCCTGACTTGGAAAATCCTTGCGGAACTTTCATGTAGACATGCTCAACTAAGTCTCCATGTAAGAATGCATTATTTACGTCCAACTGATGAATGATCCACCCTTTCTTTACGGCAACGGCCAACAAACAGCGGACCGTAGTTAGTTTTGCCACCGGAGCAAACGTCTCATGAAAGTCAATGCCTTCAATTTGTGTGAAACCTTTGGCGACGAGCCGTTCTTTGTACCGCTCGACTTCCCCAATAGGTTTATACTTTACCTTATAAACCCATTTTGAGTCGATAGCACGTTTACCCGGGGGTAATGGTTCTAGACTCCACGTTCCATTGGCTTCTAATGCATCAATTTCCCTTTTCATTGCATCACGCCACTCGTGTGATTTGACTGCTTGTGAATAAAACTTTGGCTCATCAATATTATTGATGACAGTCAAGAAACATCTGTGAGCAGTAGAAAACTTATCATAAGAAACCTAATTAGTGAGAGGGTGTACCGTCGAGGGAACGGAGTTGGACGTGGGCTGCGTGTGGTCTATAGATCTTGGTAACTCGACTTCGTACTCTTGAAGATGAGATCATTGTAGCCTAACCCTAATACTATGTCGTGTACCATTCTGCTCATTATCTCCACCAACCGTAACCGCGCCCTTATTTTCCTCACGTTGTATTTCGGTGCATCCACCTTCAACAAGTTGATCAAATTCAATCGCATAATCACAGGAAGTATTTTGATTTTTTGGAATTTTGTTAACCTGTGACGAGAGTGGAAAAACATCTTCATAGAATTTCACATCCCGAGAAGTGTATATTTTTTTACTCTCAATGGCGTACACTTTGTAGCCCTTTTGCCCATGTGGGTATCCCACAAAGACGCATGACCTCCCCCTCTCATCGAATTTGTCCCCTCCTTTTCTTGTATCTTTGGCAAATACATGGCACCCAAAAACTCTTAAGTGTTCATAAGGGAGTTTTTTGCCTAATAAAATCTCATAGGGGGTACGATTTTGAAGAACCTTCGAAGGAAGTCTATTTATGATATAAGTAGCCGTCAGCACACATTCACCCCAAAATGTAATAGGTAACTGAGCTTGAAATCGTAAGGCCCTAGTAATTTCAAAAATATGTCTATGCTTTCGTTCAACAACACCATTTTGCTGCGGTGTGTGAACGCAAGAAGTTTCAAGAATAATCCCAAATTGCATATAATAATCCATCATTTCATGAGACTGAAATTCACCACCATTATCAGTTCTATTGCGCTTCACAAATTCTCAGAATTGTATTTTTACCATATTACAAAATAACTGGATATATTTGCATGCTTCAGACTTAAATTTCATCAAGTAAACCCAAACGCCCCGACTAAAATCATCAACAATAGTGAGAAAATAATACGCTCCTTTAGAAGAAACAGTTTTATATCCACCCCAAATGTCACAATAAAATAAATCAAAACAAGCAACAGACTTAATAGAACTAGAAGGGAAGGGAGTTCTAGTTTGTTTGACTTTCATGCAAGGTTCAAAAGGACCATTCAAAGCTTTATTCAAAGACAAGATATTTTGAAGTTTTATTCTAGAGGCATGTCCCAATCGTTTATGCCACACTTCCAAATCAACGGTTGCTGAAAAGGCTCTTCGATTTTCAACAGGCTCTAGAAGATATAGACCATCACACTGCTTACCCACTCCAATCACGTTCCTCGAAGCTAAGTCCTGCATGGTACAAATATTAGGGAAAAATGTCATTGCACAATTTAGATCTTTTGTGAGTCGACTAACAGAGAGAAGATTGCATTGAAAATCCAGCATATGCAATACACGTTCAACACTCAGACCATTGGGCAAATCAACAGAACCAACGCACCGAACCAGAACCCTATCCCCATTAGGAATTTTAACAGGTATTTCCATGCTAGTTTCTGTAAAGGATTTAATAATACTTTCCTCATGTGTGATGTGTTCCGTAGATCCAGAATCTATCACCCATGGTGTACCCAAAAAGGACTTACCAGCCATGTTTATAGAAGTAACGTTTGCAACGCCAGCACCGCTGTTGAGGAAATCCCTCAACTGTGCTAGTTTTTTGACAGAAAAATCAGGAAAGGGGCTCACGGTCGTGGAGCTTACATCAACAATCGCAGCCTTGGGTGTCTGACCTCTTTACAGAGTTTCTGGTGGTTTCCTTCCCTTTCGTTTTCCTGGGCTTTCGGCTCTTATCTGGGTAGCCAATTATCTCATAGCAATTTTCGATGGTGTGCCAAAGTCGCCCACAATTGTTACACTTCGGAGGGTCGTTGTTATTGACACCAAGATCTCGGTTGTCATGCCGATGTATTTGGAATGCTGCACCATCAACGGTCGGCCTTCGCGAACTCGATATGAGTCGCTACCGTTTGTCTTCTGCAACTAGATGGTAAGTTGTCCCAAGGCTTGGTAGCGGTTTCATACTCAGTATTTGCATCTTGATGGTGTTGAAGGCATCATCCAAACCCATGAGAAACTCATAGATTCGCTCCTTCTCACTCCTTTCGATAAAACGTTTTGATAATTGGCATGTGCACTTGCCGCACGTACACTTTGGTACCGCTGAAATAGAACTGATTTCATTTCAAATTCCTTTCAGTTTTGTGTAATATGCCGACATCGACATCTTCTCTTGACGAGTGTGAGTGAGGTTTCTCTTGAGTTCATAGGCTTTGGGTGCGCTCTCTTTCCCAAAACGTTCTTCAAGATCACTCCATATCTCTTGTGCGGTTTTTGCATGTTTGACACTATTCCGGATTTCTTTGTTCATGGCCACCATCAACCAACCTTTGACCATGGCATTGCAACGTTTCCATGGAAGAGAATCAAATGATTCCTCTTATGTATGGATATGGATCCATCCACAAACCCAAATTTATATTTGGCGAAGAGGTAATTGCATATTTCTTCGGACCAATCTCCGTAGTTTCCATCGCTAAGGAGATCAGAAACAAACACATGACTCGGATTATCAGACGAGCCAATGAAATAGGGAGAACTTACATCAATGGCGGTTCTGGTTTTATTACCGTCGCCGTCTTTCGACATTGATGTACTTTTTTTTTTATTGTTTTTGAAAGGATGCGGAAGTTTTTTTATTTTTCAGGATCTTAAAAATAAACCTTCTTTGATGCCATGATAAAATCAGCACAAAAGCAGGAACAAGAAAACTAAGAGCAGAAGACCAGGGACAAATTTCTTCTTTATTTTCTGTGTCTGTGAAAGATGGGATTAGCCCATATATATATACCACTACAATACATTTAATTTAGGAATAAGAAACTAAGTTTCCAACAATACGAAAATACAATACCAAGGAAGGCTTGTCCCAAGTGACTTTTGTATTTTAAACATGAAATAGAAAGATCTCTATACAAGAAATCCGTTTTCTGACGACATTAACGAATTCATCAGCAAATGCTGATGGCTTGGGCCCGTCAGCATTTTTTTATATAGAAAATGACAAGATATAATATTATAGGAGAAAAAAATTCCCAATTTACCTTAGGTTAGTTTATTTTCCATTTATACCATTTTTATTATTATTTTTGCATGTTGAGTTAAATGTTATCTCAAAAATACGAGACTGTGGTTGGAATTAATATTGTATTATTTTTTTGGACATCTATAATGTATTTAAGAGAGGTTAATTATTTTAGTTCATTTATTTTCGGCATACAATTAAAATCCCTCAAATCAAGCCTCTCTTTTTCATCTATCTCTCCCCCGCTATCTCTCGCCCTCTTCCTGTATCATCCCCCAAATCAATTCCAATAATCATTTCCCTAAATTGATCTTTATGATTAGAAATTCAGCAAATTTTGACTGTGCGATCCTTCATAATTCGCGGCCGATATCTGGGAGTCATCATATACAACAACATCAAAGCTGATGACATAAGTCAGTTGGAATGGTTTCGGCGTCGAGTGCATTTTTTTTATCTTTACGCAAATTTGTGTTTTGATTAATTATTCCACCTAATGTTTGATTATTCACTTGCATAAGAGATTCAGTAAATATTGTGAACATGGGGTGTTGATTTTTATATTGCAGAGGTTTTGATTTTGTAAACAAATGGAATCTTGATAAAATTAGGTGTGAAAGTAAATCTACGAATTACGTTCTTATTTTCAACAAGCACTTGGGGGGTGATTTCGATGAGGAGTTGGTTGATTTGGTGTGAATATAATTCATTGAGATTTGACAGTGTTGTGTATTTTTATTTTTTAATTTAGAAATTGATCAATGACTATTAGTTTGATGCTTTCGTTTGTATTTTTACAAATTTAAGTTTTTTTATTTTACCAGATGATGTGATGTTTATTTGTTGTTTATATGTTAAGATAATATGCTTCCTGTATAAATGTGTATGTAAATCTTATGTTGAGTTTGTGAGCTTTTCTTAATTTTGGTACTGAGTAGTGTCAAAACACTTTTATTATAATAGGTTGCAGAAATTTGTAAATATTATTATACAATATACATCCATGAACTCAATATTACAGAGGAATAGAGTATTGTAAGATAGATATAATATTTTTCTGTAATGGTCTTCGCTGTTTTGTTTCCCAATTTATTGTTTTTTGGTTTATTTATTATTTATTATTGTTGAACTTTGGTTTATTTTTAGTTGATTTGGAATAGAATCTCATTTCCGAGGCATGAACAAGTAATATTTGTAACTCAATCTTCTCACCCGTTTACTTTGGTTTCCTTATACTCCATACCAGTTGATGCTCATTGTTTGTTTGTAATAAAACCTTTTTTTTGGGGGTATAGAGGGAATGCAGTGTGTTTCATTCATTGTCGGCGTCGACATTCTAATAGAAGATTTCAATGTTGAAAGCTACATTAAAATGTCAAGCCTCATTGTTGTGATATCAAGTTAAGAATAAATTGGACAATGGACACCAAAGTGAAGATGAATCACCTAGCGCATTAGTAGAAGAAACGAGAAAAGACATTGTAAAAAATATTTGTAATAAAAACCATAATGGTTATTTTTAAATATCGATAGATTTGGTTGTCATCTAATCCACCTAAATTTATTCGCATTATTTTCTTTTTTTTTTTACATGTGTTACCTATATTTTATAGGATTTAAGTTGTCGAGATTTTTGAAATATCTAGTTCGTCCAAGTTTTAGTTATTATTTTCAGCTCAATTGTTATTTTTATACAAATTTATCTTGTGGTTATTGGTGTTTATCATATATATATATATGTGTGTGTGTGTGTGTGTGTGTGTGTGTGTGTGTGTGTGTGTGTGTGTAGTGTACTTGTTGTTTATCTTCTATTTATTTTGCTTCTTACATTCTGTTTACTCGCAATTTATTTTCCATATTTTACATCATGTGGTGAATAACACTGATTTTCGCGTATTTTATATGTATGAAATATGATATTATGATTAATATAGTCCAAAAGGATAGATTGATCTATTTTTAATATTAATATTAGAAACTAAGTAATATAGAAAAAACAATACGGAGAAATATGTATATTTTGCGAATTGCACAAATTATAAATAAATACATTAGTAACTATAGAGATTGTATGTGAAGATACTCTAGCCTTATTATGAATTGAGAGTATACTTCTCGATCAAACTCAAAGTTCAAATTATTTCAAGTAAATTTATACGATGTCATGATTACCAATTAAGAGTGATATAAGGAAGAGTTAATTATAGTCTAATTTAGGGAAATATATTTGATTTTTATATTTGGTTAGTGTATAAGATATTTAAGGAATTGAAAATGAGGATTGTGATTGTCTTATTTTTGGTTAGTGTATAAGATATTTAAGGAATTGAAAATGAGAATTATAATCACGTAAAAATGTAATTATTTTATAGTGGATATGCAAATATGGTAATTTTTAACTATAGTGATAAAAATGGAATCAAGTCTTTACGTCATTTTCCATTTTTTATAATATTTTAGAAATACTGACGGTCCCTAACCCGTCAGCTAGCCTCAAAATATTATTTTTATAATGCAGACGGGTCAGGCCCGTCAGCACCCACATCCCAGCACGCGTCAATTTAAATTTAAATCACACATATTGCATGGGTGGGACTCGAACCTCTGACTTCTTGTAAATAGAGGAGGAGTGTTACCATCTAGCCAAGTCGATTACATGTTAGAGTTTATATATTTTTAATATATATTAGATATGTGAATTAAGTTATAAATTATATTTATAAATGTACATTATATATATATATATATATATATATATATATATATATATATATATATATATTTATATATATATATATATGTACACATGCATAATTGATCCCCCCAGTGGGAAGGGGAAAAACTTCCAACTGCTGACTTGGCAGTCAACTGGTCAAAATTTTAATTTTTTTTTTTAATTTCCAAGCCCCCACCCCACGATTACCTACTCTGGACAAATAAAGGGGATAAAAAAAACAATAGTCCCAGATTGCAATCTTGCGGAGAAAAAAATTCCTAGAAACCAAAAATTTTCATCACCCAAAAATTACCTCATCATCTACGCATCTCCCTCAAAATAAAAATCGTAGGCAAAATTGTATTACATTAGTTGTCCCCATCCCGATTTCAAAGCTACCCCTCACCGGAGTCGCCTACGATTTCAAGGATTCCGCTCGAAAAAAGGTACCCAATGATTTGGTTGGTTCCATTTTCTGATTGCTACTAAATATTTGAGTTTTTTTCGAAGCTAAATTCTCGAATTTTTAGCTTGTTATGAATTGGGGAATATATTTTCTTGTGTTAAAAATCAGAAGTTCTTTGTGTGTTAAAAAAATGGATTGCCTTGTTGCACAAAGAATTATTATTCTATTAAAAATTAGAAGTTGTTCATTTTCTTGTGTTAATTTTTTTCCCTGTTGAAAAGAATTTATTCTTGTTTTTTTTTTTAAATCAAGTGCTGATTTAAACTTCAAATTTTATTTATTTATTCATGTTCGGTATAAAAACCAGAATCTGGTATTAGATATTGGTTTTGGTTTTGGTTTACAAAACTGAATTTGGTTTACAGGTATGGAATATGAGGAAGCCGAGGAGGATACAGAGTCACTTTGCGGCAGCATAAATTTGGTGTTGACTATTACGCAAAAGAAACTGAGAAAGATCAAGGAAAAAAACCCAGACAATGGACGTTACATGAAAGGTTTTTACAGGCTCAGATTTAGAGAACCGGGCCCCATAAAAATCACCAAGGATGAAGATGAAGTTTCAGATGAAGGAGACGAAAATGAAGACATCGTTGATGAGATTGTTCGCACAAAGTACTTTGATATGCCCCCTTTGACTGCTGCTAAGGAACGATCTAGAAGATGGAAAATGTGGATCATGACTTTTATGGTATTAGGAATGAGGAAACAAGTGAGGCTAACATTTTGTACAATAGGAAAGCTTGAGGTTACGGGCTTATTATTCCTAACGAAAATGACGAAACAGAGGAGCTGGATAGCCCGGTGCTTGGTTCTGCTACAAACTAATTTCCGTGATGATGTGCAGTTTTTTTTTTTTGTATAAATTATATGAGAGCCTCAAAAAACGTCCGGCCTATTAGAAAAGTATCGACGAAAAGCGATGAAACAACTAATGCTGTAAAACTCAGAATCTTTTGTTTCTCTACTTTATGTTAACTTTGTCTGGGCTTATTACAATGTCATGTCCTGGTCGAAATTGTTAACCATTGTATTTAGTCTTCGACTTTGTAGCCAAGCTTTGGTGTAAAATCGTTTACTTCTCTTTGTTTTCCTTTCCAAAAAAAAAAAAAAAAAAACACAAAAAACTAGAAATGCGTACAAACAGTACGAGATATTTTTGAAATAAAAACTAAACTACATACAAACATGAGTTTTACAAACAAACAAGTGCTACAATATCATTAAACAAAACTTTTGTTTGAACTTAGAGCTACCTTCAACCCAATAACTTTCATCGCCAAATTAAATAACGGTAATACATAATTACAGGACATACAAGTGCAGTAATCCAGCGTCGTAAACTACGAACCATTTCAGTGGTTTCTCTTAAGTCGGCACTCAAGACTCTCATTAGCACTTTGAATGCTCTCCTTGCATCAAAAACCTCTTTCCGAATCTTATCATATCACCCTTGATAGCCGCAATCTGATTATTCTCTGTTTGCAGCCTATTAACACCCTTCATCTTTCACGACCCTCACTTCACGCTGAAGCATCACATTGTCATCGACCACGTGCGGATTCTCCGAGACGAGTTTCCGTGATGATGTGCAGTTTTTTTTTTTTTGTATAAATTATATGAGAGCCTCAAAAAACGTCCGGCCTATTAGAAAAGTATCGACGAAAAGCGATGAAACAA
>BMAC01000232.1:226095-260957 GCA_014905375.1 Phtheirospermum japonicum
AGGAAGTGATGCTTTTACGGCGGTTTAAGAACCGCCGTAAAAAACAACGGCCGTGGATTTTACGGCTGTTCTTGAAAAATACCTTCTAGAAAGTCTGTTTTCCAAAAAGGACAATTCACGGCGGTTTTTCAAAAATACCTTCTAGAAAGTAGTAAAACAATTTAAAAGAAAAATGAAAGTAGGTGCACCAAAATTAAATACGGCAGTTAAAGAAAAACCGCCGTAAAAAGCCTCACTTTCTACGGTGGTTTTAGAAAAACCGCTGTAAAAATTTACAGCGGTGGATTTAAAGGCGGTTCAAAAACTGCCATTAAAAGTCTCCCAGAACCGCCTTTAAAACTATTTTCTGCAGTGAGTACTCACTGCGTTTGGGTGTCGAGCAGGGGCTGCTGGGTGGTTCCTAGCGTGTGTGTGCCGAGCATTTCTAGCAGGTGCGCATTGTGGCATATGGGTGGCGCATTACGCATGACTCATAGCAACGACAGGTGTTTCTAGGACAAAAACATCTGAATCAGTTCCCAATTTCTTCATATAAAATGTATGTCTCTTAGCTTTCATTTGGGGCACGCATCATCTCGGTTGGAATTTTGTACAAATAGTTATGGCATTTCTACTAAAATGAGAATTTCTTAGAAAATATGTAATTATTCATTAAATGATATGAATGCAATGATTGTATCTTCTTATTCAATCAAAAGGTGAGTAACTGCTAGATTGTTGATGCTAATGATGCAATAGTTTAAGTCACAGGGGTCTATATGCACTAAGAATCAATAAAACACTATTATGTTTTAATGATATTTTACCAACATTTATCATTTAAAAATAAATATTGAGATTGAAATTGCATCTTTAATGTATGTGAAAGGAAGCATCTTAATTAAATTAATGAGTCAATTTTGTGATTTCACCTAATTAATGTTCAGAGTTTTGGATCCTATGATGATATCAACTATGAAATTATAAGAACTGACTCATATAGGTTTTGACATGGTTAAAATGGATTGGTCATGAGATGATGATGATCCCTATTTTATGAAACTGTTATTGGCATATTTATTTTGAGTGAAACACAAAATGAGATAAAAATCTAATGTACTATATGGTTTTGGGGTCCTAGTGCTTCTTAATTACAACCAGTGCCTTCTAAAGCACCACAAGCGCTATATACATCCTTATCTCAGACACGTTATTTAATTTTTTTCAATGTTAGTTATTTAGCAAAAAATCAGAACGATACCCTCACATGTAAATAACACAAAGTATAACATCTCATTCTTATAAAGGATACAATATAATATATGTGGACGTATCCATCTAAAAGTATGGTCCATTCAAGTATTTAGTTATTTTTGTGGATGTTTCGCCACGTACTGTCCATATAACTACTATAATTGCAAAACTTCTAGCACATAATATATGTTACCCATATGAAATTTATAGGAATATAACACTCTAGAGTTTCCATCAAAAGTATTTGATAACTAATGCAATAATGAAAAATTAATGTAGAAAATTGTGTACCCTCATATATAAATAATAAGGCCTAAAAATATCAAAAGGATATAGATGGTGACTAAGACAATGGTTACTCTTACTTATTTTTTTTACCCTCTACCAACTAACTATTTTATGCATACTAGTTGATAACTAGATTTAAACTTGATTTGTAAATTTACGTATAAATAGTTATGCAGTATATGTGCATACTACGCCCCCATAACACATTCATATAGGTCTCCAAATAAAATTAAGTATATATGTTATATATACATCGCCAACAACCATTCGCTATTTAGAACCGTTGACATGCAATCTTTTCATCACTAAATCCATTAAGCTGTAATGAGATAGTCATCATGTCATAGGTGGAGATAAGGAATGAAAGTACATTAAAAAAGAAATTGATATTCAACGCATATAAGATTTGATTCCTAAAGTGAAGAGGTCATATATATTAGCTGGAAATATCTACAAGGTTAAAAGTCCCCATAAGGGGCACAATTCCATAATTAAAAGAGCTACAACCACACTTAGTAGAGGTGTGGTTAAAGCCATAGATTCT
The DNA here is from genome assembly GCA_014905375.1 of Phtheirospermum japonicum. Taxonomy (NCBI): domain Eukaryota; kingdom Viridiplantae; phylum Streptophyta; class Magnoliopsida; order Lamiales; family Orobanchaceae; genus Phtheirospermum; species Phtheirospermum japonicum. Next base: position 228,161 of record BMAC01000232.1, read on the forward strand.
AAAAGGAAAAGGGGGAGGTCACCTGCTTTGATTCTATAGAATAAAGAAATCATAATGAACTATGATGTATTAGTTAATCTGAATACTTTTCACATACAGTGATGATGTATATAGTTAGCTCAAGAAATCATAGAGTACTGTGATATCAAACCACACTATGTTTAAAAATGTCAACAAAGAGCATATTGACCTAAATGAAAAGAATAAAACTAGATATAACTTGATTCACTGACAACAATACAGGTAATTGGTCTTGTAGTGCTAGTCTTACCAAGTGTAAAGCATGTAGGAATGCGACTTATAAATGTGGTTACATCATATATCTCTTTAGGGATCAAGATTTAGTGATATACAAAAGTGATTGTTGGATTCTCATTACCTAAGGAAAGTGACTCCAAACCATATTGCATTTGTAATTAAATTATACTACTCATTTTATTGATTGAAACAATTAAGATGGATGTTTTATACCCATCTAAGTGACTACTTGATTGTGAAAGGATAAGAATGTTAATATATGCCTTTGTGTATTTATAAAACAAACATATTTTGAATTTTAAACTATTGGTATATATGTTGATATATGTACATAATAGGTACTCTTAATGAAGAGAAATTGCTAACTACTTGTTTTATGAATTTGAGATAGAGAGTCATGGGAAAATGTGGTTATGTAAAGGCTTTGACTAAAACCCGAGTTTGTGTAATACTAGTTTTATACTCTCCATATATATTCAAAGGATGATCAGTGATTTGTACATATTTTTATGTATTTTTCTTATGTTCTTGAATCTCGTTTGTGTGTTTTGGTTGGGTTCTGTAATTTTTTAATCATTTTTTCTTATTTTGCATTTTTTTAATTTTTTGTTTCATCTTTATACTATTTCCATGTATTACTAAGTCCCTATTATTTTATTCTCATTCAAATCTATAATTCTAATCCTTTTGTCATCTTAATCCTAGTTTCAGGAAAATTAGCTATATTTCTCTTTGATTTTCCTACTTAGTTCTACACTTGGATTTAAGGAATTTATTAGGAAGATTGTGAATTTCTTGTTAATGTGAGAAGAAAGGATTGACGATCTCATGTTCAGTTTTAGTAAGCTTTCTTATTTCCTTGCCTTTACTAACTTTTTAATTACTCTTTGTTTGTTTTGGTAGATCAAATATGTAATATTTATTTTAAGGTTTTTTCTTTCAAGATTTCGAATTTCTTAATAATTTTTGGGATTTGGAATGAAGTTTGATTTGTACCTATATGAATATATTTTTCATTTATTTTTGCATCTCGTATTACGTGTTTTGCTTAATTATTTATCTTAAATTGAGTGATTTTGCTTTATTTTGCATTTTCATAGTTTATTTCGTATTTTTCATAAATTTATCATATTTTAGAACTTTTGTACTATTTTATTGTGTAGGGTAAAATCTGGTCAAAGCAGGCCCAAGCTGAGGTCGGAAGATGGGCTAAGCTCAATAATTCCCATGTCGAGTCAGCTGTGCAAAGATCGATTGAAAATGATGATGCATGAAAATTGAGAACACGTCAATCCACGACTGTACGTCATTGGCCGCATGCCCACCAGTCTCACACACAAGACCCTTGTTAACCTCTGTATGGCTAGATCTTACACGACACTTTTGGAAACCATTGGTTGTAGCTACACACTATGTTTTGGAACTCTTCGGCAAATGCGTGCATCTCTCAGACACCATCAACAACAACAAACGCACCACCCATCACCCTCTCGGTAACCGCGTGCCACTTTTTGGCAGTCCTGTAGTCATCGGCTAAGTGAAATTTTAGATTAGCCGATCCATGTTAGTATCCATCGGCCATGATGCAAGCCATTCTTGGTAGCTCTGACAGAAATTAGACAGGGAACCTCTAAGCTTCCGAGAGTGTTCAATAGCTTCCGGCAGCGTGTTCGCATCCTTCCCACTAAACCATCCATCGACCATGACCTTAGTGTCTAAATTTTTTGCTCAGTTGAACCTCGGTGATTCTCAAAATGTCCCTTTCGATCCCATTATTGTAGCAACGGTTAGTTGTTGCTTTTGCTCGGTGGACTCTTAGCGCTACCTTGGAAAGCCTCAGCTAAGGACTCTAGTATTACGCTAAATGACCCCTCTAACCCTATTATACCTACAAATAGGTCCCTTGCCTCACCATTTTATAAATAAATCCTTAATCTAATATTTTTTTCTTGATGTTCTAGTTTCTTTTTTTAATGTTTTTGGAGGTTCCCTTCTCCCAACTCTTGATTTGTAGCTCTAGTCCTTTGTTTGTCATTTTGCTATAAGATTAAATATTTGAGTTTATTTATGATTCTAGATTAAATATCTTCATTTAATATTGTAAGATTTATTATTTCCTTTCCTTTATTTGATTTTATTGCCATTAATTACTTTTTACTCTATTTCGAGATCTCGGCTTTGTTTCTAGTTAAGTTATTTTCTTTAAAGATTTGGGCTTTGTGGATCTTTTATGCTTTAAATGTTGGATATACCTTATATTTCATGTTTTATTGCTTAATTTCATTTCTTTCTTTTTCATTTCATTAGTAGGGTTTTTAGTTGTATTTTTGTTATTTTTGTTTGTTATGCCTTTGATTTCTACAATTTCTCATGTTTTTAGACTAGATCTAGTAAACTCTTGTTTTCAAGTTTGCACTTTTAATATCATGCATATATTGTTATATTTCATGTTTAGAGCTTATAATTCCATGGTTGCTCTTGCTTGTTATTCCCTTGATTCCATCCAATATTCCATGTATTCAGGCTTGATCTATTTGGTCTAGGGCCTAGGTTAGTTAGAGAAATTAATTGACAAGTTATAAGGTTTTTAATCGTGTTTATCTCAATTTATACAGTTTTGATTTGAAAAACTAATTATTTGGCTCGAACTCTTAATTATTTTTAGACGTTGACTTATACCAAAAGGAGATGTCAACATCCGATTAAAATCATATTGAGGTTGGGAATTATGACCCCGTCTTCGGTATTTACAACCCCGACTTATGCACATTAAATTATTAATAAATTGTCAAATTGGTCATGGAGATGAGTCTATTGCTCTAGACCCTTGCTTTATTATTTCCAATTGCAATTCGTGTCTTAGTTTTTATACCTAAACCACAAAATTATGTGTTACAAACATAGAAACCATATTCAGATTAGCCTACCTCGAGAGACATGACTAATAAGAACTCTCCACATTGCAATCTATCCCATCTTACTGCAGATGAGATTCTTAACTTCTCTATTTTAAAGAGAAGCATGCGATTCATCTGACCAAATATTTTTCCTGTGGCCGACAAAGGCTAAAGGTTTCATGGTGTTTTTTGTGATTTTAAATTATGACCTTGCTTGTTTGTTTTTGTGTTTTGTTTATTTTTCTTTTTATACTTGTTTATATTGTCACCCACTTGTATGTTTAATACGCCATCCACATCTTTTGAGATATGAGATTTAATGAATCAAAGATTGTCAATTAGCAAGAGCCTCCGCCAAATGAAGATCTTTATGCTCCCCACAATCCAAATACAACCACCTATTATGATCCTCTGCCCAATAATGACCCTTATTCATTTTTATTTCTCTTGACTCTTGATTCCAAGCATTGATTTATCCCCAAATGCAAGAATATTCTCTTGAGGATTTTTAATACAATCTACTCTCAATTTTACATGGGCTCCCCAAGGATCCAATTCAATTTTTGGGCGATTAATATTCCATCACCCAAATTTTACTTGAAGGCCTCGCGTATAATCAAGTGAATATGAAACACTTCCATCATACATTAAAGGTTTTTTTTAAAGGAATTATCATGAAAGGAAATGGTTCTTAATATGGATGCTCGATTTTTTGATGATGTGGAATAAAGTCTGTGATCGGTACATAGAGAGGTTTGATTTTCACTACACTTTGAGCTTTGATTACTATGCGACACTAACACTTCTTACACTCCATCTTTTAATAATTCATATGCTCTACTTGCTTCCTGTTTTTCTTACTCGAGCTTTGATATGTATGTTCCACCTTTCTTTAATTCTTATTCTACAAACTATGAACCTTATGCTCCACCCTCCTTAACTCCTTACAATACTAGTTATGATAATTATTTCCTACCTCCTCCCTAATATAATACTTCCTATGCTCTATCCACTCTAAATCCCTATGACCTTAGTTACAAGCCTTACGCCCCACCTCCCGAGAACCACGATCTGGGATATAATGCTTCATATGCTCCCTGTGCATTACATACTTCTGTTTTGAGCTATGATTATTATCTATCATTTCTTTGGTGCAATTATAGTCAACAATAAGTTGCACCAAAGTGCTACAATCTAAAACATGACCATTACGCTCCACATGCACCACCTTCTAATATTTAAAGCTGCGATCATCATCCTGCACCCCTTTCACCCGAGTACATTCATGAGACTAGTAATGAGGTAAAGTGGCTTTCTTATGACAATTATTTAGCTAGTGTTTCATTGTGGAGCCCTTATTAGTTGTTAATGAGGTGCCAATACATGATTTGGTGGAGCCTCCCTATGTTGACTTCTACAGTTGTTGATTAGTGTAAGTATGTGAGAGTTTAGGTGGAGCATTTGAATGTGTGCACTACCCTTCTTATTCTTTTTAGTGTTTTTATGAATATAAGTGTGGGGGTGATGCCGTTGGAGGTTTTGGTTGAGAGTACACAAGAATTATAATGGGGTTTTATGAGCCCCGTAGAGTTAAAGAAGTATGTCAATGCCCCTTTGTCGTTTGATGAAGCTATATTAATATTTATGTGCAATGAGTTGTAACCTTGGGAGATTATTGTGGCCGTTGATGATTGGATCTTGATTTTTCATTTTGAAGATGATGTATATGATGAAAAAAAGGTGGAGATTATAATGGAGATTGAGGTTGTTGAGAGTATTTTACCACCTCCCGTTGCTTTATTAAAACTTGAGATTGAGGTGGTGGAAGTGGTAGTGCTAAAAGAACCTGACCCCCCTCTCTTGTTCCCAGATAATGCTATTTGTGGTGATCAGGGGAATGAAAGACTTTGTCGACCCGTTTGGCAAACGCATGTTCCTTTGATATCTTTCTTCCAAGAGTTTTGAGTTGCCCAGACACCATTTTATACGCTCAATGAATATATTTGCCTTCCCGATGGTCAAACCTTGTGCCATGTCCCCATTATTTGACAAGGTTTTCTAGTGTTTGATTATAATATTTTTAGGTCACCTAAGCAAGTTAGAGAACTCGTTCTCTTTTATCTTATATCTTGCTTTAGATGCCCACCTTAGTGACTATTATTGCATATTCTTTTTTTGGAAGATACTAAGGTGTGGCATGATCGTCACTTGTTTTTGAATCTAAGTATTTTAAACAAGTGCTTTATGGGAGGCAACTCAGGTTTTTACTTGCTTTTTAGTGTTGTAAATTTCTTCCACATATATTGTTATAATTGTACTTTATCGTGTTTTTCTTTTTCCTCCAACTTACCTTTTATGTGTGTTCCTTGTGTTATGTCCACCGATGGGGATGTTATCACTGAACTCTTCCCATAAAGCACAATGTTAGGGGCATATCTATTAACCTACTCTTTTATTGATTTATCTTTTTTATGTGCAATGAGGGCATTCCATGGTTCAAGTATGAGGGAGTTTGTCATTGTTTTGATGTGTCTGATTAACGCATATTTTTCCTTATTTTTATTAGTATTTTAGTTAGTTTTTCTTATTGTTTTTGGTATAAGTTGGGTAGATTAAGCCTAATTTCTTAATTTTATACTTCCAGCTTATTTTACCGTATTGTGATCTAAATTGATGCAAATAGGTGATTATTCTCTGTTTTTCATCTTATAGCTAAGTAACCGGAGGAGCTCAGCGCATAAGAGACGAAGTTCAATAATTAAGAAATGAGAATAGAGCGTTCCGGCGAAGAAGTAACAAAAATTGCGAGTTAGCGGTAACCCTTACCGCTACCATTACCGTTACCTTACCGCTGAAGATGGACAGAGAGCTCCCAGACCAAACTAATGGTAACCTTAGCAGTATCTTTATTCCTTTAGTTACACCATTAAGAAACGACATAGAGGTTTAGCGGTATACTTAACGATTACTTTCTTACTGCTACAAACACCGCTACGGATGGACATAGACTACTCAGAGAGGGTTAACGGTATAGTTAGCGGTAACTCATATCGCTAAGTCTTACCGTTACCTGCCCAGAAATGCGTTTTTACCCTAACTTGTGCTCCAAGACATGGGAAAACTATATAAACCCCTCTCTTAATCCGTCCTAAAAGACACATATCACCACCATAATCCTAATTTCGGTCCTTAGACACCAAAATAACATACTTTTACATCCCATATCACAATATAAGATCAAGATCGAAGATTCAAGAGTCACAAGTTCCAAACTCCGGTTTTTAGTGTGTGATTCGATTTTCGGCAAAGATCTACGCGTTTTCATCGAAATAGTTGGAGAATCTACTGCACTTCTTAGTTCCAATAAGTATTCTAAACCCTTTTTAATTGTTTTCTTAGTTTAATTCATGCGATTAAGTAGTTGCTTTTATTATTGTTCTTGAATAATTTTATGCTTCAAACCTTAGTTACTTTGGATAATTGGATTCGCAATCTTTCATCTTAATTTAGTTTGATAAATTTATGCTTGAGTATTGGAGATTTAATATTGTTCATGCTCTCATGCTATTTAATTACTCTTATGCCTTTTCATGTTATTTTGTTCATTCCGTTTATGTTTCGTTCATGATAGTTACTTTTCATTTATGCTAGTTACTTTCGTTGAGTTTTATGCTTTTGATTACGTTATTGTTATTAGATTCATGCTTTCTAGATTGATTACTTGGATTGAATTCATGATATATTTCTAATTGATTAATTAGTTAAATTTACTTAGTTTTCATTGATGCTATTGCATTTTAAATTCTTAGATAATATGAACAAACAAAACTCCCAAATTATACAAGTTTTCATGTTAGTTTGTGATTAAATAAACATTTGAGATTTCGATTGCATGTTCCTTGAGATCGACTCGGTTTAACTTACCAACCTACATGCGAACTCGTACTCTTGCGAGCGAGCTTTTGAATAATTGACAAATATTTATAAAGTAGGAACACAAAAGTTCGAATCAAAAGTTTGGCGCCATTGCCGGGGAACACAAAAGAAAAGGTTTCAAAACAATGTTTGTTTGTATTATTTTCCATTCAACCGTCTATTTGTATAACTAGGATTAGTTTTGCCATTCGATACGTTTGATTTGTTGTTGAGTGCATGCAAGGTAAAAGATCACTTCGAATCGAACTTGCACCATTCATAGATAACATTCATCGTTCCAATCAAGCAAGACCTCCTCATATTTCGGAAAGCGATTCGTCTGTCAACACTAATTTTGTGCCGAAGTGAGTATAATCTCATCACCGGGACTTCATCATGAGGATTTACAAATGGTGTGTTTTCCAAGCTGCTTGAAAGATAAAGCTAAATCTTGGCTACTCTCATTAGAACCAAGACCACTTACCGACTGGGATATGGTTAGCGATAAATTCATAAATCAGTACTACTCAGCTCAAACGACGGGCCATATCAGGAGACAAATAGCCAATTTTGTTCAGCAAGATGGAGAGCTACTACACGAAGCATGGAAATGATAGAAATAACTGTTGCAAGCGTGCCCACATCACCAAAACTCTCCAGGGATGGTTAATCAGTTTTTCTATGAAGAATTATTGGACTCCTACAAAAACCAGGTCGAGACGGTTGCTAGTGGAGATTTTGGGTATTTGACCGCTACGGAAGCTAAGCAGTTATTCGAGAAGATGAGCGAGAAATCCAGGCAGACTAGTTCTAGACCACGAAATATAAGAGTCAACGAAGTATCTAAAGTACTAAATGACGAAGAGAACACTCCTTCAAGGGCCAATGAAACATGTACTCATTGCGGGGAGCAAGGGCATATAGTGGATGTGTGCAAGATGGCGTATTTTGACGAATTCGAAGTCGAGGCGAAAGCCATTCAAGATCAGATGCGTCAGCATAAATCTTCCTTTCTTGAAAAGATACCCACGAACACATTTCAAGCGCAACGTAATTCTCTTTATTTTAAATGGGGTCCTGGAAACCCACATCACACTCATACACAAACCGATTCACAACCAGCACTACAATTGGTGGATCGATCGATCAGACAACCTCTCGGCATCGTTGAAGATGTATTATTACAAGTCGACAAACTTGTAATTCTAGTTGATTTTGTTATACTTGATGTAGGTGAAATTCCAAAGGAAGGCACAGAGCATACTATTTTGCTAGGTCGGCCATTCATGTCCACCTCTCATACATTGATTGATGTGCACAAAGGGAGAATGACTTAATCTGTTCTGGGCGAGTCGGTGATGTTTTCGCTTAAAGAGATTCACAATACTCCCTCTCCGTTCATGTAAGACAGTTTTTCATTTATTGATCCTATAACATCTTGCGTTCACGAGCTAAAGGGAATCACAATTTTAGATTAATTAAGCGTCGAGGACGACACATAATTTTTTTAGCACGGTGGCAGAAATATTGGAAATAGACTTGAATGAAATCACTGAAGATTTTGATGAAGAATTATGCGAAATAGCTAACGCACTCGAGCTCGAGCCAAATGTGGAGTTGAATACACTACCAAGTCATTTGAAGTACGTTTTCCTCAAGCCCAATGAAACAAAACCCGTCATCGTATATTCAGCATTGGAGGAACATGAGGAAAGAGAACTGATTTTGGTGCTGAGTACCTACAAAGAAGCCATATGATGGAGCATCAGCGACATCAAGGGGATAAGCCCTCTTACTTGTATGCACTGAATCGAGCTAGAACCTGATGCAAGGCCTGTTAGGGACAGCCAACGAGGACTAACGCCAACACTTTATGAGGTGGTCAAGAAGGAAACTTTAAAGCTTAAAGATGAAGGGATTATTTTTTCTATCTCTGATAGTATATGGGTGAGCCCGATCCATGTGGTTCCGAAGAAAGGAGGCATCACCATAACCGAGAACAAAAAAGTCAAGATAGTTCCAACCCGACTGACTACTGGATGGCGTATGTGTATCGATTATAGAAAATTAAATGCAACTACTCGTAAAGACCACTTTCCTTTGTCGTTCATAGACCAACTTCTCGATAAACTTGCCGGACAAGAATTCTATTGCTTTTTGGATGGCCTTTCGGGCTATTACCAAGTAGCCATTGCTCTGGAAGATCAAATTAAGACGACATTCACTTGCCCTTTCGGCACATTTGCCTTTCGAAGGATGCCTTCCGGTTTATGCAACGCACCAGTAACTTTTCAAAGGTGCATGCTTTCAATTTTTACTGATTTTATTGATGATTTTCTTGAAGTGTTTATGGATGATTTTTCAATTTTTGGTTCTTCTTTCGAACATTGCTTATCTAATTTGTCTAAGGTTTTAGAACGTTGCATTGAGAAGAATCTTACGTTAAGTTGGGAGAAATCCCATTTAATGGTTAAAAGTGGTACTGTTCTGGGTCATGTTGTTTTTTCTAATAGGGGTTTGGAAGTTGATAAAGCAAAAAATGACGTTATTGAAACTCTTCCTCCCCCTCGTAATGTGAAAGGTATTAGGAGTTTTCTTGGCCATGCAGGTTTTTATGGACATTTTATTAAAGATTTTTCAAAAATTAGCCATCCACTTTGTAAACTCTTGACTTTAGATACTCCTTTTGTTTTTAATGAAGCATGTATGAATGCATTTAATGAACTTAAAGAGAGTCTTACTTCTGCTCCAGTAGTTATTGCCTCTGATTGGACCTTGCCTTTCGAAATAATGTGTGATGTTTCAAATGAAGCGGTGGGGTACGTTTTAGGACAACGTGTGGATAAGTTGCTTAGGGTAATTTATTATGAGAGTTACATGTTAAAAGATGCCCAACATAACTATACCATGACTGAAAAAGAATTATTAGCAATTGTATTTTCACTTGATAAATTTAGACCTTATATAGTGGGAGAAAAAGTAATTGTACACACGGATCATGCTGCATTACATCACTTATCCTCTAAACCTCAAAGCAAACAACGTCTAATTAGATGGGTCTTATTATTGCAAGAACTGGATGTAGAAATAAAAGATAGGCATGGATATGAAAACGTTGTGGCTGACCATTTGTCTAGGATGATAACTGAGGATGAAGGGAGTAAAAAATTTATGATTAATGATTCATCCCCTTATGAAAATGCGTATATTCTTGAGCAATTAATTACTCCTTGTCTAGGATGATAACTATCTTGCTTGCAACATTGTACCTAACCACCTATCCTACCAAGAAAGGAGGAGATTTCGATTAAATGCAGGGATTATTTTCGGGACGATCCTTATGTGTTCAAAACGCCGTAAAGATGGGTTAAACAGAAGATGCGTTCCAAACGATGAGATGGGGAGTATATTGCATTTTTGCCACGATCAAGGAGGGCATTTTGGAGCTTAAAAGACAACATTTAAGGTACTGCAAGTCGAATTCTATTGGCCGAGTTTTTTTGCTGATGCATATGAATACTGCAAAACATGCGACAACTGCCAACGAACTGGCAATATAGGAAAACGAGATGAGATGCCACAAGTGCCTAATCAAGTGGTAGATATTTTTGATGTATGGGGAATAGATTTCATGGGACCTTTTCCCAAAAGCGGAGACTTCGAGTATATCCTAGTAGGAGTCGACTATGTATCCAAGTGGGTGGAGGCGATCCCTGCGCTAAGATCAAATACGGAGATCGTACTTAAATTCTTACAAGAAAACATTTTTAGTAGATTCGGAGTGCCAAAAACGATTATAAGTGATGGAGGGAGCCATTTCTGCAACCGAGCCTTTAAGAGGTTTACGACAAAATATGGAGTCCGGCACAAGGTAGCTACACCATACCATCCTCAAACTTCTGGATAAGTCAAAACGAGCAATCGCCAGCTGAAAGCTATCCTCGAGAAAATGGTTGGACCAAATCGGAAAGATGGGACAGTAAAACTTGTTGACGCATTGTGGGCTTATCGAACAGCCTATGAAATAGTGCTTGGTATGAGTCCCTTCTGACCCATCTATGGGAAGGCGTGTCATCTTTCCATTGAGATAGAGCACCGAGCAAGTTGGGATATCCTCAAACTAAACATGAATCACGATGAAGCGGGCGAGTATAGGAAATTGGAATTAACCGAACTCGAAGAAATAAGAAACGAATCTTATGATGATGCTGATTTGTACATTTTGTATGTGATTTGAGTGTTTTTTCATTGTGTTTTGTTTTCTTTTACATGTTTTAGGTTTATCTTTTTCATGTTTTTCTTCCTTTTTGATGTTTTTCATTTCGTATCGTGTTTAATGTTTTTCTACTCTATTTTATAAGTAATAATCTAATTTTTCTTTATTTTTGTGTTTCAGCTCAAAACGAAGAAGACAGGATGAGCGACGTGCCAAAGCCCTACAGGCGCCGCAACTAGCGCCCGCGTCGGTCGATGCACCGTCGACGCTTGGTCGACACTAACTTGCAGTTGTGTACATCCTGGCTCGCATCGGTCGATGCACTGCCTGGTCGATGCGAGCGCCTGGCATGCATCGACGCTGATGCTCCGCCCACATTGGTTGGCGATCACGCAGTTTGAGCGGTTATTTTCAAAAAAATCTATATAAACTCGTTGGTTTCTTCAGAAAACAAGTGCTGGAACTTGGGGGAAGGCTCTGAAATTACATAGATCCCTCAGTTCTTGCCCCTTTTCGATCAGAAGCATAATTCGAGTTTAATAGTTCGTCGTTTCGTCATTTCAAGTTCGTTCGTTGTTCAAGTCCATTCTTCGTTGATGTATACTCGTTCGATTACTACTGCTTTTCTAGATCGTAGATTTTTTTGCACTTTTTTTAATTGTTTAATAGTTTAGCTTTGGCTACTTTAGATGTTTATGTTTGTTCTTTAGTTTCATTAATTTAGTTGTAATCCTTTTACCGTTCTTCTCGTTTTTAATTTATGTTTAATTGCTTAAGTAGTTTAGTTATGATTTAAATTGTTGAAATTATACTATTGATCATGTTGATGTTTTTCGGCTAGAATTTATTGGTCTAGTGCCTATAGTCATTTAGAACCATCTCTCGAGATGACTTGATGCTTGATTGACAAGTCGGGATTGACAACCCTGGCTCGTAGGTAAGGCGCTCGATGAAATGCCCGAGTGATCGTGGAGATGATTCTAGCGCACTAGAACCCTCGCTTTCTTAATCATTTTGAGACTTTTGATTTTATTTTGTGCATTTTAATTCATCGCATTAGATGTTAGAAATTCCCAAACCAAAATGGATCGCGTGTTTAGTTTTGTCTTTTCTTTCTTTTTCTCGTTCGTAGAACCAAACACCGGAATAACTTCCGATTAGTCTTCCTTGTGATTCGACTCGAGTCCAACTTACCTCCTACAACTACTACATTCTCTTGCGGATGAGCTTTTTATTCTTAAATAAAAAGTAGGTGTAAAAAGTTCGATTCAAAGTTTAGCACTGTTGCCGGGGAAGGCTAAAGGTCGCATTTTTTGGTGTTTGCTCTTAGTGACTTTTGTTTGTGTTCTTATTTGTTTGTTTGTGTTAGTGTTCATTTGTGATTTTTTTTTTGTTTGTTTCTTTCTGGCACGATTAATCTCGTTTGTTGAGTGTTGTGCTTTTTTGCCACATTTTTGGAAATTTGAGGTTAATTCGACTGAAGATGGCAAACTATCAAGCTAGTTCGCCATATAATGACCCTTACGCTCAAACTTTTGATTGTCAAGTTCCTCCATCGTATTATGACCCGTATTCTCCGAGCGATCGAGAATGGGCCCATCCTTTTGATTATTCCGGCCCATATCTTTCATATTGCTATAATCCGAGCATGGATTCTTATGCACATTATGAACCGGGTTTTGACGATTCTTATGCTCAACTCGCCCCGCCTTATTCTTACCCAAGCGATGACTCGTATGCTCCACCGTATCAAGATTTCTATTCTTTGAGCTACGATGTTTATAATCCACCCATCTCTGATGTATATACTTCGAGCGACAATCCTTACGCCACATTTTCTCAAGAATTTTTAGCCGAAATCATGGAAGCGACTCGACGTATAGATGAACGCCTTGATTGCTTCGAAATTTAATCAGAGCAATTTGCCAAACAGGTGTACGGGCTTAACCAATCTTGTCATGAAGAGGTGCCCGCCCTTGATGAGGTGGATCCCAACGTGGTTGATGTCAGTTCAAGTTTTGATGATCTCTTGAATGATGTGTGCAAGGAGATGGAGTTGGTGGGTGAGAAGAAAGAGTCAGAAATAGGCATTACATCTCCCGTGCTTTTTAATATTGATGTTGTACCGGTTTTGGAGAAGGGAGTGCTTGTTGAGCCGCATTGTGTTTTGCCTAGTGCTTTGTCAAATCTTGGATTCGAGGTGATGGAAAAGATGATTGAGAAGGTGCCTGGTTGCCCTCCTTTGAGCCCGATCAAGACTCTACATGCTTTTAAGAATAATGAGGTGGTGATCGGAGATATGAAAGAGTTCGGATTGGTCAATGGTTATACCATCTGTTCGATTGGTTTCTTAGCTCTTTCCGTGACCGAGTATCAGCCCATGACACAATTTCCCTTCGGTATCTTCGTGGTGGTTGATTACTCGCGTTTCCAACCACCGAAGCTAGTTGGAGTTTTCACCCCTTGCATCTCGGGACGTGCTTTTTGTGCCTGCCTTGGTGATTATCATCACCAATTCTTGCTCTTGGAGAATACCAAGGTGTGGCATGATCATCATTTATTTTTAGACCCGGGATGACATCGAATGGAACGTCGTCGAGCTTTTGACGTTAAACAAACGCTTCTTGGGAGGCAACCCAAGCCCTTTTTAACTTTGTTTATTTTTGTGTGTTTTTATTTTTTTTGTTTCAGTCTCCCTTCGATGTTGAAGCCCGTTGAACATTTGAACGCTCGACTCATCACCACAAGGGCGATTTCAAGGACGTCTCTCTCTTTCTCTTACCTTTTACCATACTTAGCTTAATTTTTTGTATTATACAATGTGGACATTGTATGGTTTAAGTTTTGGGGGGTTTATCATTAGTTTGTTTCGTAAATTTTTGTATGTTTGCTTGTGGTTGATTTGAGTCGTGTGTATTTTTATTGATTGTAACCTTGAGAAAGTGATGTTGTTAGAAGAGTTTTCATGGCTTGGCATTATCAGATTTCGATTCAATTGAAGGATTTCAATGTGTTTCGAGCTTTAAAAAGTAAAAGGAAAATGAAAATAAAGCAATTAAACTAGCTAAAATATCCTAGAAATTGAAATAGCAAGTGGGTCGGATGCCCCGGTCGTATGCCTCAATATGGAAATGCAAACCAATAATGAAAATAAGTAAGAAAACGCAATGTTTCACCAAGTACAAGCATGCAAGCACAAGGTACAACTATGCATAAAAACTCAAATAATTCAAATTAACATGAATTGAAAGCATGAATGGATAAAGCAATGAAGATTGATGGGAAAGTTTGAAATTTTATGAAAGACAACAAGCAACAAAGCATAGATCTAGGATTAAGCATGAAACAAAGCATGAAAATAAAAAGAAAAATTAAGCATGTGAAAAACTCAAAATCAAGATGATCCAAGACCCGGTCTATGATCTAGATGTGTCACTCATCTAGATTCCATAGCCAATTTTTAAGATCTAACATGAATTCAAGGTGCTAAGACAAAAAGCATAAAATGAAGAACAAGCATGGAAATGAAGAACAAAGCATGAAATTAAAGCACAAAACATGAAATTGAAAGGAAACTTACTTGAATTAAGAAATGAAACAAGCTTTAATTTAATTGCAAGGAATTAAAAATCCAAAGGAGTACTTGAATTCTTCTTGGGCTTACAAACTCAAGGTGGTGCTTGAAAGTAAATCTAAATCTAGAAAAGAAATTACATCAAAGCTTGAAATTGAATCTAAAACCTAAGAGAGAAAATTATCCAATAGATTGAGAGTAATTTGATCACAAACCCTAGCTTGTGTTGGTATGGGAGTGTGTTCTTCATTGGTGCAAGATGTGGGCCTTATATAGTTGTTTGTAGGGGCAAAAGTGTCAAAAACACCAAAGTTCTCGCAACCCTCACCATCGCAGTCGATCGTCTGCCCTTCTTCTAAGAGGTTGTCTACAGTCCGGCAGTCGATTCGGGGCTCTTTCAGTCGATCCATTGTCGGTCGATCGACCACCAGTCGATTTGGAGCTTTTTAGTCGATCCTGGATGTTCTCAGCTCGAATTTCTCATTTTTCGGTCCAAAATGTCCGCCGAGTGAATATGATCCTTTTAGCAACCTACAAAACAAGAATTCAAACTTAAAAATCCAAAAATAGCACAAACATCTTAACAATTTGTACACTTTAAGCCTATAAGCAAATAAACAAGAAAATGACCTAAGAACTAGAATAAACGACTCAAAACGACTAAAAAAAATGCTAAACTCTAACTATCAATACTAGGAAAAACACAACAATTACGTGCAAAACAACTACCCCACCCTTATAGGTTTGTTAGTCCTCGAACAACGAAAAGAATCGAGAGTGTACATGCAATGAACATTATGTAAGAAGAAAAATTGTTGTGCTTATCCTTATTCATATGATGATAGTATCAACATAGACTCGCTATCGTAAAGCATTGCTCGTATTACTCTTCCTCAAATGAAAACTAAATCGATTAATTCCTCTCAAATGGAATTTGGAGGGTGTTCGCTCAACTCGCTCAAGTGTTTAGTATATAGGATATGTTTACGCTCGAATCGGTCAATACATACACCTTGTCAAGATTTCACAAATCGGACGCTCAAAATTGCTCATAGTACATGACCTAATAAGAATCGAAAGAGGTCTTTATTATGGGTTGTAATGTTGGCTCTTTGGTAAGGTATGGAACATTTGGATATAGTGGCTAACACACGATCAAACGTGATCAATAACACACAAAATCCTAATTTCTAAAACCCGAAGCTTATAATCGCTTCACCCTTTCCCAATTTGCCAAACTTTCATTCGAAACCCTTTCGTACACTCACACTTTTCCGACTTTATCCCAACATTTA
The DNA here is from genome assembly GCA_014905375.1 of Phtheirospermum japonicum. Lineage (NCBI taxonomy): Eukaryota > Viridiplantae > Streptophyta > Magnoliopsida > Lamiales > Orobanchaceae > Phtheirospermum > Phtheirospermum japonicum. The sequence continues at coordinate 244,316 of BMAC01000232.1, forward strand.
GAAGTTTTTGAATTTGCTTCTTTTTACTAAACTTAGCCTTTTTGAATTAGGCTTTTCACTTGAACGCACGCTTTATCACTTTTCGTGATTTGTGTTGGAGTATTATTCTTCTTCTTCTTTTTTTTATTGTATAAGCAACTCAAAAACCGAAACCCACAATCGATTTCCCTCACATTTCTTGTCAACTAATCATACACTCTTACCTCACAATTTATGAAGATATAAGAGCTAAAATCGAGCTCGGCTAACAAGGAAACGGGACATAGGCTCAAGGGGGCTCGTTTGGGATTTTTAAAGTAGCTTAAATATATTGGATATGGCCGGAATAAGGGTGATATATGTGCCTCGAGGTCATTTTCAAATTCAATCATGTACGAGCAAAGTCAAAGCCTCCTCAATGCAATTTCCATAAAAATGCAAGCAAGCCGATAAATCACACAAGGCTACTCACTAGTTTGCACCGAATTTGGGAGAAAAATCCAAAGAGCTTTTAGAGCGTTGCAATCTTTTCACGAGAAAATGTTTGATTATATATATATATATATATATATATATATATATATATATATATATATATATATATATATATAGGCGGGTTTTGGACGAAACATAAAAATTTAACTCCTTGCACAAGAGGTCATAAACATGTAAAAACCCGAAAAGTAAACTATTCAAACTTCCAAGCATGTGGAGATTGCTTAAACATGTAATATACACACAAAAGACACACAAATCGACTCAGCCATATAAAAGCGCAAATAGTAAGCGTCACTTCGCCAAGGCTCGATTTAAGAAAGACAAATCATACATTGTGACACCCGGACCCTAACCACCTACCCACCCCACACTTAAACCATGCAATGCCCTCATTGCATTTTAATGAAAAACAAGTAAAAGGAGGGTGAAATAGAAGCTTCCTAAAGAAAGCGAATTTGGGTCGAGCTTGGTGGGGTCCACTTAAGCATCAAGCAATCCTAGCAATAACCGAGCATGGCTTGATTCTCCCGGTTCCATGAACGCTACCATCTTATCAAACCTCCCAAGGTTGGAGTCGGAAAATGAGACCTTGAAAAGAAAATCACACAAAATCAAGAACACAAGAAAATATGTACATAGACCAAAACGAAGCAAAACCACACAAATTTTTTATATTTTTAATTTTTAGAATGTTTTTGGATTTTTATATAATAAGAAAGTAAGAAAGGAAGAAATGAAAAGAAATAAATGAAAAGAACATGGGTTGCCTCCCAAGAAGAGCTTGTTTTACGTCACTAGCTTGACAAACTCCCTTTTAATCAAGGTGGAAAGATAACGGGTGGATCCACCAAAACAATCTCCTCCTTGTCGGGAGGGATTGTGGTTTTAAAGTGACCCGACATCTCGTCTAAGATCGAATAGAAATATTGTCTGGCTAGTGTGTCTATCGGGCAAGTAGGAGTCATCTCGGTTAGAATCTCGGGTGGAATTGTGGTTTTGAAGTGACCCGACTACTCATCCCAAAAACAAAAGGAGTAATGGTCGGCTATCTTTTCCAAAATGTGGTCGAGCAACGGGAAAGGGAAACGATTGCTCTTGGTATCCACATTTAATTTCTTAAACTTGATCAACATCCTCCATCCCATTTTAGCCCTCGTGGCCAATAACTTTCCCTTTTCGTCCTTGATCACCTTCTCGTCTTCCACTATTTCCTCAAAATTCAGATTCAAATGCCTTTGAAATCCTTGAGGTGGTTTGGCAACATCCTCCAAGATGAGTGTATGCAAGTAAGTCCAAGGGCTAGTTCCCTTAATCACTCCAGGTCTCCAACCAATCGCAACCTTATCAATTTTAAGCTCTTCAACTGACCCCTCCTCTTCTTCTCGCTCCGGATTGGCAAAGATGATAATCTGTTTGCTCTCCTCTTCCTCCAAATAGACATGCTCGAGGTGAGATGGGAAAGGCTTAGGCTCGGGCTTGTGTCTCCCCCCGAACTCGTTGGAGGCTAATTCAAACAAATCACCGATACCTTCATGGTACTCTTCAAGCTCTCCAATATTCTCATCAAAAATCTCCAACTCCCCCGCCAAAAATATGTCGGTTCCCTCAACGACACAATCAAAATCTCCTTCACTCATGTCGTTGGCACATTGAAACATAGTTGGCTCGTCGGTATGGACAAGGGTCTCGTCATCCTCACAATGATCCTCAAATAGGCCTCTCAGACAATATCCTCCTCAATACTCCTATCCTCCATATAAAATTGTTCGACCAGCTCTTGGGCCACATCCATGCGTAAGAAAACCTCGAAGGATAAGCTTGATGGATAGGGTATAGGGGCATCGGGAATATTCTTTGCAAAATTTGGGAGGGTAGAATCGGGAAGAGGAAGAATGCTCGTAATAGAAACAACCTCCACCTTGGACTGCGGAATAACCGTATTATCAACCACCCCACCCCACCACTTCCAATGACCATGACCGCAAGAGGATGCGAAGGTTGGCTTGGCAATTTGTCTTCCTCATTCACTTGCTTCAATATATTCACATCACTTTCCAATTGCTCAATTGTACTCGAGAGCATTGATTTAGTATCGAACGAAGTCAACGTGACGGAAAGTGTTTGCAATTGTTGCAAAATGGCCAAGAGATTCGGATCGGATGGAGGAATAGGAGCATTCATCGGAATATGGAGGGCGGGAGGGGCATTTTGGGCATTGGAGCTCACACCGCCAAATAACTCATACGGATCGAGAGTTTGAGTACTATTGTAGGAACCAACCGGGGTATGATTGAGATTGTAAGCATGAGGACTTCCATATGGGTCAGGATTCGGGATCGGCATATTAGGAAAATGTTGAGGAGCACCATAGTCATACAGGTCGGAAATTGGGGCTTGCACGTTCGGATAGGGATTCAGAGCTCCATAACCACCGAAGGAACCATTCACTCTCGACAAACCATTAAACCCGACATGGTTTGCACCATGCCCTCCCATGCCGGGTTGACCATAGTCATATCCACCATTGGCAACGTGTTTTGCACCACGCCCTCCCACATTCCTAAGGCCATTTCAAAACATATCATTCCCAACATGGTTTGCACCATGCCCTCCCATGTTGGGAATGTAACCACCATAGCTACAAGTACCTATCATACTTATCAAAAAACATCAAATAACGAAGAAAGCTAGAAACACAATGAAACCACAATAAAATCGAAAGCCTTAACCAAGTAGAGTCTTAATGGTGCCATTTTTTTAGAAGAGTTTTCGTGGTGTTGAGATATATCAACGGGTTCATGGCTTGGCATTATCGGATTTCGATTCAATTGAAGGATTTCAATGTGTTTCGAGCTTTAAAAATAAAAGGAAAATGGAAATAAAGAAATTAAACTAGCTAAACTATCCTAGAAATTGAAATAGAAAGTGGGTCGGATGCCTCGGTCGTATGCCTCAATATGGAAATGCAAAGTAATAATGAGAATAAGCAAGAAAATGCAATGTGTCACCAAGTACAAGCATGCAAGCAAAAGGTACAACTATGCATAAAAACTCAAATAATGCAAATTAACATAAATTAAAAGCATGAATGGATAAAGCAATGAAAATTGATGGGAAAGTTTGAAAATTTATGAAAGACAACAAGCAACAAAGCATAGATCTAGGATTAAGCATGAAGATAAAAAGAAAAATAAAGCATGTGAAAAAACTCAAAATCAAGATGATCCAAGACCCGATCTATGATCTAGATGTGTCACTCATCTAGATTCCATAGTCAATTCTTAAGATCTAACATGAATTCAAGGTGCTAAGACAAAAAGCATAAAATGAAGAACAAGCATGGAAATGAAGAACAAAGCATGGAAGTAAAGCACAAAACATGAAATTGAAAGGAAACTTACTTGAATTAAGAAATGAAACAAGCTTGAATTTAATTGAAAGGAATTAAAAATCCAAGGGAGTACTTGAATTATTCTTGGGCTTACAAACCCAAGGAGGTGCTTGAAAGTAAATCTAAATCAAGAAAAGAAATTACATCAAAGCTGGAAATTGAATATAAAACCTAAGAGAGAAAATTATCCAATAGATTGAGAGTAATTTGATCACAAACCCTAGCTTGTGTTGGTATGGGAGTGTGTTCTTCATTGGTGCAAGATGTGGGCCTTATAGTTGTTTGTAGGGGGGAAAATGTCAAAAACACCAAAGTTCCTGCAACCCTCAGCGTCAAAATCGATCGACTGCTGGGGTGTCAATCGACTGCCCTACTTATAAGAGGTTGGCTACTGTTCGGCAGTCAATTCGGGGCTCTTTCAGTCGATCTGTTGTCAGTCGATCGACCATCAGTCGATTTAGAGCTTTTCGGTCGATCCTGAATGGTTTCGGCTCGAATTTCTCGTTTTTCGGTCCAAAATGTCCGTCGAGTGAATATAATCCTTTTAGCCACCTACAAAACAAGAATTCAAACTTAAAAATCCAAAAATAGCACAAACATCTTCACACTTTGTACACTTTAAGCCTAGAAGCAAATAAACAAGAAAATGACCTAAGAACTAGAATAAACGACTCAAAACGACTAAAAACAACGCTAAGCTCTAACTAAAAATACTAGGAAAAACATAACAATTACATGCAAAACAAACGTGGTTAGATGCTTTGGTTAGGATATTTAGACTTTCGTTCGAACAATAGTGTGATTGTGGGGAATGAAGTGTAAAGAATCGATTGAAGTGTTTTATCCCCTTTTCTATTCTTGTTTTGTTCTAACGAGTCAAATACTCTCTACTAGCCCCGTTTTCAGTTAACCTCTATAGGACTTTATGTAATTTTTCTTTTTAATTTTTGGATATATTAAAACTCCATGTGCGAAATTGAGGAATGGTATCAGTTGCACTTAGTAACGTAAGATCGGAGTCAATGAACTCTCATTTTTTACTTTTGTAAATTATGCTCATTCAGTACCTCATCTATATAGGTACTCATAATAAAAAAAAAAGAAAAATAAAAAGAAAAATAAAAAGAAAAGAAAAAGAATAAAAAAATAAGTACAAGAAGAGAAATCTTTGTACAAGTTAAGTTCTTATTTTTGTTTTTCTTATATTGTTTTGTTAAAGAGGTGTATAGATGACTGGGATAGTTGGGTGACGACTTGGCGATTTGAGTAGGGATAGAATTTGGCCGAGGCATGGATGGGTGGCGTACATGGAGGTCAACTCATTACTTTTAGGTGTTCCGAAGCTAGTCTAAATCTCGTATCTCAACGTAATTGTGTCGTCCTTTTAGTTGAGTTTTCAGTCGATTTAATACATTAACTTCTTGAATCATTTGGATGCATTAGCGATTAGGTTATCGGGTAATTAGTTTTTTTTGTCTACGTCTAGTTCTGATTTTGCTTGAGGACAAGCAAAAAACTAAATGTGGGGGAGTTGATTTGTACATTTTTTGTATGTGATTTTCGTGTGTTTTAGCATTGTGTTTTGTTTGCTTTTACGTGTTTTAGGTTTATCTTTTTCGCATTTTTCTTCCTTTTAATGTTTTTCATTTCGTATTGTGTTTAATGTTTTTCTACTCTATATTATAAGTAATAATCTAATTTTGCTTTATTTTTATGTTTCAGCTCAAAACAAAGAAAACGGGACGAGCGACGTGCCGAAGCCCTGCAAGCACCGCAACCAGCGCCCGTGTCAGACGATGCACCGTCGACCCTTGGTCGACGCAAACTTGCAGTTGCGTCGATCCTGGCTCGTGTCAGTCGACGCACTACCTGGTCAACGTGAGCACTTGGCACGCGTCGACGCCGATGCTCCGCCCACGTCGGTCGATGTTCTAGCAGTTTGAGCGGTTATTTTTGGAAAAATCTATATAAACTCGTTGGTTTCTTAAGAAAACGAGTGCTGGAACTTGGGGGAAGGTTCGAAAATTACATAGATCCCTCAGTTCTTACCCCTTTTCGATCACAAGCATGATTTGAGTTTAATAGTTCGTCGTTTCGTCATTTCAAGTTCGTTCCTGTTCAAGTTCATTCTTCGTTGCTGTAGACTCGTTCGATTACTACTGCTTTTCTAGACCATATATTTTTCTGCACTTTGTTTAATTGTTTAATAGTTTAGCTTTGGCTACTTTGAATGTTTATGTTTGTTCTTTAGTTTTGTTAATTTAGTTGTAATCCTTTTACCGTTCTTCTCGTTTTTAATTTATGTTTAATTGCTTAAGTAGTTTAGTTATGATTTAAATTGTTAAAATTGTACTATTGATCATGTTGATGTTTTTTAGGCTAGAATTTATCGGTCTAGTGTCTAGAGTCATTTAGAACCATCTATCGGGATGACTCGTTGCTTGATCGACAAGTCGGGATTGACAACCCTGGCTCGTAGGTAAGGCGCTCGATGAAATGCCTGAGTGATCGTGGAGATGATTCTAGCGCACTAGAACCCTCGCTTTCTTAATCGTTTTAAGATTTTTGATTTTATTTCGCGCATTTTATATTCATCGCATCAGATGTTAGAACTTCTCAAACAAAAATTGATCGCGTGTTTAGTTTAGTCTTTTCTTTCGTTTTCTCGTTCGTAGAACCAAACACCAAAATAACTTCCGATTAGTCTTCCTTATGATTCGACTCGAGTCCAACTTACCACCTACAACTGCTTCGTTCTCTTGCGGACAAGCTTTTTATTTTTAAATAAAAAGTAGGTGTAAAAAGTTCGTCCGCAAGAGAATGGAGCTATTGTAGGCGATAAGCTTGACTCGAGTCGAATCACAAGGAATTGCAATCGGCGTCTATAAATGTTTGTTTAACAATTCTATAACTAAACACACGATCCATTTTCGGGGTTTGGATTTTATAACTACGAATTTAAAAATGAGCATACAAAAATTAAAACTAATTGAAAACGATAAAAACTAGGATTTATAAAATGAGAGAACAAACTTAATTGAACAAGCGAAGTAAAAGTAAACCGTACATGAATTACTAAACTAATAATGAGTCGAATAAAAGTGCAACATTAAAAGCCAAATAAAAAGTAAATAACAAGTGCAGGAAACTTATAATTCAAATGATAATAATAGCAGACGAATGATCTACAGCAACGAAACGATATCTTCAATGACGAATGAACGAGAAACAAGAGGAATGACTTGATCATCAACCAAAATCTTCAATTTAATTGGGATGGAACAACACTTGAGGTATCTGAACTATTTGGAACCTTCCCCCAAGTTTGGCTTCTGAAATTCTGAAGAAACTAATGGCTTTTTAAAGATTTTACCCGAAAATAACTGCTCAACCGTCGGAGCGTCGACCGACGCGGATGGAGTGTCAACGTCGATGCGTTCCTAGGTGCTCGCGTTGACCAGGTATTGCGTCGATCGATGCGAGATTGGATCAACGCGACTGCAAGTTACGTCGACTGACAGGTCAAAGGTCGACACTTTAGAGAGTTAGCGTCGACCTAGCATCGGTCGATGCGGGCAGCTCTCGTTTTCGACGCGGGCGGTGCATTATGGTGCCTACAGGGCTTCAGCACGTCGCTCGTCCCGTCTTCTTCGTTTTGAGCTGAAATACAAAAATAAAGCAAAATTAGATTATTACTTATAAGATAAATTATAAAAACATTAAACACGATACGAAACAAAAAATATAAAAAGGAAGAAAAACAACAAAAATATAAACCTTAAACGCATAAAAACAAACAAAATACAATGCAAAAACACACAAAAATCACATACAAAAATATACAAATCAGACGCCTGGAGGCAAAAGAAGATAACGAAGACACGCCACGATCGGGAACTTGTTAATAAACGATTGGAGGTAGGTAAATTAGCCTTGGTCTATAATTCTCGATTGAAGCTCTTTCCAGGTAAGCTTAAGTTAAGGTGGAGTGGTCCGTTTCTGTACGATGAGAAAAGGGATGCAACATTTCAAGTCAATGGGCACCGAGTAAAGTTGTATCGTGATAGAGTGGCAGCAAATCAATATCGTGAAGTGTTGAAGTTAGTGGACCCGCCTCCAGCTGAAAATTAATTGCTAAAATTCGCGTCGAGCAAGCGACGTTAAAAGATGCGCTTCTTGGGAGGCAACCCAAGCATGTGTATTAATTTCCTTCTTTTTAAGTTTCTTTTGAACATTTCTTTCTTTTATTTTATAATCGAGTCTATGACATAGTACGTTTACGCGATGTTGATGTGCAGAAAAAGTTAAAAAAAATCGCCTAATCTTGGAATCTAGCGGTAAACCATACCGCTAGCTCTTACCGTTAGCATGTTGAGCGTAACGATGATGATCAAACCGCTAAACTACCGCTAGCTAGAAACAAAAGGGTGTAACGGTGTAACTAACGGTCATTCTGACCATTTAGTCACCGCTAAGGAGTAGCAGGGAGTCTAACGGTATGTCTAGCGGTAACCCTTACCTCTAGGGTAACCGTTATCGTGACCGACTCTGCAGAATTTGGAAAGTATCGGGCTGCAATTTTTGGGAATATTAATCCCACCCGGTAAGTAAATTTATGGTATTATGTTGCACGAATTTTTGCTGAGTTTTAAGTCTAGATCTATTACCTTAAGGGAGTTCTAAATTGAATAGGTAAGCTTAATATCTCCTACTTTAATTAAAAACTGGGAAAAATCTAGGACTCCTATTTTCAAGAGCCAATAACTCCTATATAAACCACCCCTTAGACTCCTTATATTTCACAATTCTCTTTAATTCTAAACCTCCCCACATACGAGACTATCTTTTTCCAACACCATGAGGCCAATCCCACAAGCCACTAACAACCACGAACAAAGGTGGGTTTTGAGCACGAAGAAGAGTGGCTAAGATGCAAGGCAAAATCGAGAAGGTGAAGGCCGCGAACAATGGTTTCCAACTAGATAAATTTAATACCACCTTGAAGATCAATGCACTAGAAGATGTCTTGAAGAAAGCGGGAGAGGTGAATGCGAGGTTGAGAATTACAATTCCCCAACTAAAAGGGGCGAACAAGGAACTGAAGGAAGCTAAGCGAAGCCTCAAACATAGTCTCGAACGAGGGATAGAAGACCCAAAGGAGCATGACAAGACCCTAGAAGAGCTTCAAGATCAACTCGTCATGGCTACAGAGGAGATTGAGAAACTAACAACTCAAAACACTCAGTTTCTGTTGGACAAAGATGAACTTGCAAGTGAAGTTGTTATGTGGCAGAAGCGTCTAGAAGATAAGGATGCCGAATTGGTTGAGGAATCGAGAGACAGAATCGACCTCCTACGTGAGAACTATGAGATTCGAGGAGAAACATTTGCACTCCAACGCCGAGTCAATGAGTTGGAGGCCAAAATTCGAAATCTTGAGGAAGGTAACGCAATGCACCGGTGGAACATTGGATATTAGAAGTAGCATCTGGAAGATGCTAATAAAAAGATCGACGAGCTTGAGAACATGCACTATGGACCAAACTCCCCTTGACTCTTAGGACGTTTCTATTATCTAATTATTTAGGAAATATTTAAGTTTTTAATTAAGTTATTATCGAGTCATAGGATCGTTATCCTATTCTATCTAGTTGATTTTATTTTATTGAAATTTCAATTTTATTTAATTCCATTGTCTAAGTCTCACGAGTCAAGGATTAATAAAATTTTAATTTTGTACATTTCGTCTTTATTTTAATTTTAATTTTATTTTTTATGCTTGGACGTTTTTAATTTTTCTTGTGAGACTGTGCAGTTTTACCACTTTAATGGTGACTTAGCGGAAACCTTTACTGCTACGATTGTCGTTAGTCACCAGTAGAAAATCTAGCCGTATTGGCTAGCGATTACCCTTACCGCTATGCCTTACCGCTAACTCATGAAAAGCCCGACCCGCATTCGGATCGACTGTAGGATCATCACAGTGGGGTCGGACCGAGTTCGACGCATACTTGAACGACTATAGGGAGTTTAAGCTTAATGTCTATGACCGGCTTTCGGGCATTGAGTCTGATGCCCAGGTAGGTAAGACGGATGCACGACTCTCCTTTGAAGAGGACCATGAGGCGAACGAGAACGCGAGGTTGGCAATGATGGAAGCTAGACGTGGGCATAGAGAGGCCCAGTTCGCACGTGAGGTGGCTCGCCGAGGAAGAAAGGTGAGCGAGGCCAATAGGGATATGCTGACCGGTTTGACGACCGACTTTGCTCGTTTTATGGGACGATGTCCTCCTGCTCCACCACCTGACGATGCCTCATGGAAGTGATATTCTTATGTTCTATTTTATGTTAGACAATGCTTTTAATTTCTTTGCACTTTTTATTTTCTTGTTATTTTGTTTTCAGAATTTTTGTTAAGGGACAATTTCAATCACGAGAATCGAGACGATGGCCAATTGCACAACATCGACATGAGCAACTCGACCTTTTTACGTTTTTAGGGAAGTTTTTCTTTTCCTCACCTCATTTTATTTTATTTGTGCTATTGACAATCCGGAGATTGCCGAATTTCGAGGGAGGGGGAGGGTTGAGTATGATTTGTATTTTGTTATTAAGTGCAATTTGAGCTCTTATGGCCTGTAATAACTAGTAACTTCTCATGATTAATTTCTATTTCTACCCTAAATTGTGTTTGTCTGGCTTGCCTGTCGAAGTTAACTATGCATGATTTGATGTTCTTGTCATTGTGCGTGTATAAATATTCAAAATGGTATTTGGACGTAATTGATTTCGCAAAACCTTAAAAGCAGCGTCAGTTCAAAACTTTTCGTGCAAAAGACAGTGAGTAGCATGAGTATTTATCATCTTTGCATGTACTTGAGTGAGTTCTGTTTTGAAATTTCTTTGAAATTGCTGTGTGTAGTAAGCTTTGAACATGACGTTAAGGCACAGAAAAAAACCCTTATTCTGGCCATATCCATATATCTTAGCCACTATAAATTCCGAATGAGCCAATCATAGCGTAATATCCATTTCCAATAGCCATGAGTGATTTTGAGTCGACTCCTACGATCATTAAAAGCTTGGGGTAGGAGTTAGTTATTTTATTGGTTATTTGTGTTTTGGAGATTTTACAAGTAATTTAAGAAAAAGTTGTAATAAAGGATCACCATCCTTCAAAAAAAAAAAGAGAGAAAAAGACCCCATAAAAAGAATAAATGAGGGATAAAAAAATAATAAAAAAAAGATGGTGATTCTAGTTGTGTAACTGCCTACGATTATAAAGGCTTGTGTTTAGTGTTGAATTTCTTATGAAGCCTAATGTTTAAGAGGCAAGAGTTATGTTTGAAAAGAAGAAGCGTATCATAAGCTTCTTAAGTTATTTAAGTGGTTCAAGCGAAAGGCGGTTTACGGTTTGCTTGTTGAGAAATAGTCTAAAATTAAAGGCTACGTTATGAGAGTTTAGTGAGGTTTTATTTTTGAATGAGGTGAAGCACATTGCTTCGTGATTAGAATAGTTTGGTGAGTTATTGATCACGTTAGATCGTGAGTTAGCCACACGACTTATATATTCCATACCCGTCCAAGGAGCCTACATTGCAACCCGAAAAGACCTTTTCTGATTCTTGGTTGATTTCACACTTGAATGCGATGCATAAGTTTTTGATTTTCGGTTCTTGCTTATTCTGTTTATATTTTGATGAATTGAGTGTAAACATGTCCCTATAAAAAATTCTTGAGTGCTTAAGCGTACACATATATATTATCCTTTGTGAGGACACATGATTTGTTTATGAAGCGACAATATAATGATGGTGGAGCGTTTGAGGTTGCGTCGCATTTATCTATATTTTCAAAATTATCTATGTAGCACGACACGACTCATTGCTTGAATTTATTTTCAGTTTGGTTATTCTTTGAATCTATCGTTTGTTCTAGGACGAACAAACCAATAAGCGTGGGGTAGTTGATTAACTCATATTTGTCCTTATTTTTATTAGTATTTTAGTTAGTTTTTCTTATTGTTTTTGGTATAAGTTGGGAAGATTAAGCCTAATTTCATAATTTTATACTTCCAGCTTATTTTACCGTATTGTGATCTAAATTGATTCAAATAGGTGATTATTCTCTGTTTTTCATATTATAGCTAACTAATCGGAGGAGCTCAGCACATAAGAGACGGAGTTAAATAATTAAGAAATGAGAATCCAGCGTTCCGACGAAGAAGTAGCAGAAATTGCGAGTTAGCGGTAACCCTTACCGCTACCATTACCGTTACCTTACCGCTGAAGATGGACAGAGAGATCACAGACCAAACTAACGGTAACCTTAAATGTATCTTTATATCGTTAGTTACACCATTAGGAAACGACAGAGATGTTTAGAGGTATACTTAAAGATTACTTTCTTACCGCTACCAACACCGCTACGGATGGAGAGAGACTACTCAGAGAGGGTTAACGGTATAGTTAGCGGTAACTCATACTTCTAAGTCTTACCATACCTGCCCTGAAATGCGTTTTTAACCTAACTTGTGCTCCAAGACATGGGAAAACTATATAAACCCCTCTCTTAATCCATCCCAAAAGACACATATAACCACCATAATCCTAGTTTCGGTACTTAGACACCAAAATAACATACTTTTACATTCCATATCACAATAGAAGATCAAGATCGAAGATTCAAGAGTCACAAGTTCCAAACTATGGTTTTTAGTTCGTGATTTGATTTTCGGCAAAGATCTACGCGTTTTCTTCGAAATAGCTTGAGAATTTACTGCACTTCTTAGTTCCAATAAGTATTCTAAGACCTTTTTAATTATTTTATTAGTGTAATTCATGCGATTAAGTAGTTGCATTTATTATTGTTCTTGAATAGTTTTATGCTTCAAACCTTAGTTACTTTGGATAATTGGATTTGTAATCTTTCATCTTAGTTTAGTTTGATAAACTTATGCTTAAGTATTGGAGATTTAATATTGTTCATGCTCTCATGCTATTTAATTACTCTTATTCCTTTTCATGTTATTTTGTTCATTCCGTTTACGTTTCGTTCATGATAATTGCTTTTCATTTATGCTAGTTACTTTCATTGAGTTTTATGATTTTGATTACGTTATTTTTATTAGATTCATGCTTTCTAGATTGATTACTTGGATTGAATTCATGATATTAATTTCTAGTTGATTAATTAGTTGAAGTTACTTAGTTGATGATATTGCGTTTTAAATTCTTAGATAATCAGAACAAACAAAACCCCCAAATTGTACAAGTTTTCATGTTACTTTGTGATTAAACAAACATTTGAGATTCTGATTGCATGTTCCTTGAGATCGACCCGGTTTAACTTACCAACCTACATGCGAACTCGTACTCTTGTTAGCGATCTTTTGAATAATTGACAAATATTTATAAAGTAGGAACACTAAAGTTTGAATCAGTGTCTAATGTGTTCTTTCTTTTAATAATGAAAGAATCATAGTGTAGTTGACATTACTTGGAACCTTGAAGAAGTGATGCAAATTTAGACATTAATTAGGTGTCTTAGACTTTCATTTGGATTTAGTTTAATTGCGGGATTTGATGTGTAGGTTTCTTATGAAAGTGCATTGAGCATCATTTTATCGACATATATCTCGAGATAAAGTCAAACACTTTTTACTAGCCCCATGCTCCATTTATTAATTAGGCATTTGTAATAAATTATTAGATGTTATGCCTTATTCCTTTATGCCTCCATTGAGATTTATAAAAGATTATGTACGTTACATGTTGCAACAAGTATCAGAGTACATAAACACTCATATGTAAATTTTTGTAATTTATGTTGTAAACAGGTATTCATATAGTACCTTGTCATTCATTACAAAAAAGAGAAAAAACAAACACAAAAAGTACAAGGTGGAGAAACTCTTATACAAGTTGATGTTAATCTGTGTGTAATATGTCGTGCAAGCTGGAGAAACCCTTGTAAAAGTTTTTAGTTTTCATGTAATAGTAGTGATCCGAGACTTTTATGTTCCTTTCAAAATTAATTATCCAATTTAAGAAAATGCACGTCTACGTTTGAAAGGCTTTAGCTCGCCCGCAAGAGAACGGGGTCACTTGTAGACTGAAAAGTTAACTCGGGTCGATCTCTCGAGGAGTAGAAATACGAGGTCAACAATGTTTATTAAAACACAATTTCTAATACTAAACACGCGATCAAAGGGTTTTTGTTCCGAAGATTTCGAAAGAACTTAATTTTAAGAAAAACTTGATAACCTATCTTGCTTAGAGGGCGTCAACCTCTTTGCAAGAGTAGTTTAATTGATTCACAAATTCAACAATAATTATTATTACTTGATCTACAGACCGTTCCACCAAATCTTATTCAAGCAATTCATCAAACAGTAGATATGCGTTCACAAAACATGATCCAAACGTAATTCTAATTGAAACAAACCAAACCAGTTATCCAAAGTGGAATAACACGAATCACTAAATTATCATAAAACAAACCGTCACGAATCATTCATAATACTCAATCATAAACTATTCATATGAAATATCCCAACACAATAACACGAGATCACTATCTAACATGAACTACGAAACTAATTAATGAGATAAAAGTTTAGAGATTACTAAACCGTGAGAAAAATCAATCATGATACTACGATGAATCCTTGCCAAACCTAGCTATTCCGGGAAATGAAATGAGCCTTGTTGAATCCGAGAAGCTTGTCACGAACCTCCGTCTCCAATAATTATCTGAACCGATCGAACTTCTATGTATTATTTTCGTAAGGGCTATAAGTCAAAGTTTGAGAAAGTTGTAAATTCTTTCTTCCAATGTATATGATCCAGTCGTGTGGGTGAAATGATTGGTCTTCTCTGAAGAATTTTGAGTTTTAAAGGCTCAAGAACCGTTTCGTAATTGAAGAATCCTGAAAATCTGCATTCGTAACGTTCGAATTCTATCGGATTGGTCATTGGTCCGATCGGATGAAAATCTTTGTCCTCTTGACCGTTCGGACATAGCGCTTATCCGATCGGTGCGTGTCTTGAAAGTTAATCTGATCGATTATTGGTCTTATCCGGTCGGATAGGTGTTCTTCTGGCTACTTCGAGCGCTGATTCTTTGTCTTCATCTCCCGGGTTTTGTCAAATGATTCATCTGAAAGAGAAAAATGAGAAAAATGGTCCAAAATGACCAATTATTGAATAAAAAGTCGAAAAGCTAAGCAAAAGGTCAAATAATGCAAACTCATGCAAAATAGCTTATTCATGGCCTAAGAAGACGGTAAAAAGACTAAAACATGACTCAAAATATGTACGAGAGTGTAACAGAAATGTACGAATCAACCACCCCGTGCTTTATTAGTTTGTTCGTCCTCGAATAAACGAAAGAATCAAACTCAATAAGGAATGAAGTAGTTAGATCAAAGAGTCATGCTGTGCATATAACTTAGTTTTGCAAATATAAACACTTTTGTTTAAAACTCTTAAGCTAAGCTCATGTCACCTTTTCACCTTGAGATCAAAAGAATGCGTCCTCTCAAAAGGGAAATTTATATGATAGTCCACTCATTTGCTCTTGTTTTTCAATAGGTACGTGTATACGCTAGACTCAATCATAAACATGCATTCAACGACTCGTGAAGATCAAAAACTCATACATCGCATATGTGTGCACATTCATTCAAGAATCAAACTAGGACTTTTAGGGTTGTAATGTAGGCTCTTTGGTAAGGTATGTCATATATAAAGATGTGTGGCTAACTTGCGAACAAACACAATCAATAACTCACTCAATCAAAATTTTCAAGCTCAGAGCATAGTTTGCTCCTCATTTCTCCTAAAACAACCATATAACACTATTCTTAGCCTTTTATAACTAAGGCTATTTCTAACCCAAATCCCAAATACTTGCCTTTATACATAGGCTTATTCTTAATATCTAGATGCTTTTAAAGAGCTTAAGCACCCTTAATTTCCTCTTCTTTTTCTATATACATTTTTTTATATATAACTCCACTAGTTCCCACCCTGCAATTGTCAATCCTAATGGACCAATAATGAATAAACCATCATCTCACAAACATAAATGAAATAAGAGCTATGATGATGCTCATGGCTAACAAGAGACGGCGTAAAGGCTCAAAGGGGCTTATTAGGGATTTATAGTGGTCTTTATTTCTTAATATAGCTGGAATCGGGTTTTATATATGCCTATCGTCATTTTCAAAATCAAATGTGCACATGAGACTTAGAGACCTTTCAAAACACTTATCGAATCACAACATGTAATGTTGATAATCACACAAGGCTTCTCACAGGGATTTTATTCAAACTTTGAAAGCAAGGTGATCGAGTTTCAAAAGATTTGCAAAATTGCTAACGACTAAGTGTTGTTTTAAATAATTATATATAATTAGGTTTTGAAAAAAAAAATTACACTTAAACAAGTTCAAAAGACTCCAACGATAGATCACACCATACATGATTTCGACAGGCAAGCCAGTACAAACACAATAAGCATGGGAAATATTTCGACATAGGTTGAAATAAACAGTTGGTAAATTCATACGTAGTTACTAAAAAAAAGTAAAATGATAAAAACGATTTGAATTATGCATGCAAACGATTCCATCCGGTAAGATATAGCACCCGTCCGACCAGATAAGGTGTAATTAACATGTCCGATCGATGAGTGTTTTTGTCCGGTCGGATATCACTGTCCATCTGACCGGATGATACCTTTTTCGGTTTAATTTCGATCGATTTCCCA
>BMAC01000232.1:272251-352978 GCA_014905375.1 Phtheirospermum japonicum
GAGTGTGGTCGAAACTTGATGTTGGGGCTCGGGTGTCGGCACACGAGCATGAGGATGGGGAAAACGGGCCTTGGAAATCGGGCATTGGAGCTTTGAGGGTCTTGATTTGGAAACCCGTTTCCCCCTTGATCAAGCGGCAACCCGACACTTCGCCGGTCCCCATTTACACGCACCTCGCATGCCACATCCGATCGGGCCCGCGCATCGATTTCGAGATCCACATCCACAAGACTTTCCGAGGATGCCCGCCGTCAACGAAAGTCCTTACGCCGTACAAGATGTTGGTGGCCACCCGTTTGCCACCCCCGATGGAGGCCCGACAAATAGTATAAAGGAAGTATCATGGCCATATATGTGCGATTTCTCCTCAAGAATTCGGTTAAGCCCCGAAGCCCTTGAGTATGACTTACGGCCGATTGATCTCAACCGACTTCCGAATTTGCACAGCCTACCACAAGAGGATGCTCTTAAATTCCTACGCATCTTTTCCTACACGGTGTCAAGCTTTTCGTGCCAAGGGATTCACATTGATCAAATTAAAATGAGGTGTTTCCCGTACACAATGAAGGATAAAGCCATTGATTGGCTCATGACGTTGTCGGCCAATTCCCTTACCAATTGGGACATGGTGATCGAGAGGTTTATGGAGGAGTACTGTTCTCAAGATAAAATGGCCGATTTTCGAGCAAAGATCGCCTCATTCCGTCAAGCGAGCGACGAGACCTTCTACGAGGCGTGGGAGCGATTTAAGGTCTATCTCACCAAATGCCCCCATCATCGGTTCACCGGGTATTTCTTGAACCAATTCTTTCATAACGGGTTGACATTTGCATCCAAGCGTATGGTGAACAATGCCGCCGGCAGAAATCTAGCTGGACACTCGACGAGGGAGTTGTGCGACATATTCGTGAACATGGCCACCGACGACCATCGCATGAGTATCTTGGAGCGGAAGGAGCAAGTGAAGGAAGTTTCAACAAAAGAGGAGCCCGAGTGGGCCCGTAAGATCTCCGAACTAGAGAGCCAAGTGGCCTCCTTCATCCAACCATTCTCGGGGTCGATGGAGACGTGTCCCACATGTTGTATCTCGGGTAATGGAGTCTATCCTATCCGAATTGACAAGACGGCTCGCGAGTTTGGAAACACAACTTGGGCAAGTGGCGACGGATGTTAATGAACTTAAACGAGTCCATGACAAAGATAATCTACCAAGTCAACCGGCTCAAGCTCAAGCCGTGACATTACTTCGAAGCGAAAATTTGGTGGATAACAAAGTTGCCCTTCCCGACAATGATTCAATGCCCTCACCCCAATTCCAACAAGATCCGACCATGCAAGGCTCGAACGAGCCCATAGCCGATCCTAGCTCACTCTTGTCTTCTTCAATCGGAGAGGCAACGGAGACCAAGACTACCAAAGGACTCCACAAATCCGCGATGCCGTACCGACCTCTGATTCCATACCCGAGTCGTATCCGATCGACAAAACAAGACGACCAATTTCTCGAGTTTTACAAGATGCTATCGAAGGTTAACATTAACCTCCCTTTGCTCGATATAATCCGGAATGTGCCCGCGTACGCCAAGTTCTTCAAGGAATTGACGTCCAAGAAGCAACGGTTCGACGATAACGAAAAAGTGTCTATATTGAACACGGCTAGTATCGTCTATAGCAACCCTCTCCCGCCTAAATAAAGTGATCCGGGAAACTTTTGCATCAAGATTACCCTTGGGAATGGAAAGGAAACACGAGGGATGTTGGACCTCGGCGCGGGAATCAATTTGATGCCCTACTCCATCTTTAAACAATTGGAGTTGGGCGATCTCAAGGAGACGAAAATGTGCTTGAAATTGGCCGACCGATCAATCCGATATCCAAAGGACGTAGTAGAAGACGTTAGGAAACCTCATAGTTCCCATGGATTTCATCATTTTGGATGTCGGGGAGGTGAGCAACGAAGGACGAGATCACACAATCTTACTAGGGTGACCGTTCATGGAGACTACAAACCCTTGATCGATGTTAAGAATAGAAAGTTGTCATTCTCGGTTTTGGGGGACACGGTTAATTTTTTGATCCATTACTTGGGAGTTGTTCCCCCTTCATCTTTTCAAGCCGATTGCTCGATGATTGATCCGATAGAAGAGTTGGTTGAGGAAGCCTTCGTGGGACTTGTGGATGAGGTCGTCGAGGACAACGAGTGGAAAGCGCTTAAATCGGAGGGGTGATGGAGATATTGGAGATCGCGAATGCGGAACCAACTATTACACCAAGATTGGAACTCAAGACCCTTCTGAGCCATCTTAAGTACGTATATTTGGAAGAGGGAGGATCAAAGCCCGTGATTATCTTTGTCGAGCTTTCCGAGCATGAAGAGGCGCAATTGGTTGAAGTGTTGAGAAAGAATAAGAAGGTGATAGGGTGGAGCCTTGGCGACATTAAGGGGATAAGCCGCTCCACGTGTATACATCGTATTGTTCTTGAGGACAGGGCGAAACCAACAAGAGAGTGCCAATGTCGTTTAAACCCAAATTTGATGGAGGTGGTGAAAAGCGAGATCCTAAAGCTCGTAGCCGAGGTTCAAATTTTCCTAATTGGAGATAGTGAGTGGGTGATCCCGGTACACATGGTGCCGAAAAAGAGTGGAATTACCGTAATTGAGAACGACCGTGGTGAGCTCATGCCGGCTCATGCAATCACCGGATGGCGGATGTGCATAGACTTCCGGAAGCTTAATGCCACCACCAAGAAGGATCACTTCCCGTTGCCGTTCATTGACCAAATGTTGGACAAACTCGCGGGGCACCAATCATATTGTTTTCTCGATGGGTTATCCGGATACTACCAAATTGCCATCTCACCGGAGGATCAATCCAAAACGACGTTCACGTGCCCCTTTGGCACATACGCGTTCCGACGAATGACCTTCGGGTTATGCAACGCACCCGCCACCGTCCAACGGTGTATGCTATCTATATTCTCCGATATTATCGACAAATATATGGAGGTTTTTATGGATGATTTTTCCATCTACGAATCCACGTTCGATGAATGTCTTGATCGCTTGGTGAGTGTTTTGGAGAGGAGTGTCGAGAGTAACCTCACCTTGAGTTGGGAGAAGAGTCACTTCATGGTGATAAGTGGGATAGTTTTGGGGCACGTGGTGTCATCCAAAGGAATCGAAGTTGACAAGTCAAAGGTTGATGTTATCGAGAAACTCCCGCCTCCGATCAACGTGAAGGGAGTTCGTAGTTTTCTTGGTCATGCGGGGTTCTATAGACGGTTCATCAAGGATTTCTCAAAGCTTAGTCGTCCCTTGTGCCATTTACTTAGTGCCGATGTCCCATTTGTGTTTGACGATGCTTGTTGTTCGGCGTTCAATTCATTAAAGGAAAGTTTGACCTCGGCTCCCGTGGTGGTGGCCCCGGACGGGTCTCTCCCGTTCAAAATAATGTGCGACGCATCAAACGAAGCGGTGGGAGCCATTTTGGGGCAAAGAGTGGACAAGCTTCTTCGGGTCGTCTATTACGCAAGTCTCATGCTCAATGATTTTTTTTTTATTAAACACCCGAGGGGTGGGACTTTATTAAAGAGACGTATTAAAGAACGTTCAAAGTTACAAGGAAAAACGATAAAAGGGTACTTTTTTAGGGGATAAGTGCCTGAACCCCGTAGCGGATCCTAACATCTAGAATAAAAGAAATTCGAACCTAGGAAGATGCTAAAAGTTTACTTAATTCTAAAAGATGGATAACCAAGTTGATCCATTCTACAAAGGCTTTTACACATTTTTGGTAAATTTTCATTATTATAGACAAAGTCTCTTTGATCCCGACACCCTAAATTTGCAAGATAGTCCGCCGGTTTGTTTCCCTCTCTAAAAATATGCGAAACATTAGTGGAGTGGGCCGCACAAAATTTTTTAATTTTAAGAAGTGTATGTTGCAAGGCCCAATGCCCCTGATGGGCCGAATTCTGGATGAGATGAAGCAAGGCCTGCGCATCCAATTCAAGCCAGTAGGACTGGGCCGGAATCATATTAACAGCTGCAGCCCATATGCAAGTGCTTGGGCTTCAGCTTCAATACTGTTACTGGCTTGTCCCATCGGACCAGAAGAGGTGTGGGCCGCACTCTGGGTCTAAAGAGCTGCAATTTAAAAACACCAACCAAATGCTGAACTCCTTTCCAAGTCTCCCCTTCTAACCGATTAGCTAAACAGAATAGGTAATTGTAAATTTTTCCCGGAATTCTTTCAGCTTTGACATTAATGTTTCTATATTTGGCATCATTTCTTGTAGTCCATAAGAACCAAAAAACCAGGCAAGGCAAAATAATACTCAAATGTGTTGTTGGAGCATGTGAGAATGAATTAGCCCAGTAATTTAAATATATTCTCACATTTTTTGATTGAGGCAATTTGAGTTTAATTTTTTTTCAAAATGACCCCATATTTTTAAGCTAACTTCACTCTCAAAGAAAATGTGTACAGAAGTTTCATTTTGAAAGGCTGAAATGGCTAAAGGATTAAAAGTACCTGTAATGTCACCACAGCAATAGCATCTTGAAGCCATGTGAAATCTCCTTTGCTGCAACTTTGAATCCACATAAATCCTTTCTTGAACCAATCTCCACAGAAAAACAGATATTGTGGGAGTAATATATTTGTTCCAAAAGAAGTCATATATTTTCTGTTTGACATGGGGTTCCACTACACAAGACCAGGCAAATGTTGTAGTGAAAGATCCTATAGATGATACTTTCCAAACCATTCTATCCATGTTGCCAATATCAATAGGCGCAGAACACACTAAATAAGCAGTTTGATTTGGCAGAACAGAACACAGTTTCTGAAAATCCAAAGCACCATTATTCCAGAACATATTTACCTTTATACCCCCAAGATTTTTATGATCACCATGCATATCAGAAACCAAGGGACCATTTCCAACCCAGTGTTCAAACCAAAAATTGATATTCCCATCACCAAGGATCCATAAAATCTAATTTTGTGCTGAATCTATGATTTTACAAATTCTCTTCCATACATGGCTGTTATGAATAGAAATAGGAACGATGCCAGGGAATTTTTGCCCACAGTATCTTTCTTTTAAAAAAATGGCCCATATAGATTTCTGCATTCTAAACCTCCACCATAATTTAAAAGAATATGCCTAGATACAGTCAGAGAGTTTCCTTAAGCCAAGGCCTCCCTCATTGGTAGGTCTGCAAGCTTGATTCCAAGAGATCAAGTGAGTAGTCTTTCTGGAACCATAAGAACCCCAGAAAAAGGATGCCATAATTTGTTCAAGAATGTGGACAACATTTTCAGGAGGTTTAAGAACATGAAAAAGATGAACAGTTTGAGAAGAAAGCACACTCTTGATGAGAAGCAACATACGGGACAACAGTCTATTAGCCCATCCAAGCACCTTATTTTGAAACTTTTGAATTAAGGGAATGAACAGCTCTTTTTTCAGCCTGCCTTTAAAAATAGGTGCACCTAAATAGGTAATGGGGAGATGAGTGGGGTTGAAACCAGTGATATCATGAATTTTGGAGACAATTCTAGGTTTATATTTGGAGCTGATGACAAAGGTGCTTTTGGACTAGTTGATTGCTTGTCCAGAAACAGAAGCATATAATTCAAGAAATTCCATAAGCCATTTGAGACCTTTTTCCCTCCCATTAGTAAAGATAATAATTTCATCTGCATAGGAGAGGCGAGTGACAGCAGAACCCTTCCCACAATAGTATATTATTTTCTCAATTTTCAATTTAAAAAGTATTAATTATTTAATAAACCCCTTTTCTTTGTTATCTTTGTTCGATTATTGATTTTCTGCATTCAATTTGGAACTCCTTTTATTTTTCTAAATTACTCGTTTAATTAATTTTATTACTTGTGAACCTTATTAATATGAGATAAATATAATTATTTGTTAGAATTCATTTTACCGAATGTATTAGAACTCCTACAATAAACAATAATTCATTTCAAACTCACGGAATAAATTCTTGTGTGACCAAACAAATATCAATATCAAAAATCCAATTATATGTCATCATTGGATATCGAATCTAAGTCCTCTCACCTTACCACTACGCATTAGGCGAAGAAAACTTTTTTTTACTTCTCAAACTTTATTCAATTTACATTTTGTCTTTTAAATTTATTTTATTTTATTTATTTATTTTGCACACTTTACCTTCTCAAATATACATTTTTTTACACATTATCTCATTGATTCATTTTCCTACAAAAATTATTTTCGGTGGATTTTTATTTTGCACAATTGAAGGGTGAAATATTCTTTCATATGACTCTTTTTCAATGTATGCTGGAATATTATATATGGAATTACCATTTGACCTTCAATTGTGCAATAAAATCCACTTGAAACAATTTGCGGCAACAATTTCCATCGGAAAATGACTCAAAGAGGTAAAGTGTAAACAAACTCAGAGTTCAGGAGGTAAAGTGTATGAAAAAAAAGATTAGGAGACAAAGTGTCAAACTTGGCAATAAAAACTTTTCTTTTATTAGGTGTAATAGTACGTATGTTATATCATGTAGTCACATATGCAATACAGATGAATGTTTGTCACAATGGATATATGAATATTTACCATAATAAAAATGTGCATTTGTGTACATCGATCATACCTCTGTTATTTGTTAATCTCCTTTGCACACGGTGTATTATTAGCTACTCACAAATTGACCATTTTAAATATTTGGTGTAATTGTGAATATAAAAGTGTTATTTTTACACTAAAAGTGTCATTTGTATATAAAAAGATAATTAGAAAAAGCGAATTTTTATAACTAAAAATGACAATATTAAGGGGAAAAGTTAATCCGTCACACTGTGTTACGGTAACCGGTTACGGTTAACCGCTGAACCGCTAGTTGTGGGTCGTAGTCAACAGTTCGGTTAACCGTTGACTACGGTTCACGGTTACAAACCGAATCGTGAATCGGTTTTGGGCTGGTCTATTTCAATTTGAGATAACCTCAAATCGTGAAACGTCAATTGTAACCAGCGGTTTCGATTTCCGATATTAAAAAAATCAATGTTCGAGAAGTAATCAATGGTAAAAAGAATGGCTAACCGGTGGTTATAAACCTCAACCATTTCGATTTCCGATATTAAAAAAATCAATGTTCGAGAAGCAATCAACGGTAAAAAGAATGGCTAACCGGTGGTTATAAACCTCAACCATAACAGGTACAAACTATAACCAAAATTAGTTTTTGTCTGGTTTGATTATTTCTTGTTCATGCCAATTTTTGTAACTAGTTGTTCAAAATACAGTCGATTTTAACCAATTTTGCATGTCTAGTTACGGCCACATAGTTTTGCATGTATAGTTACGGTCACATAAGTTTTTGCCATATTTTTCAGGGAATATATCTTGTTTAAGAATATTATTTATTAGATTGTAAAAACCCATAGAGAAGATATTTTATTTGAACATGTAGATGTAAAACTTTTTAAGTGATGCAAATTGTATGTTTGGACAATTGTTATATCGTGGATCAAAATACACCGCGAATAAGGTACATTTCGTGTATCGATACGTCTTTATGACTAAATATAATCAATTTAGGTACATTAAATAACATATATATATATATATATATATATATATATATATATATATATATATATATATATATATATATATATATATATATATATATATATATATATATATATATATATACACAAGTATATTAGAGTTACTATATATACTACATTAAATATGAATATATATTAGTATATTACACTAGTCATTTTAATACATTTTAAAATTTAAAAAATATTTTTATATGATGTACTATGCATATATCTTGAGTGACCATGCGGCGTTGAGATTTCTCTTCAACAAGCCTCAAGCGAAGCCAAGGCTAATCCGATGGATACTCTTGCTTCAAGAGTTCGATGTGGAGATCAAGGATCGGAAGGGGTGCGAGAACGTTGCCACCGACCACCTCTCTCGTTTAGAGGTCCAATTCGGAGAGAGAGAGATCATTGGAGAAAACCTTGCGCACAAGAATTTATTCATTGTTTCTACCGCGCCGTGGTATGCCGACATTGCCAACTACCTTGCTAGCGAAGCACTCCACCCGGACCTATCTCATCATGAGAAAAGGAGGTTTCTCTCCACGTGACGAGGGTATTATTGGGATGACCCTAACATGTACAAGATCAGAAAAGATGGTATGTTGAGGCGGTGTATTCCGGACGAGGAGAAAGGGGAAATTTTGACGAAGTGTCACGATCACCTAGTCGAGGGACATTTCGGCGGGCAAAAGACCTCTTACAAGGTTCTTCAATCGGGTTTCTATTGGCCTAGACTTTTCAAGGATGCCCACGACCATTGACAAAAGTGCGATCGATGCCAAAGGACCGGAAGTATAGGGAAAAGGAACGAGATGCCGATGATTTATAATTTGGTCGTGGAGATATTCGACGTGTGGGGGATCAACTTCATGGGCCCCTTTCCGAAGTCTCATGATTTCGAATACATTTTGGTTGGAGTTGATTACGTTTCTAAATAGATCGAGGCAATCCCGACGAGGAGGAATGATGGCGACACCATGGTGAAGTTTGTGCGGGGCAACATTTTTAGCCGATTCGGAGTTCCGAGGGTGATTATTAGTGACGGCGGCAAACACTTCAACAACAAGTTTCTTGAAAGGGTGTTGAAGAAATATGGGGTCGTTCACAAGGTGTCCACGCCATACCACCCCCAAATGGACGGTCAAGTCAAGACGAGCAACCGTCAAATAAAGAACATTCTCGAGAAGACCGTCCAACCGAACCGGAAAGATTAGTCAACAAAGCTCATGGATGCCTTGTGGGCCATCCGCACGGCCTACAAGACGGTTCTCGGAATGAGCCCCTATCGCCTTGTATACGGGAAAGCGTGCCATCTACCGGTGGAAATGGAGCATAGAGCTTGGTGGGCCATCTGGGCATGCAACTACGATTTGAAACGAACCGGCGAGGAGCGGAGGCTCCAAATCGAGGAGCTTGAAGAGCTAATAAATGAGGCGTTCGAGAATGCTCGAATTTACAAAGAGAATATGAAGCTCCTCCACGACAAGAAGCTTGTGGCCAAGGAGTTGGAGGAAGGGATGCAAGTGCTCCTTTACAATACCCGACTCGCGTTGTTTCCAGGGAAACTCATATCTAAGTGGAGCAGACCGTACACGATCGAGAAGATATCCCCGTTTGGAGCCGTAACATTGATCGACCTCAAAACGAACGATCATTTCCAAGTGAATGGTGCACGATTCAAGCCTTACCGACACGGATTGTTGCAAGACAAGGATCTCAAGTTCGTGACCGTGGAGGAGGAAGATTTAGGAGATGTTCCCCCGACGGGACCTTGATCAAAGGAGGATAGTCGAGCGAACGACTTTAAACAAACGTGCTACGTGGGAGGCAACCCACGACTTCTTAACCCCCTTTCTCATTTTCTTTAGATTTTTGTGTATATTATTTGTCAATTGATCGTTAACTTAGGTTTTTCTTTCTTTTCGGGTTTTGTAGGAGAAATCATGGCGGTTTGAGAATGAAGGAAATCGAAATCGGGAAGGTGCCCCTCAGTCGATCGACTGCACAACAGTCGGTCGACTGAAGTGCAGTCAATTGACTAAAAAATCGACTGAGCGGTTGAAATCGACTAGAGGACAGTAAGTTTTCAAGTTTTGCGAGTTCAGTCGATCGACTGAGGGTGCCAAATCGACTGGAGGACAGTAGGTTTCCAAATTTTTGCAAGCTCAGTCGATCGACTAAGGACCAGTCGATCGACTGCTACAGTGTCGTGGCGTCCTTTTAAATAGGCAGTAGACGGTTTTCGACGCAGAAACAGAAAAAGAAAAAAAGAAGAGAGGAAAAGGAGGGAGTCACGAAATTTCAAAGGGCTAGTCGATCGACTCAACCTCTTTTCTTTTTCCGTTAATCTCCATCCCAATTTCACCTAGGTTGGGAGATCTCACCTATAATTCTTGTTTTCCCCAATTTTTTCCCCAAATTCTCAATTCCCAAGGGTAGGATGTGTAACCGGGTTTCGTCTCGTTTTCGAGCCATTCATTGAGGTAATTCCCTTGAAACTAAATCCTTGTCGTTCGTATTTTTGAATTGGTTGGGTTGTGTGTAGAATCTTGTTCCATTTTTCTCAAAATTCCTTAGTGAAAATCCTGCCCAACACGTGTTCGATGAAATGCCCCAATGAGCGCTCTTAGCTAAAACTCTTTCATTTTCCCTTCTTTTCAATTCCTTACGATTTCTTAACCAAAGTTTTCTTATTTCCCTCGTGACTCACTTCATATAATTCTTATGGATAATCTTTCCGACGATGAGTTTTATGAGGCCAATAACCCCAATCTCGCCCACATCAATGGTGCTCCATTCCCGATTCACTCCGAGGCCGAAGGGGAGATGTATCAAAGCCTCGTCCAACGGTAATACGCCCGACAGTGTTTTTTCGATATTGAACGCTTACAAGGGTGGGTAGCAAATGGGGAACACGAGCATTTAAGGGCACGGACATTTCGTTTCATCGACGCCTTGAACGGGCGTCAATTCGCTTCCCTCCGTGCTTCGGTGTACCCAGAGCTAATGCTCGAATTCTTCTCGACCTTTCAAGATCGCGAGAGCGTGGATTTCACCGTTCGTTTTCGTGGAGTCGAATGTCGGATCACCGGAGACGTGCTTCATGTGGTGCTCGGGTTAGATTGTCAAATTTTGGGAGGGGCGACCAAGAGGGTTTGTGCTGCATCAATTTTGGGCAACTATCACGGGCGGACGTGGGACTCCGCGTTTCCAGACCTCGGCAATTACTGACTTGGTATTGCTTGGGATTTACAAGTTCTTCGCCCACATCCTGATGGGCAAGCACGAGAGCGCCAACCTCACCCAGGATGAGGTTTACATGCTTTGGTGCCTTCACAACGGCCATCGTTTCGCTGCCTATCCCTTCCTCCGAGCTGGGATTCTTGGGATTCAAAAGACGAGGGCCGGGAGTGTTGCTCGGGTCGGGATGGGACCCATGATTACCTTGCTCGCCCGATACTTTGGTTGCGACCCCGAGGCGGGTAAATCTTGAAAGGATCGAGCCGGTAGAGCTCGTGTTGAAAATGCCCAAGGTCACGACGGACCCGCAATGCCGCCGAGCCCACGAGCAAGAGCAAGAGGCGAACGAAGAAGAGGCCGAGTTAGAGAGATGGCACGAGGAGGGTGTCGAGCCCGAGGAAGCCCCGAACACCGGTTCGGGGCAACATTTCGATGCAAGCACAAGCCACGCGGCAATCCCGCATGGCGAGGGAGGCCCGAGCACCGGCCCGGGTCCCGATATGGGTTGGCCCGAGTTCCAACACCAAGTGTTCGCCCGATTCGACCGGCTCAACACCGGCATAGAGGAGTTGAGGGCCGGGCAAGTGAGAAACGAATGAGCACACCGCGCCCTCCATAGCCGCCTCTTGTTGATCGAGAGCCGATTGCCTCCGGACGAGGAGAGCGACGAGGAGGAAGACAAGGAGAACGACGGAGAAGGAGATGGAAACGAGGAGGACAAGGAGGAAGAAGAGGACGAGGACGCAAACCTCCAACCCCGACGTAGGAGATATCATTGATCTCCGATTATCCTTTTTATTTTTGTTTTCGTACACTTGGCACGTTATTTCGTTTGTTTCATTTTGATTCGATTATGTTCTTTTGTTTCTTATCTAACTCTTGAAAAATCCAAAACAAATTAAAAAAAACAAAAAAAAAAAGCAAAAACATATTTTTATTGTTTTTGTATATAGTATAAAAAAATAAAAAAATAGAAAAAAAATAAAAAAAAATAGAAATTTTGAAAAACCCAAAAAGATTTTCGCTTTTTGTATATCACTTGTTTTTGCAACCCCCCATTTGCACATTTCTTATAGATAGCTTGCCTCGACTCCCGGAGGGGACTTATGCACAACGCGTCAACACAAGATTGGAAATAGGGGCGTTCTCTTTTTCTTACACTTTTTACCGCTTTACTTCGCTTAATATGCAATGAGGTCATTGCTAGGTTTTAAGTGTGGGGTGGTTAGGGTTCTTCTTAAGATTTTAATTTCTTGCATGCTTGCTTCTGATGATTTGAGTAGCGTGTGTGCTATGTTTGCTTGGAACCTTGGCGAAGTGACGCAGTTTTGATTATTTGGTTAAGAAGTTTAGATTGTCGATCGTATTTAGTGTACTTAGGGAATTTGACTTGTTGGGAACTTTGTTCGGCTTTAGCTTCGTGCTATCCTTGTGCTCAATTTTGAACTAGTGCCTCAACTATCCTTGTTATCGAATACTCTCTATAGGATTTTACTTTGAATTTTGGAGTCGTCAATTGCTCCATGTGCTCGATCAGAAATAAATGTAAGTTGCTAAAATCAACAAGTGATCGGAGCCGTTGATTTCTCAAGTACCTTATATATCCTTAGGTACCAAAAAAGAAAGTAATAATGATGAATAGACAAGGATACATCATATTATATGTGTAAAGAGAGTTGTAGATAATCGAGGCTAGTAGGGAGCTGATTAATGGTTCGAGCGTGGATAGACCTTAGCCGGGGCAAGGACGAGGGGACCGACTTGGAGGGTTACCTAGTACTTTTATGTTTCGGAAGTCGATCTAAACTTTCATAGTCAATGCATCATTGTCGTCCTTTTAGCCAAGCTAACAAACATTGTAGTATACGACGTCTCGAATTAAGTTTGGTGCATTAGTTTATTATCCAGGGGTAGTTTTGTCATTCTATATTAAGTTTTGCTTGAGGACAAGCAATCATTCTAAGTGTGGGGTGGTTGATTTGCATGTTTTTGTACGTGTTTTTTGTTACCATTTTGTGTCGCGCTTGCATGTGTTTTATTTGCTTTTATGTGTATTAGGAGTCGATTTAGCCAATTTTATTAGTTTTAGGTTTTTGTAACTTTTGTGTGGTTTTCATTGGATTTTCGTTTATTTCTACTCATTTTTGTCTCTTTGGCCGTAGGATGACCAAAGCGGTCCCGTGCACACTCAGGACATTCCGTTCGACTCGGATTAGAACAAGCAAGCAAGGGAACACAGCGCAAATGAGGAGCGACAGCCGGTGGATGTTAGAGCGGAAACAAGAAAAATGAGCCGGAATTGCCTGTCAGTCGATCAACTGGACTTGCTGTCGATCGACTGACTTCCAGTCGATCGACTGAACCTAGTGGAGATCGACTGATTGGCAGTGTGTTTTGTGGTTTTTGGGCATTTCAGTCGATCGACTGATAGTCGATCGACTGACACGCAGAATTTTTGATCCATTTTGACGTTTTTGCCCCTGTATTTTTGTATAAAAAGCTAGCACTCTCCCCCACCAACCTTATCCTTCCTTGGCTGATTTTGAACCCCATTCAATCTCTTATAAGCTCATTTTCACTATTCCATTGCAAACCCTAGATATAATCTTTAGTTAGCTAGTTTAATTTAGCTTAGTTAATTAGCTAGTAGGTAGTTATCCACAAGTGTTCGAGGAGGTGACATCTCTCTCATTTGTGAATTTTATTTTATGAAGTTTCTCTTGATGTTTTGAAGATTGTACTCTACATTTGAAGCTTTTGGTTGGAATACAAATTGGTAGTAATATTTCCCCTTCTTATTGTTATTGTTCTTGATTGTTTATTGTTGTTGTGTGTTGGTAGTTAATTTGTAGTTCTTGTTGTGTTCCTCTTAGCATTTTCATGTTCTCTTCCAGTTTCTAAATTATTTTTCTTCTTGCTTAAAACTCCATTGAAGCTTGCATGTTGAAGCTTTTTACCCTTTTTGTTCAAACAAACATTGGAGCCTTGAAAGTTATTAGTAGCTTTCCCTTTTAAAACATTTGACTTTTACCTATTAAATGCATTTGACTTCTTTTGAATTTAAGTTTGACTTTCCCTCCTTTTTAGCTTTTAAATTTACAAGTTTTCTTAGTTAATAGTTTTAATTTAATTAAGTTGTTAATTAGGTTTAATTTATGTCATTAAGTCTAGTTATTTCCAAGCAAGTTTTAAATTCCTTTCTCCTTGCATCAATGTTTTTCAAGCTCTCTTTTCAATTCAAGTTTAGTGATTACAACTCAAAAAACCAAACCAATGATTAATGCTTTCTTAGATTAGATTAGTTTAACTAAGAATAACAAGAGATTAATTAAAAACACTTAACGCCGATTATATTTATCCTCAAGAGACACGACTCGGGAAAACTTAACGCTCTACAATTAATTTCGTACTATTGCGGAGAAGATTTCTTAGAGTGCTAAGAATTCTTCGATCAGGCATCCATATGGTTATTTGTGAGGAGGGTTGTGGTTGTCTTGCCCTCTCCCTTGACCATTTGTTCTTCATCCTCTCCCTCCATTACAAGAAATTTGAGGTTCGATGTTGATACATTCGTCATTTAAAGTCTATTTTTTCATCACTGAAAATAATCGATGACGAAATTTGAGCGTCACATAGGTCGTCATGGTATGACTGTCATATTAGGTAAAAGTGACAATTTTTTCAATCGCGTCACTAAATGTTTGGTTTTGATGACGCTGATGTAAATTGTCGTCATAGGTGATACTATTTGGTGACGCTGAATTCGTCACGTAAGTGATTGAAAAGTTATCATCAAAAGATATGTATTGTCACCGTATGTTACCATTTTCAATGACGAACACTTAATTTGTCATCAAAACATAAGACTTTCCGTGACAAACATAACAACAGTGACAATATTTATCGAGTTGTAATGACTCGCATATTGTCATAATATGTATTAAACATTTGTCAAATATAATGTAATTCGTCATGATAGTTTTATTTTATAGTGACGCAATATTGACCGTCACTGAACATCTATATTTACAATGACAAACCAATATGTCATCATTTAATATGAAAGGTGATAAAATGTTTTGTCACGGAAAAATTAGCAATATATGACGAATATTATAATCATCAAAAAATATATATGTTCGATGATGATCTAAGGGGTACATATGGTGATAAAATACATTGTCATTAGATGAGTTTATATGGTGACAAGTCAATCATCATAAATGATTTAGTTTAAGTAACAAGTTCAAAGTATTATGTGGTGAAACAAGTTGTCATGATTTGTTAAAGTGACAAATTTGAAATACTTATGTGACGCTTAAGTTGTAATAATTGAGTGAACACGATTTGATTGTTTACTTTCATGACGACATAAATTGTCCTGAATATGTTATTTTTGTAAGGGAAAATATCATAAAGATGAAAATGAAAGCAAAGAAGCATTTATCATTATAATAGAAATGATAAGAATATTCCAAAATATTTCTTCGACCATTCCGAACATATACCAAAACACTGACAACTAGCCAAAATATTACTTTGAAATATCCAGAACACATACCAAATTAGTTCTTCAAACAGACTACTAGAATTAATGTACTTGGAACATTCAAAACAAGGACCTGGAAGCTTAAACTAAACCAAAAGAGTTAAACCATATATCAAGACTTGTGTAACTTGATCCTGACTTAGAAAGCTTAAACTAAACCAAAAGAGTTAAACCATATATCAAGACTTGTGTAACTTGATCCTGACTTGTCCCACATGTCAGCATTGGCAAACAAAAGTTGGATCTGACAGAATACCTGCAGATTTCAAATTTATAATTCTAAATTAGTTTATAATTACATCATCAAAGAATACTATACAAAGTTCACAATATTGAAATTAAAAATTACGACTTACGTGTAATATATTGGATCAGGCATTATTCTTATTCCCACCCAAAGCAGACTCATTTGCTCTCATGAAGGCCATAAACTTGTTGATGCACTCGCCTTGCTGACTCAGTTGATTTGAATCATCGGCTTCATTCTTAGGCTCATTCACTTGACCTTCCTAAACTTCACCTTCCAAATCCTGCAGCTTTTCTTGAGTTTCTGCCCATTCCTGTTGCAGTTGCAGGTGTTGGGTATTCGAATTAGGCAACGTGCTGCGTTTACCTGGAGGTTTCGGTCCATACAAAGGTGGTTTCATGTAACTAAAGAAGTGGAATTTAGGCTTGCCTTGAGATATGTATCATGATGAATAGTTCCAACGACCCACTCTATTTAATTGAGCTTGGGTACTCGGCTTCCATTTTGATTCTGCAGGCTCCTTATTCAGATTCTGAAAAAAGTACCAACGAATATCAAATCAGTCATGGCCTGCTTGAGGACATTTTAAGACAGTTCGAAAAACAAAGGATTGAAAAAAAAAGAGTAACTTAAGGAACTACAAGAAGCTATGGGGTTATCAAACCTCCAATATGAAAAATATATATTGACACTATTAGGAGCACCAGATTTCTTGTTCCCTTTTCTCTAGTCCACTTTGTATTCCACCTGGTTAAATGAATGGCTTGCGACCTGAATAAAAATATGTGTTGTCGATGATTTGAATGATCTACGCATGCCATTCATCTAAGTTTTGGAATAGAAGGTGTAATAAGAATTCCTAAACCAGTCAAGATCCAATTCAAACATGATGTTCCGAAGAACGCATCGAAATAAGGAGCTTCATGGCATTGCCACCACATAGAACCTTATGAAGCTTTAGACTTTCTTTAATTTCTTTAATTTCTTATGAAGCTTTTAAATTTCTTTTCTATGCTATCCTTGTAGCAAGAACTCGAGATTGTGTAACCAGAATAGTATGAGAAGATAAGCTAAAAAACTAAATTTAAACTTTAAAATCAAACACGAATGAAATCTATCTTAGAGATGCATTGGGAAAAAAAAGAAACAAAAAAAGAGAGGAGAAGAAAGAAAAAAATTCAATTCACCTATATAAGTGGAACTCCATTTCTTTTTGTAACTATGTCACAGTCCAAAGTTGGGGTTCAGAACAGATACTAATAGCTAAGCAATTCAAATTCAAATTACTCTTACACAACAACATAAGTGCATGGGAAAATACAACACCTGAATATACAAATTTGCAAATAAGCTCTTATTTTCCCTAAATGGAAACGGGTTTGTTTGGAAGGTATAGAACACAAGGGATTCGGCTTGGAAATAGCATTACATGTCTTATCCTATCCCATTTTCTTTTTAACTTCATGGAATGTATCTGTAAATGAATATATACACTTGTCAATTTACCATGTAGAAACACTCATACAAACAAAATAAAGAAGCCTAATACATGAGCTATTAAACACACAAAAATCATATTGTTCTTCGCTTTAAACACATTCGAAATAAGCAATAGTATGAATAAATTAAAAGAAAAAACTGATAAGGGACGCAATTGAAAATCATTTGCAATGCCTTTATCAGAGAAGCTATTCAATGAACATTCTAGTTACAATTCGAGTTCCTTTTTCTTATTATGGAGGAAGTAGGTGGCCAGAATAGGGAACCTTTTATCGTCCCAAGCCCAAAATTCATCCCCTCCCCTCCCAGTGAGAAAATCTCCTGACAACCTAATCACCCACACAAATGAATCACTACTACAGAAACAGCTTTCTAAGGCTGTTAATTAAAGGCGGTTCACTGAAAACCGCTTTAGAAAAACTTTTAACGGCGGTTGTGACTAAAACTGCCGTTAAAAATGTTATTTTACGGCGTTT
Source organism: Phtheirospermum japonicum (assembly GCA_014905375.1). Lineage (NCBI taxonomy): Eukaryota > Viridiplantae > Streptophyta > Magnoliopsida > Lamiales > Orobanchaceae > Phtheirospermum > Phtheirospermum japonicum. The sequence goes on from BMAC01000232.1 coordinate 289,893, forward strand.
TCCTCAAAACGACATTAAAATTGGATATCAACTAATCTTAACGGCAGTTTTAACAAAACCGTCGTAAAAACTCGCACATTCTACGGAGGTTAATTGAGAACAGCTGTGAATTAACAGGTATTCATGGAGGTTTCTTAAGAACCGATGTTAATTAGTTCACAGGTTAATTAGTTCGCTGGATTTAACGTCGGTTCAGTTAGAACCGTCGTGAATYTGATGACATTTAACGGTGGTTCTGTTAGAACCACCGTAGAAAGTAGTGTGCCATGTCACCGATCCTCGTCTTACTCAAGCAAGTTGTTTTAACCGTTGATCCGTGTCTCATCCAACGATCTACGTTAAATATTAAACCAAAAAAAATAAAAATACTAAACCAAAAAAAAAATATTAAAAACAAAACAATAAATATCAAAACAAAAAACCTAGCACCCCTTTCGTCATCCCTAATTTGTAAACTGTTGGGGGTTAGCCCTAATCTCCGAACCCCGTTTCTTATCTTTCTCATCTTCCCCAATTTCTCTCCTTATCCTCGACGGCGGCTTCGGCAATCGGCGGTTAGTAATTGACGAACGGGCGGTTCTCTGGTGATCGGTGGTAGTAACGACAGCGGCAGGTAGGCGACAGACTTCCTCCCCACGACTACGAATGGACAGCAATGGCGGCCCCACGAATGGCAGCGGTATCCTTGGCTCTCCGACATAGGCTAACAAGGCGGCGGCTCAATTTTGTTTTGGAGGTTACTGGGCGGCGAGGCCCACGGCTGATTCGACCATGCAAGGCCGATGGCGGCAGGGCTTTGAGCGTTGATGGCGTGGTAGGTGCGGTCCTGGACAGACCATGAGTGGCACGGCGGAGCAATACCATGGGTGTTCTATACGGCCAAAAACCAGTGGAAGGCGGCATGGCCCAGTTGCTGTGCAGGGGGGGTCCTCATGGAAGTTCAGGTTCGAGATGACCGGGCTCGGGTTCTGCCTCTTCGGCCACTGCTTGTGGCGGCGGAAGGACTCCGTGGCTGCGGCCTGGGTGGAGATGGCTTTCGGGCCTTGACTGAAAATGGCGATCGATTTTCAATGACTGCCAGGTTGTATGACAGGCGATGATGGTGGTTTCGGTCGAGAAAATGGGCTGTGGTCAAACAGTGTCGAGTTTGGTATTTGTGGAGGGTTGCTGGTGGCGACGTGGCCTTGTTCTGGATTTCTTATCAGAGGAGATGAATTTGTATGTGTGTGTATGTTCTTGAATTTTATTTGCAATTTTTTCTTAAATCCATTTTGATCTGTTCTATGTGTTCCTGTTTTCTGTGAATTGTTTTATTTGGTTTATGCTTGCTCTCATTAGTTACTTTGGATCATATGATCTGTTATTCATGACTTGAAACAAATATGCAACATTGCAGCATCTTTATCTTATTGATTTTAACCAATGACATTGAGTTTGTTATGTTGTAGGTCTGTTAGCTTTGAAGTCATTCAAAGCCGAGAAATACCTAAAGAAAGTCGGGTTAGGAAAAGAAGACCACCATTTCTGGAAACAAGTTGGCAAAGCTCTATTATGCACGTACGCTCTTTTCGGCACCGTATGGCTCTTGAACGAGACCTCGCCAGGGAGGATAAAGAGATGGCCCGTTTATACGAGCCCCACAAATTTCCGTACATGGGTGATACTGAGGCCATGTAGGAGTTTATTGCTAAGGGAGGGATGATCGGGACCACCATCGGGCCGAAAGGGATCGTTGATGCCGATAAAGACGCTTACAATTTCTAGAAAGAGTTGCAGGACAAGAAGTTTGACCAGGGGGCTTTGAAGCTGTGGATGAGGATGAGAAATGAGGTAATATTAGAATTTCAAGATAAGGGTTTTTTGATGTTGAGTAACTTTGCCTGTACTGAAATTTGAAATAAAAGTCTTTATTCTAAATTTCATGTAGTATGGGATTGCAATATCTTTGATATGAATTTCATTGTTTTTTTTCTTTAAAAGAAGAATCTTATTGCAGTGGATGAATTTTTATTCCCACTTAATTTATTTATGTTTGCTTCTTTATTTTTGTATATTTGGGATTAATATTTAAAAAATACCCAGTATACTTTAGTATGCTTTTATTACAGAATACATTAGTTAAATTAATTTATTTATAATCGAGTATATAGCTTCAATAGGTTCTTGGGATATATATTAGAAGTTCAATTTAACTTGGGCCGATTATAAGAAGGCCAAGAGATTTGAGATTAAGAAGTGGAACGCCGTCGCTCTCTGGGCTTGGGGTATGTGTTCGATTTGATCGATTTTGCTGTGTTTGTCATCGGTATCAAGCAGTTGGCTCTTAAGCTTTTTTTAATTGATTATTGTTATTATTATTTTTATTCTTTAAGATTTCAAATTCCTTAATCTATTGTAATAATACCTGCTTTCATTACTTTCTTAATTGGGAACTTACTCTTGGTATCCTTAGTTAACCACTTGAGATACGAGATCATAATGATTATATCCCTTGTTCAGTCGGAATTTCGACATATAACTTGGATTTTTGTTCGTTGTGAGCATCAATATACTCATTTTTTCCTTTTTTTTTTTTTTTTTTGTAATTGGCTTGAGAACTTTCAGGATCAAGCAGCCTTGCGTTTGGTGGATTCTTCTTTAAAGTCGTCAGAATATCATCCGATTAATATTTTCGTGAACTTCTATGGAAATAATGGATGGACCTTATCCTGCAATTTTTTCTTGATTTCAGATTTAGTTGGAAGTGATTTTAGGTTCAACATTTGCCATTTTTATAGCCTTCCAGGATTTAGAATATGTGAATACTGATTTAGGATATATCTATATCATAATTTTGCAAGAAATCATTTAAAATTGAAATTTCCAATGTTAACATTCTCTATAAGTGAGTTATTATTCACTTTTAATTTTTCCTTTCATTTACGCTCTCTCAGGCAGTTGAGAATGATCCAAAATATTGGGAAGTTCTATTATCAGCCTTAGCAGTAGGCTGGCTCGATGTTGTTGTAAGTACTATGTCATTGAGAATAATCATTTGTATTTTAAAATAAATATGCAGCAAGCTGCTTCTTACAATACACCTATTACTTGCAGGTAAAATTGTTGCGCTTGCATGGATCTTATTCATTCGATCAGCTTGGAGCTCGTGAGGTTAGTGAAAACTTTTATGCCAACATGAATCTGATGATATGGATTATATATACTGATCAGTCATGGTTAATAAACTACGAATCCCAATCAAATGTTTTAAGGTACTTAAACTTGTTTATCACTATATTTGATAAAAATTAATCTCTACATCACTTTTGACTAAAGCAAACAAATCTCATTTTATTTGTTCCAACACATTTGATTATTTAAACCGTATTATTTAAGGAAGAAAAAATGGTTTGAAATGGATAATGTGCAGTATAATAATATCATTGTGTTATAGTGCAATTTTTAAGGGTAATAAGTAGTTACACTCATTACTTACACATGGCCATATTCAACTATCTAAAATAAACTTAGTATTTTGATTTGTTTCAATTTAATGATCTTACAATCACACATATTTAACTAAGAATAACATCTAAGCCTTTTTCATTTGTTTGAAACAGACAAAAAATGGACTTGTAGAAGCAGTTGCTCTTCTCATATCATAGATGCCGCGTCTACGGATTGATCTATCGGCAGAAAAATTAGGACAATGCTACAGCACCAAACCCGAGTTTATGAAGGTAACATAGAGCTATGTGCATTTTTCAAACTTTCGAAGACTCAGCTATGCTACTCTTGATACATTTTATTTATCAGGCATGGGATAAATGGCGAGCCCAACTTCCTAAATTGGACTGCAGTGAGTTCTGGCTTCAATGCGATCATTAGCAGACTAGAACTGGTCTGAAAAATATGCTTTAGATCATGTTGCGAAATGCAAGTGTTCTTTCCAGTGTAACATAGCATTGGATAGAACTTTACATTTCCCACCTTTTGTACATCAAGCCTTTCACTGTGGTCAGTGACGACTTTCATGATCCAGTTCCTTTTTATAGTCTTGGTGCTGACGGTGTAGTAATATGCCCATTCAAAATTTTAAAGACTTAAAATGATAAGAATATTAAGTGTGTTCGCGTCTTGTATTGATTGTTTGCCTCTGGTGTAAAACCGCGAGGATGATTTTTTGTTATTTTTAAAGTTAAGTTTATTTTTTTTATCCTTTTATTTTTCCCCATATTTTGGTGCACCTGCTTTCATTTCCTTTTTTTTTTAACTTTTTTACTACTTTTTAGAAGGTATTATTCAATACCCGTTCTAGAAAATAGACTTCTGAAAACAGACTTTCTAGAAGGTATATTTTAAAAACCGCCGTAAAATCCACCGCCGTTGTTTTCTAAGGTAGTTCGTAAACCGCCGTAAAAAGCTTCACTTTTTAAGGCAGTTTTAGAACAACCGCCGTAAATATTTACGACGGTGGATACAAAGGCGGCTCAAAAACCGCCGTTAAAACCGAAAAAAAACGCCTTTAAATCATGTTTCTGTAGTAGTGAATGTACAACGATATCCTACCCAAAGTAAATTAAAATCCAGAAGATGCCCAAAGAACCCCACCGCATTTATAAAGAGTAAATCCAAAGGGAGAACAAGATACACAAATAGAAATAAGGGGTTGGGGTCATAAATAGAGAGCTCTGAGAGCTGCATACGATTGCAATACCAACCAAAAGCACCCTTCTCCACAACACATAAGCTTCCTCAGTATTTCAGTAACAGTGGTGGAAGAACAGGAGACAGAGTAGACTCAACTCATCACAAGTGCGACGGTTTAAATCCATCATAAAAAAAAACTCGTACATATATTTTTTTTTTCACTGGAAACCTCAATGTACATCATTTCCACTACATTCAAACATAAAAGACACAAAAAGAAGGGGTTTTTTTTATTTAAAAAATGTAATTACATACACACACGTAAAAAATAAAGGAATATATCAAATATCAAATCCTCGATTCTCAATGCACACAGATCAAAAGGAAAATCGAGATCAAGACCGCACAAACAAATAATAAAGAAAATATTAAAACAAAAAAGGGGGAAGACAAAAGACCGAGTTAGAGAGGAAATGAGAATCGGCCGAGAAGTAGAAGCTTTTGGGTAGTTTCGTTAGGATCCATTGAACATTCCTTGAGCAACCCCTTTTCACGACGACCGCCACCTACCACGCTCGAGTAACCAATTGCCATATCCAGTCAGTCGAAGCCCAGAATAGCCCAACAATCACTGAAAAGCCATCTCCAATTTAAGCCCCACAACGACATCCATGACAGCCGCCCATCTCGGCCGAAACCACCACCACCAACTATCGTACAATCTGGCAGTCACCGAATCCACCATCTCAGCCAACCCCAAACTCACGACAAGAATCCGACCAGCCGTCAATTTACAGTCACTAACATCACCACTACCTCCGCACGTACAGACCCAAACCTGAACCGAACCGGCAACCACCCCCTCATCCATTGTCATCCCCAGTCCTCGTTCGGCCACCGTCGTTTTCCCATTTCTACCTGTCGCCATTTTTTTGGCTGTCACCGAATCGAGATTGCCGCACTACCCAATCGAAGCCACCGACAAATCGCGGTTAGTCGCTGTTGTTTCAAGCCATGCAGCCGTTGATTCCAGCCACGCTACGCCACCACCATCAATGCTTCTACGTCCAGTAACCATGTCACCGGTCGCCGCTGCTGTTATCGCTGCCGTGAAGGCTCGGAATGGAGGGGGATATTTTTCGGCCGATTCCACGAACGGGGGGAGAAGAAAAAATGGGGGGTTCGCCAATTTAGGGCTGAAAGTCCCTTTTTTATACCCAGACCTTTTGGGAAACTATGAATTTACCACACAAATTTTTAGATTGATTTAATTTGGCCCATAGTTTATCCAAATACCCCAAACTCAGCCCTCAACTTCATAAATACCCTAAATCCAGCCCTCAATTTTATAAGAACCTTAATCTAGTCCAGTTCTATATTATATGTTTTTATTTTGTTTTTATATGAATATATTTTTATTTTATTTTACTATTATATATTTTCTATTTTCTATTAATTAGGTTATTTTATTTTCTTAAACTATAATTAAAGTTATTATTATAACTTTAATATCTAAGCCCATTATACTATTTTTCTTTATTTCAACTTCTATAAGACATTGAGTATATTATAGTATTTTTCTTTATTTCAACCTCTATAAGACATTGAGTATATTATGAGTCCAACTAAATTATCTTTATTCTAGTCCACTAAGCCAATCATCATTCCAATTGTGTATAATTAAACTTATTTTCATAATTATTATTTTTAATTAATAATATGTCATATATAATTTGTCTTTTAATTAAAAAAACTAATTTAGATTTTTTTTATTTATACATGACTTATTTTATTTTTATATTAGGAGAGTAAAATAAAAATATTGAATTAAGTAAAATAAAATGTTGAATTAGACCAAATATAATAAAGAAAAAATTAAATAACGGAAAATTTAATAAAAGAAGAATATTAAATTAGGTAAATATTAGACTCTTATGATACATAAGGGAGAATTTTGTAAACTAATTGTTTAGATTTTATATTTATTTTAACTAATTTTATTATTAATAATGTTTCTTTTAGATTTATTTAATATTTTTATTTAAAAATACTGACATCTGTAAAAGTGAAAGCAGAAAAGGTACTGGACAAAAGAGAGGCGGAGAAAGATTAGGGTTCTCATTAATCTAAGGCCCCTTTATATAGGGTACCAATTACACAGTTCCATAATTACAAAAATACTAATGAATACCTAAATTACCCTCATCAATATCTTGTTGATAAAGACACACTAAATGTGCAATTCCTTTAACACTCCCCCTTGTGTCGAGTCAACAAGTAAAATGGTGCATGAGTAGTTGCCTCATTAAAAACCTTTGCCAAGTAACAAAACCCAACCCGAAAAATAAAACTTGGTCGAAGAGAAAAAGAGTACAACGCACCTAATGATAACAACTCTCCCCCTGATACGTACATCTATCAAGAGAGCTCAGAAAGTCTTCGCATACCTATACTCTTCACATGTTTCTCAAATATGGCTTGAGGCAGTGATTTGGTAAACATATCAGCCACGTTTTCTTCGAAGGTCACTTGAGTAACTTGAATCTTGAGAAATGCATGTTGTTGCTGATTATAGAAAAACTTTGGTGATATATGCTTCGTGTTGTCACCTTTGATGTAGCCCAATTTCATCTGTTCAATGCAAGCCGCATTATCTTCATAAATACAAGTAGGCTCTTCAGTGGTAGACCTCAAACCACTAGTCCCTCGAATATGTGTGATGATAGACCTTAACCATACACACTCACGAACTGCCTCATGAAGAGCAATGATCTCTTAATGATTTGCAGAGGTAGCTACAAGAGCTTTTTTGGTTGATCTCCAGGATATCGTTGTGTTCCCCATGGTAAATACATAACCAATTTGAGAACGTCCTTTATGTGGGTATGAGAGATATCCAGCATCAAAAAAGCCAACCATAACATTATTAGGTGTTTCAGTGTAGGGGGTGACACTCTCTCTTTTGACATTTTCTTTAGGGATTACAAATTCATTTGTGACCCCTCTTGTCTATTTATAAGGGAAGAATAAACCCATGTCAATGGTTCCTTTCAGATATCAAAATATGTTCTTGATACCATTCCATTGACGCCGTGTTGGTCCTGAGCTAAATCTTGCTAACATGTTCACTGAGAATGAAATATCTAGTCGTGTGCATTGAGCTAAATACAATAATGTGCCTATTGCACTTAGATAGGGGATTTCAACTCCCAATAGCTCTTCATCTTCTTCCTTTAGACGAAATGGATCTTTCTTTACATCCAATTTCTGACCGTTCATGGGAGTGCTAACCGGGTGCACTCTATCCATATTAAATCGACTGAGCATCTTTTGGATATATGCAGACTAGTGGATTAGTATTCCACAAGCTCGGTTTTCTAGTTCGATGCCTAGACAGAACTGAGTTTTCCCAAGATCTTTCATCTCAAATTCGGATTTCGAATAGCTAGAGGTTTCTCTTGTTTCATCAAGAGTACCTTTTATGTTCATATCATCGACATACACAGCTACAATTGCAAATCCGGAACTTGTTTTCTTTATAAAAACGCAGGGGCATAGTTCATCATTCTTATATCCTTTCCCAATCAAGTAGTCACTTAAACGGGTATACCACATCCGTCTAGATTGTTTTAATCCATAAAGTGAGCGCTTCAATCTAATCGCAAACGCACTCCATGGTTTAAACACTTGACTTGGGTAATTGAAGGCATTCAGGCACTTTCATATATATCTCTGAATCAAGATCCCCATAGAGATATGCTATAACCACATCCATGAGCTGCATTTCCAATCCTTCGGATGCTACTAAGATAATTAAATAGCGAAATGTAATAGCATCCATTACAGGAGAGTACATCTATTCGTAGTCAATTCCAGGGCGTTGTGAGAAATCTTGTGCTACAAGACGAGCTTTTTATCTCAGGACTTCATTTCTCTCATTACGCTTTCTGACAAAAACCCATTTATGTCCTATAGGCTTTACACTTGGTGGGGCTAGCACTACCAGGCAAAATACCTGTCGTTTTGCCAGAGAGTCAAGTTCTGCCTGGATTGATTCTTTCCATTTAGGCCAATCTGCTCTCTATTGACATTCAAAAATAGAGCGTGGTTCGATATCATCGTGCCCTATGATTTCTTGAGCAACGGTGTATGCAAATACATCATCAATTTGCGTAGAAGATCTTTCCATCAACTCATACGCACTTTCATAATCTATTGAGATTTCTTTGTTCTCTGGAATCATATCAAACATCGGAGCGTCCTCCAGTAATGATTCATGGACATAACTATAATCATAGATAATCTCATGAGAGGGATTCTCTTCATTGATGATTAATGGATTAGGTTGTACCGCACTTGTCCTCTTTTTCCTTGGGTGGGTGTCGATCGAACCAGGTGGCCTCCCCCTTTTCCTTTTGGGAGCCACAGCCTCAACCACACCTCCACTGTGTGTGGTTGCAGCGTCCCTTTCTGTGGCATTGTGCCCCTTATTAGGGACTTCTAACCTTGCAGGCATATTTGCAGCCGATATATGTAATCTTGTCATTTTAGCGATATCAGCAAACGCATCAGGCATTGAATCTGCTACGTTCTGAAGATTGATTATTCTGTTTACTTCACTTTCACATTGTGAAGTGCGGGGATCAAAATGAGAGAGTGGGGACAGACCACAACAATTCCTGTTGTTCCCTCAGAAGATCCTTTTTCTTATCTCCCCCTAACAACGGGAAGACTGTCTCATCAAAGTGACAATTCGCAAATCGAGCGGTGAATAGATCGCCTGTCAAGGGTTCTAAATAGCGGATAATTGTTGGAGATTCATATCTAACATAAATACCTAATTGTCTTTGAGGGCCTATTTTTGTGTGCTGTGGGGGCGCAATCGGTACATATACTGCACAACCAAATATGCGTAAATGGGAAATGTCAGGCTCATATCCAGTTACCAACTGGTACGCAGAAAATGGTTGGCTAGTAGTGGGTCTAAAATGAATAAGTAGGGTTGCATGCAATATGACATAACCCCATGCAAAAATAGACATGTTAGTGCGCATAACCAATGCCCGAGCCACCATTTGTAGTCTTTTGATGGTGGCTTCTGCGAGACCATTTTATGTATGCACATGGGGTACGGAATGTTCTACATCAATTCCGATTGACATACAATAATCATCAAATGCTTTTGATGTGAACTCTCTAGCGTTATCAAGCCTTATAGACTTTATAGGATGATTGGGGTGGTGAGCCCTTAAACGTATAATTTGTGCTAGGAATTTTGCAAATGCTACATTTCGTGTGGACAATAGTGCGACATGGGACCAGCGTGTCGAAGCATCTACCAGAACCATAAAATATCTAAATAGTCCGCATTCTGGATGAATAGGTCCACAAATATCACCTTATATTCTTTGTAAGAATGGAATGTTTTGCTTTGTATCTATAGCATAGGAAGGTCTTGATCCAATTTTTGCTAAAGAGCAGGCTTTGCAAAACAAGTGATGTGCCTTTGAGATAGATATTGAGGCGGAGTGAGATGAAGGTAATGCACCTTGTGCTTCAGAAGTTAACAGCAATAGTACCGACATTAGGCAGTGCATCGCGTTTATATCCCACTTTATGAGTCACTCAAAAGAAAGGATGTCCGTGTGAGTTTTACAAAATACGGATCATCATGTCACGACCAGGATGTCCAAAGCGGTCATGCCAAAGCCTGTATGAGTCAATGTCACATAGCTCATTATTAGTGACGACATAGGATTCAATAATCCTGATGGTGGTGAGGTATAACCCACTGGATTGACTCATTATTTTTTCTAAGATGCGTTTTCTTCCACATTCATTAGAGGTAATATTTATATATATATATATATATATATATGTATATTCCTTTCCGTTCTCACAATGAGTTTCCAAGTGATAGCCTCTGCGACTGTTATCATTGTGCCATTAGGCATCAAGAATTTGGCAGTTCCTCGCCCTTTGATTTGTGTGGATGTCCCAATCACCGTAGTCACGGATGAGCTATAAGGAATTAGTTCAAGAAATAATTGTCTATTCCTTAAAATAGTGTGAGTTGTCCCACTATCATCTAAGCACTCTATTTTGCCGCGCGGCATTCCTACAAGTAAAAGTAGTGATAGTGTCATGAAAAGAGTTAGAGGAATTTCTCTAATTCATTGGAGTGTTGTGGACGATCTAGAATGATATACTTCTCATTCGAATATGTGACTCTATGCGTGAGATGTATTTTTGCACACCTTATTGCTATATTTGAACCAAGCACATAGTTTTGTAAATAATAAAGTTGAATACATTCAATACTTTAGAATAAGATTCGAAATTATTAATAAGCCAATAAAATAAATGTCTTGTCCAATTTAAATCTAATTCAAAAAATACCAAACTCCATAGTCTCAATAAAATGAGGCAATCATGCCTTCACAAATATCTTGAAATATAAGTAAATAGATAAAGTAGATCACTCAAAATCAGGAACATCAAATGACTGAGCAAGGTTCGTATTGCCATTGAAGTCCACAATCGTGAGGTAGACATCAACGTCATGATCTCCATTTTCAACATAGTGAGTCTCTTGTTCTTTAGACTCTCTAAGTTTCTTGTAGATGGGAGCAAGGTTCTTATTGCCATTGAAGTCCGCAATCGTGAGGTTGACATCAGCGTCAAGATCCCTATTTTCCACATAGTGAGTCTCTTGTTCTTTAGACTCTCTAAGTTTCTTGTAGATGGCTGCCACCTTATCACTTGCGCGACAGTTCTGGTACCATTGCCTAGTGTCACCACATCTATTGCAAGGTTCATTCCTAACTCTCTCTCATTTCTTTGAGGGGTTCTCGTGTGCTGCCTTGGTTTTATAACCACCAAGCCCAATATTACCATGGCCACTTGGGGCGCTACAACCATCTTTGCGCCATACATTGGGAGAGCCTCCACGGCCCATACCACGGCCTCTACCACGGCCCCTACCATGGCCTCTACCACGGCCCCCATGGATCTTGCCTCGTGGTGCATAATTACCACCTTGAGAGGGATTAACACGTCTAGTCCCTTTACTTTTGGGTTCTTTCTACTATTCGCTTGACCATAATTAGTTTCGGGAATTTTCTTTGTCCCGACAGGTCTAAAATTATTGTTCAAGAGAACCTGATCATGCCTCTCAGCTACTTGCAACATATTAATCAACTTATTAAAAGTTGTAATTCTTTTGTTATCATACTCGAGCATATACTGGTTCGCTAGTATAAGTGTTGAAGTAGGAAAAGTGGATAGAGTTTTTTTTATCATATCATCTTCCGTGATTTGCTTTCCACGGAAGGTAAGACGTACTTTTAAGCGCAACATGTCCTTGTTGAAGTCATTGACCCTTTTATAGTCAAGTAAGCGGATTTCATTCCACTGAACGGTCAGTTCTGGAAGTAAAGTGTCATGTATGTTTCCAAAACGTCCCTTAAGGGCATCCCACAATTCCTTGGGTGTCTTCAACTGAAGGTACTCCCAGCGTAAGCTTGGGTCAATATGACGCCGTAAAAACATTAGGGCATTGGCTTTAATTTTATCAGACGGTTCTTTGTCTGTTGGATCGGTGGATGGTATGATCGTGGATGTCAAACCCTTTCCCATGAAAGTAGTTTCCACATCAGAAACCCAACGATGGTACTCAATTTCTTTTGAGTCCAATATTTCAAATTCGGGACGAGTTGGTTCAACCATCTGTAATAAAACAAGATTGGAGATATATGAATTACGTAATTTTAATGATTTACAATTTTTTTCAAGAATATGGATTAGATTTCAAGATTATAGGCCACATATCACATTTTTCGATGTTTTGTGAAATTACTTTTATCACATGACAAGTTTATATTATTTTGTATTACTCATGAATTTTTATTATCACGAGAATACGCATATAAAGAAAATTATTAAACAATCCTCTAGAGGATATTAATAAATAAATAATATCTCAATGTGGTGCATTCCTTAAAACAGGAATAAAACAGTTATTATAACAAAAATAGTTTCAAATATTGTCAAGTAGTAGGTGTAGCAGAGTGGTCACAGTGATCAATTATGCATTCTATAACCCGGGTTCGAGACTGGCCAGGTTCTGTTTGCCCTTTTTTTTTCATTAAGTAAAAGCAAATAAAAAAATGATACTAAGAGTATAAATTACACAAGAAATGGCAAATAAAAAAATGATACTAAGAGTATAAATTGTTTGCCCTTTTTTTTTTCATTAAGTAAAAGCAAATAAAAAAATGATACTAAGAGTATAAATTACACAAGAAATAGCAAATAAAAAAATGATACTAAGAGTATAAATTACACAAGAAATACAAACAGCGCAATGGTGAAAGGTTGTGCATAAGAAACACTGGATCAGGAGGTCCCATGTTTAATATTGACAAAGAGCAATTTTTTTTTTTCAACAAAAACAGCAAGCAGTAGCATTTTTTTTTTTTCAACAAAAACAGCAAGCAGTATACAACCAACGCAAAAACGCAGAAGCTCAACAGAAATTCACCAACGCAGTATGAATAAAATTTCACTTGATTAATGTAAAAGCACAATAAAGGCATATTAAATCAGGCACAATCGCGTATGCAGAATCTATGTACGTGGATACATCTATGAACAAATTTTATAAAGGCAAATACACACGAGTATTTTATCAAGGCATCGCAAATAAATATTAACAACGAATCCATAATTGTCAAGTAATTAATAAGTGAGGATTGAAAATACCTTGTAAAATAATTTGATTTGTCCGATTGTACCTTCAAAGATTCAAGAGCAATCTTGTGCTGATAACGTGTAAAAGTGAAAGCAGAAAAGGTACTGGAGAAAAGAGAGGTGGAGAAAGATTAGAGTTCTCATTAATCTAAGGCCCCTTTATATAGGGTACCGATTACAAAGTTCCATGATTACAAAAATACTAATGAATACCTAAATTACCCTCATCAATATCTTGTTGATAAAGACACAATAAATGTGTAGTTCCTTTAACAACATCGCATTTTTAGTTTAAATTCACAGTGAGTCGAATATCCTTACAATGAATTATTTTGGTAATGCTAATTTGGTAAAAATATAATTATAATAATATTACTTTATTTAAAAATATGAGACACCAATGGGTACAAACCAAGGTACATATACTTTTGAATAATTTTCTGTTTGTACTCAAGATATTGGGGTGAAATGATAGTAACAAAATATTGATATCGGTATCATTCGACACTATTAATAATTCGAATTTTAGTCAGGTTTTATTCGGGAATAAAATGGACCAAACATGGAAAAATTTGTTGCATTGATTTTTTATAAAGAATTATTTCACAATAAAAAGAGTTCATCAAATTAATCTTAATTATTTCTATTATTATAATTATGACAAGTTTACATAAAATATTATTTATAACATAATCAATTAATCATAAAATTAAAAATAATCTTAGAAAAATAAGAATAATATTTATAAATCTTGATTAATCAAATAAAATAGGAAAATTTATTTTTCGCCCCAATGTATCTATTTTTTTTAAACATTCCCCCTCGAAGTATTTTTGTTCCATTTTGCCCCAGATGCATAAGAATTTTCGAAATTACCCCCTAAAATTTATTTTTGATGGAATATTACTTCTAAATTCCGCTGACGGGAATTAGTAGAATCGTGGCATGATATTATAATATCTTTACTTATAATAATATATTAATTAGTAATATATTTAAATAGATATATATATCATTAAAACATTAAACCTTATAATAGAGTTATATTTTCTCCTAAACCCAAAAATTATATAATATTATGATACAATCTTATATATCGATGTAATGGTGTTTAATATAGTACTTAGTCATTTTTTCATATAAAATAAAATCGAATGGTAATCTTATTTTTCGTATCACGGTAAAGCATATACGAATTAAGATTTTATTTTATCTGTTCAAACATAATACTTAACATTAAATTATATATATTTTTAGCCTAATAATTTATATAATACTTGGTTATGTATTTCATATTAAACAAAGTAAGAGATGTGTTGAAAACATATATATTTAGAAAATTATAAATATTAATTGATTTTCTTTTTATTTCCGTATCCTAAAAGATAGAAAAACATTCATTTCATGATTGGACAATATTTTAGGAATAATCCCATGAGGTTTTAAGTTTTCATTACATTTATTTTTCTTAATGAAAAATGTGAATAACTACTATATTAATCAACAATACATTGTTAAGATGTGGATAAGACATATATAACATATAATTTTTTATAATGAAATCTTTTTTCACGATATTACTAATTACTATATTATTATTAGTAATGTTTTTATGATATCATATCAAAATATAAAACTTTATGGCAAAAGTTCAATAATTATTATTTTAAATTTTCCCCAGACTATATGATGTTTACAATTTGCAACCCAAGTTATACAATTCTTCAACTTTGCCCCACAATTCCTCGTCAGCAGAATCTGGAGGAAATATTCCACCGGAAACAAACTTTAAGGAGCAACAGCGAAGCTTTTTGTATATCAGGGGGAAAAGTGGAATAAAAAATACTTTATGAGAAATGTGCAAAAAAAAATGCATACATTTGGGGGTAAAAATTAATTTACAGTGTGCATAACACTTACTGAAATAACTAATTTAATCATTACATTTTTATAACATATTACTAAGATTTGACATATTAATTGCCAATTTATTATTATTCCTAATGAAAAATTTGTAAACAAATACAAATTAGTTAAAATAAATATAAAGATTATGAATACATCCTAATAATTATTAATAAAATCCGAAAAAAAAATAAATTATAAAATAATATAAGATAAAACTGAATAAATTATAAAATCATATAATATAATATGAAAAATGGAATTAAATTTTAGTAACTTATTAATTAATCTGAACTCTATAATTTTCAAAATTAAATCAATAATATCATTACATTATATTTAAAATTCATAAAATGAGTTAAACCACATATAAAGATTAAAAGATATAATTTTAATAATTAGTATTAGTCTGGAAAATGAAAATAAAAATAAAGAAGAAAAGTCATAAAACAGGTTAAATAAATAGTAAAAATATAAATAATTATTTCATAATATTGATAAATAAATAAAATAAAAATAATATAAAATAAAATCTGAGAAATTAAGTAATAAAACATCAAAAAATTGAAATTGGTTAAATAAATTATATATTAAATTATATTCACTCTATTACCAAGAAAAAAAATCATAAAAATATATTAAGTATTACTCATGTAAAATATTAATTTTATATATTAATTTAACTAACTTTATAATTTTTTTACGACTTATATTATTATTTTATAATAATTTAATTATTTTTAATTTTTATATTTATTAATTAATATATAAGTTTAAACAATAGTTTATAAATAATTTGCTTGTTTCAAGTTTTGAGATTAAGTTAGTACTATATTATAACATTTATATTTTGTTAAAATAATCGTTAAATAATTTTGAGACCCAACATTTCATTTTTCAATACATATTTTTTCAGTTTTTTATTTAGTAGTTTTTTTTATTTAATAACATTCATTTTTTTACCTTTTCTGGTTTTTGAAATAATTATTTAGCAGTTAATCAAAGTTTTTTATATTTCTTGCCGGTTCAAAAGTATTTTGAGATTTATTTTATTATACTTTATTAATTTATGTTATGTTTTTATTTTCTTAAATATATTAAGTAATGATCAAATATTTATTCTTTTAAATTTTTTGAAATTACTTATGATTAAGTGTGTTTTTTTTTTAAGATTTATTAAATAACTATGATAAATTATTTATATTTTTTATATTTATTTAACCAATTTTATATTTTTTAGATTTAATTTATACGATTAACATTTTTTTATGATTTCTTAATTATTAGAAATATTGATGTGATATTTTTTAAAATATAAATGAATTAATTATAATTATGATCAAATTACAAATTAAACAACACTTAAAAAACAAATATTTATAGAGTAAATACTATTTGTGTCATTGAACACGCGACAATACTATAGTGATTACTTGTCTATAGTAGGGATGGTAATGGGTAATGTACCTTATGGGTACCCGCAAAAATTACCCATGATGGGTAGGGGAATTATCCATTTAATGGGTATGAGCACGGGTATGGGTAATTACCCACATTATTTGTTGGGTACGGGTACGGGTATGGGTACTTTAGTACACACCCCGCCCCATACCCATACATATAATATAAGTAATCTCATATATATATATATATATATATATATATATATATATATATATATATATATAGGATTGGGTTCAAATGAAACCCACGTCAATATATGCGAACCTAGGGACCAATCCAGCCCGTAGATCTAATAAAATGTGTGGACCAAATTTTTCCTATTTTTTAAATTCGTTAAATTATATATATGGAAGGAGAAGGACTTTTATGTAATTTTATAAAGGCTTCCTAATCAGTTTAAATGCCAACAAATCCTCCCGTAATTTTTTATCCCAAAATCAATTCTGTCAATCCTATTCCGTCTCATTCCCGTCTATCCCCAAACCCTATCTCTTCCCCAAATCCAAACTCACCCCTTCAACCAAGCCAGCTGCACCGCCCGCCTGCCACCGATTTCCAAAGCCCAACTAAACATCGGAAAGGGTGATGACAACCACAACACCACCCCTCAAAACGGACAAGTCCCAGCCGAGTCGAACCGCGGCCCCAACACAAACCATTGTCGGAAGCGCTGCGCCGCTTGTCGTGCCGTTTCGCCGTTGCCGATTTCTGCCGATATGCACCCCGCCGCAGATAATTCCCACGCCGCAGCTCCTCGCCGCCAGATCGCCCCCAGACCTCAGATCCGAAGCTTCCAGTGGCGTGCGACCCGAGAACCATCTGCACGAGCTCACCGGATCTGGTCAACCCCGTCGCGGATCGGGGGAATCTGAAGAGGCCGAGGGAGGTGACCCGGTGTTCCGAGTCGGGCTGATGGGTTTCCGGTGCCGATGCGGTGAGATGCTGTTGTTAGTTGTTGTCGTCAGCTACTTGGCGGCTCACTGATCACGTCAAGAAGAAAGGGAAGAAGCCAAAAGTGGCTTTTGTTGGGCCAAAAATTGAGTTGTTGGATGATGGGCCTTTGTTGGGTCTAATTGGGTCTGATTTCAATTCTTATGCTTGGGCTTTTATAACATAGTTTAGAGGTAATTCCTTAAAATTGGGAAAATTGGCTTTGCAACCTGGTGCTGCCATTTTGCCCTTCTTCGTAACTATTGGTAAAGATAGATAAAGCTTGGGAAGCAGTGTTTAGTGTGGTTCAAAAGTACCGTAACAATATTAGAAAAAGCACTCCAAATATTGGTCGGATTTCAGACGGCTTAAACCATAGAATCCTCGGCAATCGAAAAAAGCAGGGATAGTGTAGTAAAAAAGCGCTGCAATAATATTAAAAAAAACATTGCTACGTTATTATAAAAGAACTAAAATATAGTAAAGATTCAAAATTCTTACTCGTAATTTAACAGTATTTTTTTATACAGTAACGTAGTGCTTTTAGTATTCAGGTTTTTAAATTTAATTACATTTATTTATAAAATGAAATTTGTAATACTTTTTTGTATACAGTCGTAGTGCTTTTCTTTACCCGTGTGCTTTTTAAAGAGCAATGCAGTGCTTTTTCGAAATTCTGATATATGTCCAAACTGACATGTCATCTTCTCAACCATTAAGATTATCCAATTTAATGGTCAAGATGAGTCCCTAGGTTCACATATATTGACAGGGTTTCATTTGAACCCAACCATATATATATATATATATATGTGTGTCATCTTCTTAACCATTAAGATTATCCAATCTAATGGTCAAGATGAGTCCCTAGGTTCACATATATTGACGGGGTTTCATTTGAACCCAACCATATATATATATAGGGGTGGGTTCAAATGAAAACCCGTCATTATATGTGAACCTAGGGACTTATCTTAAACATTAGATTGGTAATCTTGATGGTTGAGAACATGACATGTCAGTAGGGTAATAATGTAAAATACTGCATTAAATAATTAAAAAGGGTGTTTTGGACATATATCAACGTTTATAAAGACCACTACATTGTTCTTTAGAAAGCACAATGGATAAAGAAATAAAACACTACGATTTTATACAAAAAGCATCACAAATTTCGTCTATAAACTGCAAATTCAAATATTTGAAATAAAACTCAAATATTCAACAAACCATAACTTTTTCAATTTTTATTCGTTTTGAATGAAATATATATCAAATTAATCACATTCTCAAGATTTACAATTTAAGATGCATATTGCATGTTTTAAAACGTAAAAAAAATATATAATTAAATTAAAAAAACTAGATAGTAAAAGCATCGCATATGACTGATTAGCACAACAGTACTGTATAAAAAGCACAATGAATCTGGACATATAATTGCACTGTGCAATATTTGGAGTACTTTTTCTTATATTGTTACAGTGCTTTTGTACTACACTAACCACTCCTTTTTTTGAATGAAAAATAATCGGTCAGCATCACCGCCGAGTTTCATCATCGCAGCCATCCGAATCAACCCCGCAATCCAAATCGCCTACCGCCTCGAACTGCCAAACCTCCACCGCCAGTCACACAACCTAACCGCCGCCAAATCCAGTCACCAATGCCATCTCAGCCTTTCGGCAAAATGCCAACACCACCGCCGTCACAAACCCATCGTCGTTCAACCTTAGCCGCGACGCCCAGCATCCTCCGGGACCAAATCCGAACACGCCCCGAAAAATACCCAGCATCCCCGACAATTGAAATCGCCCACCGCCCCGAACTGCCAAACCTCCACCGCCAGTCACACAACCTAACCGCCGCCAAATTCCAGTCACCAATGCCATCTCAGCCTTTCGGCCGAAATGCCAACACCACCGCCGTCACAAACCCATCGTCTTTCAACCTTAGCCGCGACGCCCAACATCCTCCGGGACCAAATCCAAACACGCCGCCCGAAAAATACCCAGCATCCCCAAGCGTTGAACTGCTGCCGCCGTCGGCCAGAATCAAAGGAAATCAGTCGGCCAATTTCTAAAATTTTAGGAAAGAGGAAGCTCTGCCCGACGGACCCGAGCCCAGTCGAGCCACCTCGTAGCTATCCCATGATTGGCGTCACCAGGAACCGCCTGACATAGCCGGTTCATCACCATCGGAGAAGGGAGTATGATTGTCGGCGGAGTTCTCGATTTGGGGAAGAGAACGGGGATTTGGCATATTTGAATTGGGGAAGAAAATGGAAGAGACGGGATTTTTGGGATTTAATTTGGTTCAGAGCATTATGTAAAATTTACATAAAAACCACCCTTTTCTACCATATAATTAATTTAATAAAATTAAAAAAATAGAAAAAATCTGGTCCACACACATGATTAGATCTAATGGTCAAGATGAGTCCCTAGGTTCACATATATTGACGGGGTTTCATTTGAACCCAACCATATATATATATATAGGGGTGGGTTCAAATGAAAACCCGTCATTATATGTGAACCTAGGGACTTATCTTAAACATTAGATTGGTAATCTTGATGGTTGAGAACATGACATGTCAGTAGGGTAATAATGTAAAATACTGCATTAAATAATTAAAAAGGGTATTTTGGACATATATCAACGTTTATAAAGACCACTACATTGTTCTTTAGAAAGCACAATGGATAAAGAAATAAAACACTACGATTTTATACAAAAAGCATCACAAATTTCGTCTATAAACTGCAAATTCAAATATTTGAAATAAAACTCAAATATTCAACAAACCATAACTTTTTCAATTTTTATTCGTTTTGAATGAAATATATATCAAATTAATCACATTCTCAAGATCTACAATTTAAGATACATATTGCATGTTTAAAAATTTAAATAATTATAAAAAATATATATATATAATTAAATTAAAAAAATTGGACTGATTTTAGCACTACAGTACTGTGTTAAAAGCACAATGAACCTGGACATATAATTGCATTGTGCAATATTAGATCTAAGGCCAGGATATATATATATATATATAATTTAAAGGATAAACTTTTGTAAAATGTTCAAAACTTGGATTCTAAAAATAAGGTATAATAAATTTTGTAATCTTTTCAATTTGTGTTATCAATTTTTATTTGAGAAGTAAAGTAATTAGTTTATGATATAAATATTTTTTTGGCAAGTTGTAGAGAGTGTCGGAGGTTCACGTTTGGAATTTCATAATTTAGTGGTGTGGTACTGAATTATATTCAAAGTTTTTTTAAATGATTCATAATATTTCTATGTTAGTGTATTTTTATATAAAGACAATTATCATTAGTTTATATTTTATTGAATTGTAATTTAAGTTTTAATCAATTTTTTTTATTCAACTTTTTGCATGTTTTTAACAAGCGGGCTACGGGTACGGATATGGATACTAAAGTACCCATAGGGTATGGGGATGGGCATAAAATTTGCTACCCACACAGGTATGGAGATGGGGACGGGTATTTTTTTAAGACTCGAGTATGGAGATGGGTATTTTAGTAACCTACCCATACCCTACACATTGCCATCCCTAGTCTATAGGCAATTAGAATGGATTACTTTTTGAAGAATTACCCTAGTTTTGAATTACATATATTGATGAGATCTCCTACATATGATAAAATAATAATAATAATAATAATAATAATAATAATAATAATAATAATAATAATAATAATAATAATAATAATAATAATAGTAATAATAATAAGTAAATTAGTTAACTAGATTATGCGTTAGCTCACTTCATTATTTTCTTTTACTTAAATCCATTAAGTTACGAGTTTGACTATCTTATAACACACGTTGGAATATATTTTATAGACATGTCATGAACAAATGTAATAAAGTCATAATAATAATTATAATAATTATTATTATTATTATTATAATAAAAGAATTTATTCATGAAATATAAATTTTGATCCCTTTTTATCTCGATTTCACATTTTTTTTTAATTTCAGTTATTAACTTTCACAAGAACCTAGAATAATAAAGTTTTTCTTGTAAAAGGAAAAGTATAATAGAAGAAGACACAAATGAGAGACGATGGAGACGGTAGAAATTAGGGTTCTCTTATTCATCAAATACTCCCTCTATATAGGGTATCAATTACATGTTTCCATAATACATACAGACATATATTCATATTTCCAAATATTTATTAGCTGCATTTAATAAATAATAAGTAATAGGGTAATTCGAATTATCTTGAAGGAAAGTCACGATTCTTTCCTAAATTTGTTTTTCAATAGGCTTGTCTGATTTTTGATGACAGAGACCTTCACCGTTCCAATTCAGCCTATACGTGTTTTGAATAACATATCCAAAATCCAGCTTCATCCAACGGTTAGATTGTGCGTAATTGAATTTCTAAAATAAGTTGTGCAGATAGCTTCGAGAAATAGGATCAGCTCTGTTCAAAATTCATTATCGGATTCTTCAGACTTCATATTCAAATCTCCACCGTTCATATTGAACCTGTATATGTTTTTAATAATATATCCAAAATTTGGCTTGATCCAACGGTTCGATTGTGAGAAATCTTGTTTTGAAAAACTCTGCACAGAAAATTGTGAAAGCAGAATCTGCTTTGTTCGAAAATTTATATAAATTGTTTCGTATCTCCGAATCCAGTCTCCACCGTTTAGAATGTAATTCGAAAGGTTTTAAAGGTTCTGTAAATCTTTGAGCTCGATCCAACAGTTGAAATTCTAGAAAACGATTTTTTAAACATACAACGCAGTTGGGTTTTCGACCTACGAAAATTGTATAATTGTTGCTTTGGCTATGGGGGCTTATTCTCGATCACTAGAGTTTCGTGCTGATAACGTGTAAAAGGAAAAGCATAATAGAAGAAGACACAAATGAGAGACGATGGAGACGGTAGAAATTAGGGTTCTCTTATTCATCAAAGACTCTCTTTATATAGGGTATCAATTACATGTTTCCATAATACATACAGATAACAAATACCTAAATTGTCCCTCATCAGTTACTTGTTTACGAAGGCACACTAATTGTGTTTTTCCTTCAACATTTCTATAATATTTTCACTTATTTGTTCAAGATTTTTCATTTTTATTTGTATTGGTCAAAAACTTTTGATAGATTTATTCTGTTGGAAAAATTACTATAGTTTTATGTGTGTTTTGTATAAGAATTATGTATTGCAAGTATCAAACAAAGTCCATCTTTTGGTTTAGTGGTTGTAATATCTTTCGTTAACTTTAAGTTAGTTGTTCAAATCCCCCTTGTACATTTATTTAACCTGCTTTATGATTTTTTAACTTATATTATTATTCTATATTTCTTTAAAATTTCAAAATTATTAAATAATTATGCAAATCTAAATAATATTTCTAATTTTAATTTTTGATATTTATTTAGTATTATATTATATCATTTATTAACTTTTTATACAAAAGTCCACCATTAGTTTTGTGGCCTAACAACTCTTTTTTTGGGGAATATTTATTTTATATTTTTATTTGGTATTTTTTTTATTATGATATTTTTAATTTTTTTTCTTTTTCATGAAATAATTATTTACTAGGTAATCACATATTATTATATTTTTATGAAATAATAATATTATAGAATATTTATTTATTTATTTATTCATATTTATTTAAATTACTTTATAAATTAAGGACTTAAACTATTATCTATAATATTTTTAAGTTTCTTTTATTTTTAAAACCGATTAAATAATTATATTGTTTAAAAAATAGTTTATTATACAATATTTATGATTTTAAGTTTTGAGATTTATCTAATATTATATTCTAACATTTTATAACCAAATAAGAATCAATAGTATTATAAATTAAATAAGAAATTCATAGAAGAAGTTAAATTAGATAAAAAATTCTAAAATAGAATTCTAGGAGATTATTAAATAAATCTAAGAAATAAATATATATTATAAAATATTTTAAAACCACAAAAAGCTATATCTCAATTAGATTATATACATCACTTAGCCAAGGATATATATATTTTTTTTTTTTGATTTTATTAAAAATATTTTTAATTCATGAAAAATACAAAACAATATAATAAAAAAAGAAAGAAATTATAATGGGTAAAAACTAGTGTTTTAAAATGCGTATCGAGCAATGCGTTGCGTTTTGATCTCAACATCGTGTAGCGTAAATAGCGTGTATATTACATGAGCTATTTGAACATGTTATTTTAATATTTAAAATAATTACTTATTTTTTGTGAGTTATTTTTAATATAAATATAATTATTTCTTTCTAAGAATATAACTTAATATATATTCTCAACAAACAAAGTATAAGGTCCAGCACGTATCAAACAAAAAATTACAATTCATAAAATGATAAATAATATAGAAATATATGAGAGTGTATAATAAAATCTTAAAGTTTTGTAAGAATATCTAGGAACATGTTAAAATTGATTAGCACCGTCGCAGATCAAATAATTATATTTAATATGAAAACATTGGTCATTTACATAATATAAAT
Organism: Phtheirospermum japonicum; assembly: GCA_014905375.1. Lineage (NCBI taxonomy): Eukaryota > Viridiplantae > Streptophyta > Magnoliopsida > Lamiales > Orobanchaceae > Phtheirospermum > Phtheirospermum japonicum. Next base: position 314,127 of record BMAC01000232.1, read on the forward strand.
AAAAAAAATTATTGTCAAAATAATTATTTCACACAGTTAAAATTTTCAGAGAAAACACTGATGTCATATCATCAATTTTGCGTATGCACACGAAAAATTAGGACGGTAAAATATAGTAGAATACAATTTCACTATCTATCATGTACATCAAATAATATAAATTAAAAAAATTGGTATTAAAAATTCACTTTATATATATCTATAAACACCGGTCAATTACATAATATAAATAAAAAAGACGTTGTTAAAAAATTATTTCAACACAAAGCTAGTTTATTTTAAAGAAAACACCGGTGTCATATCATCAATTTTGCATAGGCACACGAAAAAATAGTCTGGAAACACTGATACCATCACATCAATTAACTATACATGGCACTAATAATAATAATAATAATAATAATAATAATAATAATAATAATAATAATAATAATAATAATAATAAGTATAAAATAAAGTTTATAATTATTTTATAAATACATATTCAATAAATTTAAGAATTAGAAAGTCATCAAAAAAAATATCATATAAAATAAATCTGAAAGTTTTTTAAAATTAGTGACAGAATATTTAAAGCTTTTAAATATTTATTAAAAATATATAAAATAAAAAATAATATTATAAAATGATATAATATGACTAAAATATAAAAATCTATAATTATTTTGAAATCACTTTGAAGTTTTATAATTTAAAAGCACTTTGGAATTTTATTTATAATACTTTATAAAAATTTTATTATGTCTTTTATTATTAATGTCTAATTATTCATGATTAAATAGTTAATTTTACATTCGTTTAACTTACTTTATAATTCTTAACGACTTATATTATTATTCTATAATAATTTTAGACTTTTTTACTTTTGATATTTATTAAATAAATATATAAGTTTAAAAGATAGTTTATTAATAATTTGCCTTATTTCAATTTTTGAGCTATAATTAGTATTATATTATAATATTTTATAATTTGTTACATAAGTCCTCAATTAATTTCGTGACTCAACATCTTATTTTTTTAATACTTTTTTTCTTTTTGTTTATTTAGTAGTTAATAACACATTATTATATTTAAATAGAATAATAGTATTATAGAATATTTATTTATTTATTTTTACATATTAAATTATTGTTTACTCTTTTATATGATTCTTTTGATGATAATGATGAGTCTTTTGAATCAACTAAAGGTTTTTATATAGGTGATCAAGAGCAAGAAGAAGACAGTGGTGTGCTTGGCAAACACATGGAATCAAGAGTCCCTTAGAATTAACAAGTGTCTGGCTTAAGAAATTGAGACAATATAATGAAGTTTACTTGCGTTCATTTATTTAATTTTTAGAATAGGTTTTGTTTTGTATTCATGCTTTAAAAAATTGGATTGTCCAGTACCAGACATCCAAGTAGGCACCTGACCTGGAAGTCAGTGCAGGGTCAGATGTCCGTGTAGAATCGATGTCATACTCAAGCACCTGAAGGAGTGTAGGTCGGGTGGATTTATTTTTGATTAAACTGGGAGCTGAACTCAAGCAAGCACCTGACAAGGAGGTGGGGTGGTAGTCGAGCATCGGGCGTGGTTTTTAAAGGAAGCTATGTTTTATTCCAAAAACCTAGTTTCTTTAGATCTCTTCTCTTCTTTATTCCCCAGGGAGTTTCCAAAGCATATATATACATAGTTTGACTTTGATTTTTCATACCAAACACTTTTCTATCATCACCTTTCATGTTTTTCAAGGAAAAGGAGTTACTGAAGGACATTGGTCCTTCCTGTCGAGCCTCGAAGACCAGTACTTATAACCTCATACTAGGGGAAACTACTGGAGAAGTACCATCACTCTCGGTTCTTCCTGAATCGCTTACTTCTCGGGGCCATTGAATACTTTAATTGAGCTCTAGACAAAGCTGGTGAACGAACGAAGGCTCCAAGCTTCATTGTCAAAGAGCTTAATCAAGATGAGGCAATGAAAGGAATCCCCCTACCCTACTAACTAGAAGAGAAATCTAGATGAGGCGGCCACATTCTCTTTGTGGGAGCCAGTTCTTGCTGAGGGGGTGGAAAATGTCAAGCTTCAAGATGAGCTTGACGTTCTAGTCATGGTGGTGCCGAAGAGTCTGGCGACTGCACTAGAATCAGTAGTGGGCACATATGACGATCTCCCTTCTCAATATACAGTTAATATGCTCGTGTCTATATGTTTACTGCTTTCTAGATTTTCATGCACTAGGCGAAGTCTTCACATGTGGAGACTTTTCCTCCAGAATCTCATAATTTCCAATAAGACGTTCAATTTATGTTCTTCACCAATATTCTTGATTATGTCGCGCACAGACACGACTCACCTTGTCTGTGAATAAGATAGATCGGCGCAACCCATACACAATTATCGGTCTCGGAACACATGATCAAAGTAATTGAAATAAAGGCCAATCACACAACCCCCATTACACATAACAAGTAGAATCTGCACTCGTTGCATAATCCACCTATCAAACTCTATAACTAAAGAAACATACCGGTACTGGGATAGGAACGATCTTTCTCCCTAAGAATAAATAAAGAAACAAGCCATCCATTTAACTCATAGGTTATACGAGCTCATCTTATAATCAATCGTATTATATCTTCATTTTTGGTTCATCGAGTGAGCTAGGAAACAAGGGGATCACATCCAGTCAAGTTATAAGTTGTGCAAGCTGGAGCCCCTTACCGATTTGTAATTATCATAAAACTATAAAGTGTCCAAAAATAAGGGGATCACATATAGTCAGTTATAAGTTGATTAAGATGAAGCCCCTTGCCTGATTTACAATTATCATCAAACCACAAAGAGATTAGTAACATGTCGAGCAAATCCAGCCCAGTTATAAGATACGTAAGTAGGAGCCCCTTGTCGGTTTGCAATTACCATAAAATCAGAAAGAGATTGACAATAAGGGGAGTATATCCAACCTAGTCATAAGCAGCACAAGATGGTGCTCCTTATCTAGTTTGCAACTAACATCAAACTAGAAAGATATCGGTAACAAGGGGAGCATATCCATCCTAGTCATAATCTGGTCAAGCTGGATGCCCTTGCTTGGTTTACAATTATCATTAGACTAGAAAGAGATCTGCAACAAAGGAAGCACATTCAACCCAGTCATATGATGCGTACGTTTGAATTATCATCAAATTGTTAAGAGATCGACAACCAAGGAGCACATCTAGAGCGGTCAGAAGCTACGTAAAGTAGAGAACCTTGCTTGGTTTGTAATTATCATCAAATCGGAAACAAAGGGAGCACATACATACTAGACATAAGTTGTGTAAGCTAGAGCATATTACCCGATTTTCAATTAACATCAAAGTGGAAAGAGATCGGCAATAAGAGGAGTACATCTAGACTAGTCCTAGGTTACGGAAGCAAGACCCCCTTCCCCGATTTACAATTACTATAAAACCGGAAAGAGATATGAAACAAGAGGAGAACATCCAGTTAAGTAATAAGCTGCGCAAGCTCCTTGCCCAGCTTGCAATTATCATCAAATCAGAAAGAGATCGACAACAAGGGGAGCACATCCATCCCAATCATAACATGCTCAATCTAGAGCCTCTTTCCCCGATTGAAATTATCATCAATTTGGAAATAGATTGATAACAAGGGAAACACATCAAGCCCAGTCATAAGTCGTGTAAGCTGAAGCCCATTGCCCAGTTTACAATCATTAAATTGAAAAGACTTGAGCGGGTCCACCACCTGGGACCATTCAATCTTTTTAGGGAGGAGCAAATAGAAAAAGAAAAAAGAATACAAATCCATCAAGTAATATAAAGCTTCAATTTTAATCATGAACTCAAGCATAATACTTCTTAGGATGGCACACATTCCATGGCCTTGGCAGGTATACTCCCTGCCATTATAAGCTCTTCTTGCCAAGACTCGACAGAATTTATAGGGGCCTTTCTGATATATCTCTAGCTTTTTAGTATTGGCTAAGGCATTAACTCTTCTGATCACAAGGTCGTCCACCTGAAATTGTTGTTGCCTTACATGTTTGTTGTAAGCTGCTTGTACTTGTGTCTTATACTTTTAAACTGGCTCCCTCATTAAGGGAACACTATCATGCTTATCGTAGTTTAAGACCCTATGCTACTCCACTCTTATCTCAATGGGAGTAATAACCTCAATCATGTACACAAAACTGAAGGGTGATTCACCCATAGTAGACCAACGTGCAATCTTGTATGACCAAAACATTTAATCTATCTTTCCTTCCCGTACGCATCCATCCTTTTCCAAGCGGGCTTTTAGCCCCTATACCAAAATTCGATTAGTAAACTCGACTTCTTCGTTGGCTTGGGATGAGATACAAAGGAAAATTGCTGCTTGATATTAGACTCCTCACACCGTGCCCAAATTCTTTTCCCATTGAACTAGGTCCTATTTTCTGAGATTATTACCCGTGGCATACCATACCGACAACATATGTTGGAAAGCAGGTGGCCTATAATCTGGGGGTCAACGGTTGAAGATAACGCTTTGGCCTCTACCCACTTTGTAAAGTAATCCAGTACTACTATGAACATCTTCCGTTGTCTAATGTCCTCCGGAAAGGGGCCGACCAAATACACCCCCACTGGCAAAAGGGTAAATAATACACATTATCATCATATCTTCTGCAAGAATATGTATGGAAGGCGCGTGTATCTGGAACCTCCTACAATACCTCGCTAGTTCTACTACATCTTTCTTCATGTTTGGGAAAAAGAAACCTGCTCTTAGTGCCTTCAACGCCATACCTCGGCTCTTGGTACAACCACTGCAATCCCCCTCGTGTATTTTGTGTAGAACCATTTGTCCTTCCTCCTTTGTTAAACACCAAAGGTAAGGACCTAAATATAAATGCTTGTACAGGACCCTATCAAATGGGAGGCAAAACCGTAATGCTTGTCTGGAGAACTTGGATGTAACCCTACTTGTCTACATCGTCACCAGCTAAATACACCCTTAGATCGGCTTGATAATCCTCCTTCTTCTCGATGTACATTGCTACCCGATAGATCTATCACCGTAATGCTTTATGATTTACGGTCCACTAATGCACCTATAATTTTAGCCAATAAATCCGCTCTTCCATTCTCGGAGCATTGTATAAAATGCAACTTAAACGCCAGGAAGTGTTGTCGATGTTTTCGATCATCTCTACATATTTATTCATCCACTTATCTAGAATTTCAAACTCACCACCAACCTGGTTTCCAACCAGTTACGAACCCGAGTATACCACTATATCCTATACTCCGAGCTCAATTGCCATCTTTAAGACCACAATTAGAGCCTAATACTCCACCTCATTACTATAGACATGGAAACCAAACTTCACCGTGACTTCTATTGGATCCTGCTCAGGGGTTGTCAAGATGATTCCTACCTCTAAGACACTAATCATCGATGAACCATCTACATGCATCAACCATCTTGGTTTGTACCTCTAGACAAGTACTATGAATGAATACTTTGTTAGGTTGAACTTCATTATGTACCTCCTCATATATAAAGTGTCTCTCGTAGGTCAACTACATGTGTTTCAGCTTTTCTACTTTTTACCAACATATTATCCACGTATATCTTCGTATTCCAACCTAGCTGACTTTTGAACATATTGTCCATCTATCGCTGGTAGGTAGCCCCAACATTCTTTAGCCCAAACGGTTTGCTATGTAATAATACATCCCTTTTGATGTATGAAGCATAGTCTCTACTAACCCTCCGGTGTCAGCATGATTTGATGATACTTTTGTGAGGCGTCCATCATACTTAGTAGTTGACACCCCGATGTATAATCCACTAATTGATCTACGGGAGACACTTGATATATGCGCAACTTCAGCTATATTTGATACCATTACCGCTTTTGATAACCACTATGGGAACTGTATTTATATAATATTGCCTGCCTACAAGAACTTGTCTAACTCTTCTTCTATTACCTTATTGAGATCGACCCCAAAGTGATGACACTTTTGGTGTACTGGTCTTATCTTGGGGGTAAAGACTTAGGTGATGCATCGCCAACTTCGGGCTTATACTCGTTAAGTACTCATTTGAGAAAGCAAATATATCCGCATACACCTTTATATGATACTATCCCTCAATGGTTCCTCGAAACTGCTCCCCCGCCTCGTTACTTTGTACTAATATGATCTTTAATAATTCTTCATTTGGACAAACTCTGCGCCACTCCTTATATATGTCATTTATTTCCATCTTCCTAGCGAACCTCGCGTCCTCCTTGACAACTATGGAATTGGCCGAGCTCTTATTGGATTCGCTTTCTGTATAGAAGTTTGGTAACACGATCTGGTTAGAAAAATTAAAAATTGTGTTTATGAGTGTTACGTGTGATGAATGTGTTTTGAGTGATGAATAGTATGTTTTGTATTTGTTTTTATTAATAAAAATGAAAACTTGTCCTTAAGTGTGTGTGTTTATAATGTGATGAATACGTGTATCCTATGTAATAAATATGGATGTTATATGTGATGAATATGAATGTACTATATTGAGTTAAGTGATAATTATGTATTATGTACGAGGAATATGACTTCAGTTAGTGATTAATATAACTTCAATGTATGCAAGGCCGCTCCTGCCTTGAGGCAAAAGTGCCTCCACCTCGAGCCCCCAATCTTTTGGGGGGCAATATGTATATATATATATATATATATATATATATATATATATATATATATATATATGTATATTATTTTTATTTTTACTATTATGTACAATATATATAGTTGCAGGTCATTTATTTTTATTTCTTTTGAACCAAAAATTTATACAGTTTGGAGGCCCAATATATCAATATCAATATATAATTAAAGAGAATAATAGACAAAATTCCTTATATAGATAATTTAAGAAACAAAATTATACAATCAGACCTCACACACTTTGACTCTCTCCATCTCGTTGGTGGCACTCTTGAAAGTTAATTTATGCCTTTTGTAGGCCCAATACAAATATGTTTTGGATTGAAAAAGTAAATATTTTTAACAATCTAATTATACATTTTTTTATTACTCCCTCCGTCCCATTTAATCCGTCGCAATTTGGAAAATTTTTAATCCCGTTCTATCAGTAACATTTATATTTTCAAGAAATAATCAATTACTTTTTGCTTTCCAATAAAAAATAATGGTTACTTTACTACTTTTACCCATACCTCTATTACTTTACAATTTTAATTATTTTAAACAAAAGGATAATATGGCCATTTAATAAATATAATTGTAACACCAATTATCTTTCTTAATTTCATTTAACTAATTTTTAGTCACAATTATTTTGAACATATATTTTATCTTCTATTTAATTATGGAGAACTTCTACAATGCCGTAAGAACATCATTCTTCACTTAATCACAACCATTGGATCAAAAATTGATTACAAATATTAGTAAATGGATGAATGTAAATGCAAGGAGGTAGAGGGCATGGTGCCTTTACCGCAACATAGTGATTTCTTTAATTATGATATATAATATAAGTATTAGTTTTCTTATATAGTCTTTGATTTAGTTTTTAGAAAATAAAATTATACAAAACTATGATATTTTAAAGAATATAAAAAGCTAAGGGCCCATTTTCAAATTTAGACTCGAGCCCAAAATTACTAGGACCGGCCATGAGTGAAAGCGGGTGCACTATGCAGTATGCATCCGAGTGACACAACTTTCACGATTACACACCTATTAATAGGTATAGCAGGCTTAGTTTATTGCCTATGTACTAAATACAGGTGGTTGTATCGCGTGCTGAACATGCACATACAACTTTACATCATATGTTTGACACTCATCCAGAAACAAACTAATCCTCGTTCGGATAAGTTTCAAGAAACTGCCGAATTATGGAGCGTTCGTTAGTTGAAAGATCTGGATTGTCACCAGTTAATCTACTCCTGATTGCAGCACTAATGTTATTAGGGCTATCGTCGAAAACCTGCACATCAGTTGGTAAAGAATGCTAAAAGTGAAACGTACACAAGTATTTCGCACTAACAGTTAAAATGCCGCCTACGGATATTTGACCCGTGTGATAAACAATTCAAAAATGTAAAACAGGTATACATGCATTCACAGAAAGGATAAATTACAGTGAATGTGGTTGAAGTAGTAATTAATATTATGTTTTCTTGCGTTAATTATGGTGAGAGATAATATTTACATATCTATGTTTGCTTCTTAATGTTTTATTTTTCTTTTAAATTTACTTGTTAACTTTTTTAAATGCTTTATGAACCACTTTTTTGTATGGAGGGGATAAATTTGTCTAGCATATATATAAATATGTTTCTTCTAATGGTCTGATTCACTATCAACCAAATTTGGATTAAATATTGGCCATTAGTATATCATGCTTATCTCAACTATCTATCATGGCCAATCAATACAAGCAAACGGGCCTACACTAGAATTTCTTTGCCAAGGGCCTTTACTGTCAACAGTATCCACATATATTTTGATTATTACATTGACATTATCATTCTTCAAGGCTCTTAATAGAAGAATAAGGATCTGAAAAACTAATAATGTAGGAAGATGGAAAATATTTAACTTTTCACATTAGAATAGGGACCAGAAATTATGAGGGAAAGATGTGTACCTTAAGATAGTTATTGACATTGCCATCTTTGTTGGGACTAGTAACGAGCTCATACTTATTGCACATCCATTTGCCATCCACAATGTACTTGTACTCGTAGTGTCCTTCCTGTCCACCAAAGGAAAGAAAGTTAATATATTTCATACAAAAGCCAATCAATATCTTGTTCACGTTTCTAAAAGTTAAAGATTGTCTCTGATATTTTATTTCAAAAATAAGGCCACCATTAAACACCCTTTCTTATGATTGGTGCTTTTAGAGATGCATCATGAGTCGATCAAACAGAGGGCTGCAAACAAACCTAGACGAGCCAAGTCGATCTTGAGTGTGTTTGTGCTCATTCGTTTATATAATAATCAAATATGTTCATCAACACGTTCATTAATTATTCATGAACAAATATTCAAATATGTTCATGAAAAAAAAATATTCTTATTACAAAAAACAAATCCTACTGCATGGATTGACTATTTAATATCTAGCTTCCAAAAGAAATATATAGTAACAATCAAACAATATCAATTCTCTTTCTCTTTCTCAAAAAAAAAAAAAAAAAAAAAAAAGAGGCCACAATATGCTTCACGAAAACTAACGTAATAAATAAACTTACTGGCAATTCTCTATGGAGAACCCATAATCCTTGTTCTTTGTCATATGCAAAAGGTATTCTCTGTTGAGAATTTACAGGATACATGTCAATTATGAATACAAGACTCGAAAGAAGCCAAAAATGTAACATGGATATCAAACAATTGAAGTGTTCTGTATATCCACAAGTTGATATAACTCATTTAAGTGAGGTCTCAGACTTCTATTAAAAAAATGTGCCACTGCTATGGCACTGGCGATGTTTCAAAAGTTACAGAAAAACAATAGTTGAACGATCCATTTTTTTGCAAGAAACTGCATCCTACATAAAATCAAATACAATCACAATTTACAATAACGTAGCTAAATACAAAACACTTCCAAGTCCAAGATAAGTCCGCTTAGTATTTTTTGACAGCTAAATTCATCTCCTTTTGTATTTCAAGGAAAAAAAAAAAGGCAAGATATCTCTATTCCTTTTAGTACTGTGACTGGGCTTTATGAAGAAAACAATCCCCTTAATGGACTTGAACCGATGACTTGCGCCACTATAAAATTGCATATCACATAAAATATCAATGTTCAAAATTACCTGTCCCCACCCAATGTCGAGCCCGGAGATTTCGACAGTTGAACAATCATCATGTGACCATGTCAATTTCACAGGCATCTTTTTAAGGCCTGTAAGCTATAAACAAAAAGAAACTTCATCAAAAAATTTAATCTTGCAACACAACCTTCAAATTGTCGAGCTAGTTTCTGATGCTAAAACCATTCATTCACATACTTCAACAAAATTTCAAATACTATCAATAGACGAGGAAAATCAGGACTCACAATATCTGCAGTAGCACTTTTGATAGCGTCCAACTTTGGAAAGCATGGCCTCTTGCTCTGCAAACACACAAAAAAGAGACTTGTCTTAATAGTATCATTGAAATCACATTTTCTTCAGAAATCCTGAGATAGCTCTACTAATAATTCAAATACACAAAAACTTGTGTTAGACCGTCTCATCGATACTTGATTCCAAAATAAATAAATAAAACACAAACAAAAAAAATGTGGTCAATTTGAACAAAAAATAAAAAAAATTGTCGCACGTCCGCCTCGGTTTTACAGGAGACCAACTGTTTCAAACAATCCGTTAAGCATGCCAAGAAACTTATACTTGTAAGAATTAGGAAAGATAAGCTCAATAAATGAAGTTACAGAACTCCACTAATTAAAATTCAGAGATTTGCGACACAGTGATAAACCGTTGAATCAAGTATTACCATGAGTAACGTGTGCGCTTCACTGAGCGTGTAGCCTTGAATCCAAAACATGTAAGCCACCTAGAGTTTGAACAGAAAATTATTACTATTTTACCATGCTGTTATATTGAAATGCAAATTTACCACTATAGTTAATTTAAAGTATCACAAGCAGAAGTGTAACACCAAAGAACACAAATGATGATATAATTGGCATTAATACTGCACTTATTGGTTAATCTATCCTATTTAGTCATCTGAAGATGCATATTTAAAAAGTACTCTTTTGAATCGACGAGATTTCATATTATCTATTTTACTAAAAAACTTAATAGTATATACTCTTAATAATATACATATATATATGTGTGTGTGCGTGCGCGCGCGTGTATATATAAAGAAAAATGTTATATTCTATTAATATAGTACATTTTTATACACAAATAAACAAACTTTTCTTTCTGGCACGTCTCGAAGTAAGACTCGCTAAGAGTAATATTGTGTCACTACTAACTCTTAACCATTACTTTTAACTTAAAATACTCAAGACTTTCACTTTTCCAACCCTCCCATCCAAAACTCGAATTTGGGTACATATATTTACATTAAATGTTATTTCAGTGCCAATACGTCCCGAAGTAACACTCGCTTAGAGTAATATAGTGATACTATAAACTCTTAACCATTACTTTTAGCTTAAAAATAGTCAAGACTTTCACTTTTCCAACTCTCCCATCCAAACTCGAATTCGGGTATATACATTTACATTAAATGTTATTTATCAGTTCCAAATAATTTATGCACATAGTTGTATAAAAATCAAGAAAAAGAAAAGAAAATTGTTTTTATATCAATTTCATTTGACCAAATCCAATAGAAGAACTTATGAACGTAAATGATCAGTCTACGGGGAATGGCCTTAATGAGAAATGTATCCTATAGCAATTAATGACTGAAACAGACCCAAGACACAAAAAAAAATCGAATCCGGGAGGAGGAAGAATAAGCAGCAGAAGGAGAAGACGGAGGAGAAGAGTAAGAAGGAGAAGGAGAAGGAGAAGGAGAAGGAGAAGGAGAAGGAGAAGGAGAAGGAGAAGGAGAAGGAGGAGGTGGAGGAGGAGAAGGAGAAGGAGCAGGAGAAGGAGGAGGAGGAGCAGGAGCGGAAGAATAAGCAGCAGAAGGAGAAGACGGAGGAGAAGAGTACGAAGGAGAAGGAAGAGGAGGAGGAGGAGGAGGAAGAAGAAGAAGGAGGAGGAGAAGCAGGAGCAGGAGCAGGAGCAGAAGCAGAAGGAGGAGGAGGAGTAGAAGGAGAAGGAGGAGGAGAAGAAGAAGCAGGAGCAGCAGGAGGAGGAGAAGCAGCAGAAGAAGAGGAGGAAGAAGGAGGAGAAGCTGGAGCAGGAGCAGAAGAAGCAGAAGCAGAAGCAGAAGCAGAAGAAGGAGAAGGAGAAGAAGGAGGAGGAGGAGGAGGAGGAGAAGGAGCAGAAGGAGGAGGAGGAGCAGCAGGAGCAGGAGCAGAAGCAGCAGCAGCAGGAGCAGCAGGAGGAGGAGAAGCAGCAGCAGCAGCAGCAGCAGCAGCAGCAGAAGAAGAAGAAGAAGAAGAAGAAGAAGAAGAAGAAGAAGAAGAAGAAGAAGAAGAAGCAACAGCAGAAGAAGCAGAAGCAGAAGCAGCAGCAGAAGAAGAAGCAGAAGCAGAAGCAGAAGCAGCAGAAGCAGAAGAAGAAGAAGAAGAAGAAGAAGAAGAAGAAGAAGAAGACCGACACTGACTGGAATCCTGCTGTTGAAAGAAGAAGAAGAAGAAGAAGAAGAAGAAGAAGAAGAAGAAGAAGGAGGAGAGGAGGAGAAGCAGGAGGAGAAGGAGAGGAGGAGGAGAAGAAGGAGAAGGAGAAGCAGGAGAAGAAGGAGAAGGAGAAGGAGAAGTCATACTGCAGTTGCAGGTGCTCTTCCAAGACCAGCGGTGCAGTGTATATACGCCACACCTCCATTCTTATTAATAGCCTTGTGCAGTTTACTCACCACGGCTGGAAGCCTCATTCGAAGATCAAATGCATCAAAATCCCTGCTTCAAAATTATATCAAAAACATAACAAAAAAATGACTGCAGAAAACTGAACTACAACAAAATATTATAAGAACAGTTTGGTCAATGTCAGTGTGCACGGAATATCTTCAAATAGCCAAAAACCATGCTTCTGATAGCCAGAAACTGAAATGTTTTACAAAGAATGACCCTAAAGTTTTTATTTAAAAGAAAAAAAAAAGAAAAAAGCTAAGAAAGAAAGAAAAAGAAGGAAAAACAGACACCTTGTGAATAACGAACCTTCAAGAGGACAAATCGGTTTACATATCTTATAAACAAAACACTTAAAAATAAGCCTTATGCCCATCTATTTAGCTAAATTGTGCAAGAGGAGGTATCTGCAGTGTGCAATACTAACCTACACATCCAAACCCACATGAAAGAGAGGATAAGCAACCATGTGGCAGTTATAGCATAATAAAAGTAAATATAAACAAAAACTGGTAGCAGGAAATATTATTCGCATTAATTTAGTAATGTAACCAACCTAATTTCTGCACGCAAGTGTTGAATGTCACCACAGATGTTGGCATATTCGCGAATGGCAGCAATATCAACCCCAAAGTATCTGAAAAACTGTACTTAAGGGCAAAAACAAAATACATTGCATCCGTAAAAAAACATTAGCTATCCAAGAAAAATAAGTTCAAGAAGACATGTATGAAAATCAAATTATATTAACAAGTTTGGATACTCAAGATCTGAATCTTGTTGTAAGCAAAATATAGTTTTCACTCCAATACTGCGAAGCTTGTCAACATCCTCTGGAGTCTGTCCAAAAACAGAAATTTCAGGAAACAGTACGAACATCCAGTTTCCTATATTAGGACAGCGAATGCGTATTACCTGTAGGCATGACCCCACAATCAAGTCCGGACGAATGAAGTTATAGTTCATTCCAAGTTCATGCCTATACGTTAAAACTGTATTCAAGTACAATTACAGTGGTGGTGTTAGACAGATTAGGTTTACAGAAGAAGAACATGGATTAGAAGCAATACAAAGACATCCAAATCAACATCAAAAGCCAACAACACACTAATTAACACGCACCACTCAGTAAATAGGCTAAAATTACCAAATGCCTCATGAGCCAAGAAAATAGAAAAAAAAAAAAAAAAAAAAAAAAAGTTGTCCATCAAAATGTATGAGCAACAAATAGTTGTTCGAGTTTTATTCATCAGTGCATGCTACAAAAACTTTTCTAGGTAAAACAATTAGTAGTAAATAAATGTTGCATATACCAGCTCCCATAGCTGCAGTCATGTCATGACTGTATGTTTCGGATTTCTCGTCCATTTTGGAATTCTCGTTTTCTGTACTGTGTGTGGAACCATAAACTGCCTGAAAATATATGTTGCATAGATCAGCTATGCAGATATATAAAAAGTAAAAAAAAAAAAAAAAAGGCACAATAGCTTCAAGATAATATAAACATTGTTAATATGGAACAAAAAACCACATGTAGACATTTTATTCAATAATCTCCTGAAACCTACCCCACACCGCAAATATAACGACATCCAGGGCATATTTTGGGGGTGCGTGGGTTTTTTTTTGGGGGGTGGGGGGGTGAAGGAGGAAAAGAGGGAAAACGTTAGCTATTAGTGAATGCCAACATTTAACTATTTAAGCTAAAAAGGGTGAAATATTAGCAACAAAATATTTGTATCAGAACAAAATTCTCGATTGACACCAGTAAACAATTGACTAATGAACTCAAGAACAAGGACAAAGGAGATAAAAGACAATGCATATCTTTTCAAGTGTTAAGGAAAACTGCTGAAACTCAAACCATCAAGAAAAGAACAGCGAAATTGACATATAATGGAGGCTAATCTAATAGTTTCAGTAAAGAAGCCAATCCAACAAAGATAAATGACTTAAGAAAGTTAAATGCAAAAACCACGAATCTTACCTTAGCAACAGTGCGACATGATCGAGATAAAGCAATTACTTTCACTATCCCCTGAATTAATATAGTGTCAAAAGGTAAACATCAAAAAGTAATCCCACACATCAACTGTAGAACAACAACCAATTAAAAAAAATACTTTTCGCATTTTTACCAATATAGCAACAAGGCGTGGTGGCTTTCTAGAATTGCTTTTCAAGGTTTGCAGCGGCAAAGCTGAGGATCTGGGTAAAAAAACAGATAAAATACAATCTACTAAAAAAAGGATCGTAGTATTAACATTTACTCTCCATAAAAAATATAGTTGTGAAGAATTCAGAAATAATCCAAATACATTATTATATTATAAAAGAAGAAAGAGACCTGGGAAGATTTTGAAGGCAAATCATCTGAGAGAGTTGAGTTAGTTTCTGATGGTGTTAGATATTTCTTGTTTCGAGGGTACTTGCTTGTGCTTGCATCGAAACAAAAAGATATCAAGCTTCTTCGGATAGATTCTCAATCGTCATATGGTGCAATCGAGTGCACTTTAATACCACAATTGTTTATCGATGTACTTGCTTCACCCCCGTTATTTCATTTCCCGTTTCAAAACTCTCTCAACACACAAAACACAAACACGTTTCTCAAAAAGACAAAAATCGATAAAGAAAAAAAATATACGCCGCTTAATTCTAGGAAACAAATACTTTGATTGAGATTTCGAAACTCAATATTCGTTTATTCTACTTAAATTTCCAATAATCAATAATATTTTACAACCCACCCCACATTCATCTCTTGTACACATTATCATTATATTTTTAAAAAATTAATTTACTAAATAAAATATAATAATACATTGTTATCCACTTTTCAAACATGATTTGATATCAAATATAATATAAAAATACATTATCATCCACTTTCCAAACATGATTTAACAAATGCAGTGTTGATTGTCGATATCGTCCCGAAAACCATGAAGAAATAAGAACCGAGCTGAGCTGGAATTGCCAAGCAGGAACCCCGCAAGCCATCGAGCCCTCCCGAACATCCCCGCCGAGCTGCCGAGTGCTCCCGCACAAGATGCCAAGCTCTGCCGAGCAGTCCCGCCAAGCATGAAATACCGAACTGCACCGTCGGCCAGTCGCCATCGAGCGACACCAAGCATCGACGTCGAGCAGAAAGTGTCGAGCTGAATTGCCTAGCTGCCGAGCTCATCGAAAGCGTAGGCCTGTCGTCGACGAACGTCGAGTAGAAAGTGCCAAGCTGAACTACCGGACTACCAAGCTAAACAACGCCGAGTAGAAAGTGCCAAGCTGAACTATGCCGTCGGTCTGCCACCGATGAGCGACGTCGAGCAGAAAGTGCCGAGCTGAATTGCCGTGTTGCCGAGCAGGACGTGCTCTCCCGATGCGTGCACGGCATGATCAGTTCACTTCCGATCACTTATCGAGCTGGGAACGCCGAGATGAAGAACTAGACCGATGTCCCGGGACTCCGTCGGTGAGGGAAATAGTTGAGGTCGGCGCTAAGGCGGTGGATAATAGCTGAGGTCGGCATTGAGGCGGTGGAGATGTGAGTAGGAAATTGATGAACCAATCGGAATGAGATAAGTGTCCAATTAGGGTTTCAAGAGAAAATTATAAATAGCCTCTCCAAGAGAGAGACAAACGAGGTCAATTTTCTAGAGAGAGAAATACATAGAGAGTTTAGAGAGAGAAAGGCTTGTATCAAGAAATCAAGCACTTGTAAAAGGATCCGGTCAAGGCGGATCCGACCTATTATTAGGAATAAAAGTAAACACTTTTTCATACTCATTTTTCTGTTGGTTTACTATCGATTTCCTCGTTGTTTTTTTTTTTTTTAAATTGCTTAGGCTACTCTTAGTCTAAACAAAATGGCGCTAGAGGAAGGTTTCTTGTGATCTGCAGTCTCACTCGCTCAGTCAGCCCTTTCGAATCTTTATTTGCTATTCTATAATCCAATTTTTTTTTGTGAGGAGCTGATCATCAGCCCTTCACCGTGGTTGATAATTATTGATAAAAAGAAAGAAGAAAAGAGGAAGGAGCTTGTAACGAACATCTGCGATAAAATGGCTCAGTCGACCTGAATTAGCTACTCCACCACAATACTTGTTGAGCTCTTCAGCTCTCAGGTTTTTTCAATTTCTTTTTCTTCATCTTAAGGATTTGAGCACTAGCCCTCAACCTTGATTTTCTATGAATTTTTTGATTTTGAGCATCTGAACCTCATCTCCCCAGCTTTAAACGTTTTTCAACCTATTCCTGTTTCGGAAAGCTCAACATCGGCTCTGCAGCTCTCAAGTTTTTTGAATTCTTTCATGAGAAACTGAAAATCAGCTCTCGAGTTCAGAAGAAGCTAATTTAGCTTTTCATTTTTGGGGCATATATTGATTTTTTTTTCTCTAAGTTCGAATAGAAGCTCGTCGGCTCTGTGGTCACAATGATCCTACCAAAAAGTTTTGCACAAGATTTTAGAGGGGACCATCAAGAAAGGAACGTTCATTTGGGTCTTAACAATCTTAGCCCCGAGTAAGTGCAATTACTCATGCAGCACCCCACCTTCACTAGGGAACTCGAGGAAATGATGAAGAAAATGACAAAAAAAATTATAAAACCCCAAATTGAGGTCGGCAGTAAACCAAATGCCAAGCTACTTGATACACTCCAAGTCGGATCTGGTCCGAGGTAGAATTAGGGACCAAAAAAGGAAAATTGATGAGGATGCCGAGTCGAATGCTAAAGGCAAGCTCGACAGACCTTCAATGACATGGTATTTTACATTTTGCCACCCCAAAATGTTCCACCTAACTTGTAAAGATAGACTCGCAAAGTCCTCAAAGATCCCCTCCGCCTGATCTCTTAATAGTAGAAGCCAAGTCAAGCTGAACATACCCCCTACACGACAGATCCTTGGTGATGATTCGATCGAGTTGTAGTATCTCAAACAATGAGTTGTCGAGCTAGAATCCAAGAAAGAAACACACCCCGCACCAAGTGATCGAAGATTTCTTAGAACTCTAAGAAATCTTCTCCGCAATAGTACGAAGTCGATTATAGAGCGGTAAGTTTTCCCGAGTCGTGTCTCTCGAGGATAGATATAATCGGAGGTCGGTGTATTAGTCACTCTCTTGTTGGTTTTGCCCCATCTTCAAGGACAATACGATGCATACACGTGGAGGTGCTTATCCCCTTCATATCGCCAAGGCTCCAACCTATCGCCTTCTTATTCTTTTTCAATACTTCAACCGATTGCGCCTCTTCACGCTCGGAAAGCTCGGCAAAAATAATCACGGGCTTTGATCCCCCCTCTTCCAAATACAAGTACTTGAGATGGCTCGGAAGGGTTTTGAGTTTCAGTTTTGGTGTAATGGTTGGTTCCGCACTCGCGATCTCCAATATCTCCATCACCCCCTCCATTTAAGCGCTTGCCACTCGTCGTCCTCGACGACCTCATCCACAAGTCCCACGAAGGCTTCCTCAACCAACTCTTCTATCAGATCAATCATCGAACAATCGGCTTGAAAAGATGAAAGGGGAACAACTCCCAAGTCATGGATCGAAAAATTAACCATGTCCCCCAAAACCGAGAACGACAACTTTCCATTCTTAACATCGATCAAGGTGTTTGTAGTCGCCATGAACGGTCGCCCTAGTAAGATTGTGTGATCTCGTCCTTCGTTGTTCACCTCCCCGACATCCAAAATGACGAAATCCACGGGAACTATGAGGTTCCCCACTTGTACCAAAACGTCCTCTACTACGCCCTTCGGATATCGGATCGATCGATCGGCCAATTGCAAGCACATGTTCGTCTCATTGAGATCGCCCAACTCCAAT
This sequence comes from Phtheirospermum japonicum, assembly GCA_014905375.1. NCBI lineage: Eukaryota > Viridiplantae > Streptophyta > Magnoliopsida > Lamiales > Orobanchaceae > Phtheirospermum > Phtheirospermum japonicum. Next base: position 332,461 of record BMAC01000232.1, read on the forward strand.
TGTTTAAAGATGGAGTAGGGCATCAAATTGATTCCCGCGCCGAGGTCCAACATCCCTCGTGTTTCCTTTCCATTCCCAAGGGTAATCTTGATGCAAAAGCTTCCCGGATCACTCTCTTTAGGTGGGAGAGGGTTGCTATAGACGATACTTGCCGCATTCGATATACACACTTTCTCGTTATCCTCGAACCTTCGCTTCTTGGACGTCAATTCCTTGAAAAACTTGGCATATGCGGGCACATTCCGGATTATATCGAGCAAAGGGAGGTTAATGTTAACCTTCGATAGCATCTTGTACAACTCGAGAAATTGGTCCTCTTGTTTTGTCGATCGGATACGACTCGGGTATGGAATCGGAGTTCGGTACGGCGTCGCGGATTTGTGGAGTCCTCCGGTAGTCTTGGTCTCCGTCGCCTCTCCGATTGAAGAAGACAAGGGTGAGCTAGGATCATCTATGGGCTCGTTCGAGCCTTGCATGGTCGGATCTTGTTGGAATTGGGGTGAGGGCGGTGAATCATTGTCGGGAAGGGCAACTTTGTTATCCACCAATTTTCCGCTTCGAAGTAATGTCACAGCTTGAGCTTGAGCCGGTTGAATTGGTAGCTTATCTTTGTCACGGACCCGTTTAGGTTCATTAACATCCGTCGCCACTTGCCCAAATTGTGTTTCCAAACTCGCGAGTCGTCTTGTCAATTCGGATAGAATAGACTCAATGTTCAGTTGACGCAATGTCGACTTATCTTGTGGAGGCGGATATGACGCTTGAGAAGGCGGGAACGGTGGAGGCCACGCATTGAATGGGGCTTGGGGCCTGGGGCCGTGGTTGTTGCATCGGAGGCCCGGGTGGCATTTGAGCTTGGGACATGTCCCCCCACCTAAAGTTAGGATGGTCCTTCCGCATATATGGGGTTCCGTTTCGATAGGCTTGGTAACCTTGAACCGCAAATGCTTGCTCGTCGAAATTACTCGGTGGCCCATAAACCGTCGGGCATGCACTAACTCCATGACCCGAGATACAACATGTGGGGCACGTCTCCATCGACACCGAGAATGGTTGGATGAGGGAGGCCACTTGTCTCTCTAGTTCGGCGATCTTACGAGCCCACTCGGGCTCCTCTTTTGTCGAGATCTCCTTCACTTTCTCCTTCCACTCCAAGATACTCATGCGATGGTCGGCGGCGGCCATGTTCACGAATGTGTCGTACAACTCCCTCATCGAGCGTCCGGCTAGATTTCTACCGGCAACATTGTTCACCATACGCTTGGATGCAAATGTCAACCCGTTATGAAAGAATTGATTCAAGAAATCCCCAGTGAACCGATGATGGGGGCATTTGGTGAGATAGCCCTTAAATCGCTCCCATGTCTCGTAGAAGGTCTCAACGCTCGCTTGACAGAATGAGGCAATCTTTGCTCAAAAATCGACCGTCTTATCTTGAGAATAGTACTCCTCCATAAACCTCTCGATCACCATGTCCCAATTGGTAAGGGAATCGGCCGACAACATCATGAGACAATCAATGGCTTTATCCTTCATTGTGTACGGGAAACACCTCATTTTAATTTGATCAATGTGAATCCCTTGGCGCGGAAAGCTTGACACCGTGTAGGAAAAAATGCGTAGGAATTGAAGAGCATCCTCTTGTGGTAGGCCGTGAAAATTCGGAAGTCGGTTGAGATCAATCGGCCGTAAGTCATACTCGAGGGCTTCGAGGCTTAACCGAATGCTTGAGGAGAAATCGCCCACATATGGCCGTGATACTTCCTTTATACTATTTGTCGGGCCTCCATCGGGGTGGCAAATGGGTGGCCACCCACATCTTGTACGGCGTAAGGATTTTCGTTGACGGCGGGCATCCTCGAAAAGTCTTGTGGATGTGGATCTCGAAATCGATGTGCGGGCCCGGTCGGATGTGGCATGCGAGGTGCATGTAAATGGGGGTCGGTGAAGTGCGGCCCTTGGAATTGTGGCCTCGGAACTTGAAAGTGCGGTTGAAACGGGTACGTCGGGCCATCGATAATTGGACCTTGGAATTGTGTTCTATGTGTTGACGGGTCCGAGTGTGGCGAAACTTGATGTTGGGGCTCGGGTGTCGGCACACGAGCATGAGGTGGGGAAAACGGGCCTTGAAATCGGGCATTAGAGCTTTGAGGGTCTTGATTTGGAAACCCGTTCCCCCCTTGATCAAGCGGCAGCCCGTAAGAGGGTTGTGGTCCTTGATGAGGCGGGCCATGAAGTGATGAAGTCAGCCCGGTCGCTATTTGAGGCGGAGGCACCCCTTGGTTGTCTTGAGCGAGTGCGTGCAGCGTCGGGTTCTCGAACGAATTGGTCATCGTTCGCTCCTCTATCACCGTAGGTAAGGATGGGTCGAACGTGTCTTAATTCCTTAAGGCTCGTATCACCCTCTCTGGATTGGTCAAATATGGTGGATTCTCGTCCGAGCGATCGCCTACCTTGCATACACAACACTCAACAAAGGGATTACGGTATCGAGTGTGAAATACTAATCTAGTCTAATCTACTAATTAAGACAATAAGAAAAGTAATTAAGAGTATCATTGGCCTTAATCTATCCCCGGCAACGGCGCCAAAATTTGATCGAAGATTTCTTAGCACTCTAAGAAGTCTTTTCCGCAATAGTACGGAGTCGATTGTAGAGCGGTAAGTTTTCCCGAGTCGTGTCTCTCGAGGATAGATATAATCGGCGGTCGGTGTATTTAGTCACTCTCTTGTTAAGCTAAATTACTCTAAACTAAGAAAGCATTAATCATTGGTTTGGTTTTTGTGTTGTAATCACTAAACTTAAATTGAAAAGAGAGTTTGAAAAACATTGAGGCAAGGAGAAAGGAATTTAAAACTTGCTTGAAAATAACTAGACTTAATGACACTAATTAAACCTAATTAACAACTTAATTAAATTAAAACTATTAACTAAGAAAGCTTGTAAATTTAAAAGCTAAAAAAGAGGGAAAGTCAAACTTAAATTCAAAAGAAGTCAAAAGCATTTAATAGGTAAAAGTCAAATGTTTTAAAAGGGAAAGCTACTAATAACTTTCAAGACTCTAATGTTTGTTTGAACAAAAAGAGTAAAAAGCTTCAACATGCAAGCTTCAATGGAGTTTTAAGCAAGAAGAAAAATAATTTGGAAATTGGAAGAGAACTTGAAAATGCTAAGAGGAACACAACAAGGACTACAAATTATCTACCAACACACAACAACAATAACCACCAAGAACAACAACAATAAGAAGGGGAAACATTACTACCAATTTGTATTCCAACCAAAAGCTTCAAATGTAGAGTACAATCTTCAAAACACCAAGAGCAACTTCATAAAATACAATCCACAAATGAGAGAGATGTCACCTTCTCCAACACTTATGAACAACTACTAACTAGCTAATTAACTAAGCTAAATTAAACTAGCTAACTAAGGATAATATCTAGGGTTTGCAATGGAATAGTGAAAATGAGCTTGGAAGAGATTGAATGGGGTTTAAAATCAGCCAAGGAAGGATAAGGTTGGTGGGGGAGAGTGCTAGCTTTTTATACAAAAACGCAGGGGCAAAAACATCAAAAGGGATCAAAAATTTTGTGTGTTAGTCGATCGACTGAAAAGCCCAAAAACCACAAAACACACTGCCGATCAGTCGATTTCCATGAGGTTTAGTCGATCGACTGAAAGTCAGTCGATTGACAGCAGTCGAGTCGATCGACTGTCCTGTTAGTCGATCGACTGACAGGCAGTTCCGGCTCATTTTTCTCATTTCCGCTCTAACGTTCGTCGGCTGTCGCTCCTCATTTGCACTGTGTTCCCTTGCTTGCTTGTTCTAATCCGAGTCGAATGGAATGTCCTGAGCGTGCACGAGACCGCTTTGGTCATCCTACGGCCAAAGAGACAAAAACGATTAGAAATAAATGAAAATCCAATGAAAAACCGCACAAAAGTTACAAAAACCTAAAACTAATAAAATTGGCCAAAACGACTCCTAATACACATAAAAGCAAACAAAACACATGCAAGCGCGACACAAAACGGTAACAAAAATACGTACAAAAACATGCAAATCACCAAGTTCACGCCAGATAACTCAATCCGTCCAACATTTTAGCTTGGCATGTGGTGATGAGTAACCTCTATCTGCTCAGCTCCTTTCAGAGCAATTGATTTAAAAACTGAAAGTCCCACTGATAGCTCTCTGTAAGGGCAATAGTCACCTGGACTCACACTTAAGCCATTATCAAGCCTACAATATGGCGACCAGTTGATATGGTCGTGCTCATCAAAAGGATACGACCAAGGATGTACGGGAAGTTAAAGACGTTGAGCCGAACTAAGGCATTCAGCCAAACGAAGGCTTTGGGAAATCCTAAGGCGTTAAGCCAAATAAAGGCTTTAAGCCACCCAAAGGCATTGAGCCGACCTATGGATTTAAGCCATTCTAAGGCATTAAGCCATCAAAAGACATTCAGCTGACCTAAGGCATGAAGCCAAAACAAAGGCGTTGAGAAATCATAAGGCGTTAAGCAAAACAAAGGAGTAAAGCTACTTAAAGGCATTGAGCCAAACTAAGGCATTAAGTCAAACAAAGGCATCGAGCCATTCGAAGGCGTTAAGCTAAACAAAGGCATTAAGCCACCCAAATGCACTCAGCTGACTTAAGGCATTAAATCACTCAAAGGCACAAGCCAACTAAAGGTACTTAACCGTCCTAGCGCGTTAAGCCACTCAAAATGCCGAGCTCAAAATCGATCAGCTGAGCTCATCAGCATAAGCCGGACCAATTAGGTCGGCACAAAAAAAAATGGCGTTACAAAGCCGAAGTAGCCGAGATCAAAATGACGAGCTCAAATGTGATTAGTTGAGCTCGTCGGCATAAGCTGGACCAATCAGGTCGGCGCAAAAAAATGAGCCGAAGACGTCGAGCTCAAAATGTCAAGTTCAATCGTGCCGGCACACCAAAAAGAGCAAATTTAAAAATCTCGAGCTCAAAATGTCGAGTTCAATCGTGCTGGCACACCAAAAAGAGAAAATTTAAAAATTTCGAGCTCAAAATGTCGAGTTCAATCGTGCCGGCACACCAAAAGAGCGAATTTAAAAATTTCGAGTTCAAAGTGCCAAGCCAAAATGTCGAGTTCAATCGTGCCGACACACCAAAAAGAGCGAATTTAAAAATTCAGAGCTCAAAATGTCGAGTTCAATCGTGTCGGCACACTAAAAAGAGCGAATTTAAAAATCCCGAGCTCAAAATGTCGAGTTCAATCGTGCCGGCACACCAAAAAGAGCAAATTTAAATTCAGAGCTCAAAGTGTCGAACTCAAAATTTGAGTTCAATCGTGCCAGCACACCAAAATGAGCAAATTTAAAAACTCTGAGCTCAAAGTATCGAGCTCAAAATATCGAGTTCAATCGAGCTGGCACACAAAAAAGAGCAAATTTAAAAATTCCGAGCTCAAAGTGTTGAGCTCAAATGTTGAGTTCAACCGAGCTGTCACATAAAAAAGAGCGAATTTAAAAATTTTGAGCTTAAAGTGCCGAGCTCAAAATGTAGAGTCCAATCGGACCGACACACCAAAAAAAAAGCAATATATATATATATAATCTACCGAGCTGAAAATGCAGAAAAGAAAAGCTACTCGGAAATAAATTTACTAGGCAAAATATACCGAAGGAAAAGTCGGCCGACCAGAATTCATTTAAGTTGATAAGTTTGAATACACCAAGATCGACCACCCAAAAGTGTCGCGCCGACAAAGGAACAAAGAAAACAATCAAATCAGAAACATAAGTTAATCATTACCGCCATCCTCATCATCGCCGTCCTGCCTATCGCCGAGCTCAGCATACACATCGTCGTCCCCTCCTCCCATGCTGAACTCCACCATCTTCTCTGCAATGTGCTTCTCAAAGTCGGCAATGGAGGCCTCGTTCTTCAACATTTGAAGGGCTTCCTCCATGGTTTACAAGTAAGAAGCACTCATTATCGGCGCTAGGGTCTCGGTCTTATACTCCTCGGCACTGTCGACCTTCCCCCTCGCATACGCCTCTTCTCCCTCACGAGAGAGAGTTTCAACCAAATTGGCGTGGCTTCTGACCAGTTCGGCATACTGAACCTTCAGAGTGTCCAAGTCGGCCAAGGATCGCTGGATCGAACTCAGCGCAGCTTCGACGGTCTGCTCTGTCTTGTTAGCCCTGTCCATCCAAGTGTCACGATCGAGGATGAGACCAGCACATTGATCGTGAGTCTTCAGAAGGGCAGCATGATCCCCTTGAAGCCAAGCATGATCCCTTCGGAGGTCATGAAAGTTATGGCGTGCCAACTTCATCGAGACGAAGGTTCAACAAAGGTTCATCTCCGAGAACTCCTGTTGGTTGTCCCCGTCAATATTCGAGACCCAATCATCTAAACTAGAACCCCAGCTCCGAGCAGCGTTGTCTGAAAACTCAGAGAAATGATACCCCGTAGACAATCCGTTGGAAAAATTCGGAGCATAACACCCTGAATAATCATACCCCTAAGAGGTTGGTTGAGGTAGAAGACCCCTGAAGACGTTCTCCTCATTCTCGAAAGTGATGGGCTCTTAGTGAGAGATCCCCTCACCAACTTGAGGAGCCGAATACAACTCTGGAGTAGCTGACGGTGCAGATGAGCTGGATTTTTTCCTTCCTCCCGCCACCAGTAGCTGCCGCCCTCTTCCTAGTTTTCTTGTTCTTCTCCAAAAATTTAGCAACCCTGTCAAGCACGGATAGCGACATGGTCCGGTCGAAGAAGGGATAAAACACTTCAAATGAAAAATGTAGAGCTGAGTAGAAATACAAATTCGATGGAGACCAAAATTCAGACACGGATCGGGCCGAGTAAACGAACTCGACATTAGGAGTCATTCTGGTCGGCTATCATTACTATACACCCTCCTAATCACAAATGAAGAATTAGCTTAACCAGATGAGCTTAGCAGAAAATGCCGAGTTGAACTGCACTATCAGCCAGTCACCCTCGATCGACGCCGAGCTGAACTACACAGTCAACCAGTCACCATCGACCGACGACGAACATCGAGCAGAAAATGCCGAGTTGAACTGCACCATCAACTAGTCTCCGTCGACGGATGTCGAGCATAAAATGCCTAGCTGAACTACACCATCGGCCAGTCACCGTCGACCGACGCCAAACAAAAAATGTCAACCTGAAAAGCTCGACATTTGGAGCCATTCCGGTCTATCGAAAATATATCCTAATTCCCAAACTAAATCTCTGACCGACTAGACAAGCTCATATACCGAACTGACGAGTAAAAAAAACTTAGCACTCAACTATCAGTAGGAACAAAAGGAATCCAACTCACTGGGAATAGCGGGTCTTAATTAAGATCAAAGAGAGAGAATCAAGACCCATAAATGTCCAAAAGGAACAAGACAAAAGCCTGCAAAAGCTGCTGCCTCGAAGGATGCGACAGTCAAAACTCCTCATGGAACGAAGCTGATGGAACCAGCTCGATTCTTCGGATGACCAAAACTCAATGAGTCAGAACCCGCCTACTCATACCCGACTCCGTACTCAGGGGCTTGTTGATGGTCGATAACATCTCGAATACCACGAGGAAATAAGAACCGAGGTAAGCTGGAATTACTAAGCGGGAACCCCGCAAGCCATCGAGCCTCCTGAACATCCCTGCCGAGCAGGAAATGCCAAGCTGCCAAGTGATCCCACACAGGCTATTGAGCCCTGCCAAGTAGGAAACACCGAATTGCAGCATCGATCAGTCGGTGTCGAGCAGAAAGTGCCGAGCTATCAAGCTTATCGATAGCATCCGCCTGTCGTCGACGAACGCCGAGCAGAACTGCCGAGCTCCCGAGCTCATTGGCAGCGTTGGCTTGTCGTCGAGAATGTCGAGCGTCAATGCTGAGTACAAAGTGCAAAGCTGAACCGCTGAGCTGCCGAGCTTATCGGCAGCGTCGGCCTTTCATCAATGAACGACGAGCGTCGACACCAAGAAAAAAGTGCCGAGCTGAACGACACCAAGCAGAAAGTGTCGAGCTGAACTACGCCATCGAACGGCCACCAATGAGCGACGTCGAGAAGAAAGTGCCGAGATGAATTGTCGTGTTGCCGAGTAGGACATGCTCCCCCGATGCATGCATGGCATGATCAGTTCACTTTTGGTCACTTGTCAAGCTGGGAACACCGAGATGAAGAACTATACTGACGTCCCGGGACTCGGTCAGTGAGGAAAATAGTTGAGGTCGGCGCTAAGGCGGTGGAAAATAGCTGAGGTCAGAATTGAGGCGGTTGAGATGTGAGCAGGAAATTGATGAACCAATAGGAATGAGATAGGTGTCCAACTAGGGTTTCAAGAGAAAACTATAAATAGCCTCTCCAAGAAAGCAACAAAGTAAGACAATTTTCCAGAGAGAGAAATACATAGAGAGTTTAGAGAGAGAAATGCTTCTATCAAGAAATCAAGCACCTGTAAAAGGATTCGGTCAAGGCCGATCCGACCTTATTTTTAGGAATAAAAGCTAAGCACTTTTTCCTACTCGTTTTTTCCTGCTGGTTTACTATCGATTTCCTCATTGTTTTTGTGATAAAATTGTTTAGGCTACTCTTAGTCTAAATATGGAGTAAAAAGTAAAGGATTTTAAATCCTATACTTGGAACCACCACCTCCTCTCTATCGGTAGTCACCTTGAGCTCATTAAAACCACTCTCAACTCAGTTGCTTTCTACTGCCTCCAGGTCATCAAAAACAACCATAAGAGTTTAAGAAAGACATGTAAGTCAAACATATCCTTCCCAAACATAAGTTAAACAACACAACCACTTAACCATAAAAAACCATAAAAATAGCTCGCCAAACTTTATTTATTATATATCGCAAAAGACACCCTCCAAAGGGTACATCACCACCAAGATCATTACGAGAGAAGTCCACCCCCAGTCCAAGGTTTCCTTCTCCCATCACAAAAACAAAAAATCCATAGGAGAGAAGTCCACCCCGGTCCACGGTTTTCTTCTCCCACCACAAAAACAAAAACTCCATACGAGAGAAGTCCATCCCGGTCAAGGGTTTTCTTCTCCCACCACAAATACATAAACACCATCGCTGACCTAATAGAAGCGTCAGCCCATAACCATAATTACATAGACACCATTGCCGACCTAATAAAAGCGTCATCCTAATGAGAGAAGTCCACCCCGGTCTGGGGTTTTCTCTACTCAGCATAATACCCCAATCGCCCTCTAGGCATAATATTTCTTCAATTGACACACATTCCAGCTTCTAGGTAAGACTTTTCCGCCTACATCTTCAAGTATATATGCTCCCCCTTGCAATACCTTTACCACCTTGAATGGCCTAACCCAACTTGGCTCCAATTTCTTAGTCATACGTAACGCATCAGCCTGCCTCCATACCAGATCGCCGACCTGAAAACAACGACGCTTGACCCGTTTGTTAAAAGTAGCTTATATCCTTTGTTTATAGTGCTCAACCCGAGTCGCAGCCCTATCCCGTACTTCGTCAATCGTTTCAATTGCCCCCCGAGCTAGCCTCTCATTTTCTTCTACATTAAATATGGTCAGACGCTACGATCCTCCCACTATCTCTGTCGGAATAACCGCATCCATCCCATAGACCAGACTGAATGGTGACTCCCCCGTAGAGGTTCGGGGAGTTGTTCGATAAGCCCATAGGACCGAGCGAGATCTTCTTCCCAAAGTCCCCCTGTCTTTTCCAGTCGCAACTTGAGTCCCTGCACAATTATACGATTAGTAACTTCCACCTGCCTATTAGTTTGGGGATGCGCCACAGAAGCAAATCGCTGCCTCATCCCCACCTCTTTGCACCAATTTTGAATTTTTTTCCCATTAAACTGGGTTCCATTGTCAGACACTAACACTCGAGGCACACCAAACCTGCAAAATATATTGTTAAAAATAAAATCCATCATATGCTTCTCGCTTATTCCTGTAACTGATTCGGCCTCCATCCACTTCGTAAAATAATCAATCGCCACCACCAGATATTCTTTATTGCCCGGGGTATTTGGAAAGGGCCCCACGATATCAATCTCCCACTGCGCAAACGGGCACGGCGAGCTCATAACCATCATCTCCTCAGCCGGTATATGACTAACCAGGGCATGCATTTGACACTTTTTACACGTTCTCACCAGGTCGTTAGCCATACCTTTCATCCCTAGCCAAAAGAAGCCAGCCCGCAATGCTATGCCAACCAGCACCTTTCCCTTCACATGATTGCCACAATATTCTTCATGTATTTCCTTCAGCACCTCCAATCCTTGTTCCTTAGACAAGCATTTCAAAAAAGGTCTGAAGCGCGACCTCTTGTATAATTCCTCATTTACCACACAGAAACGAGCTACTGTTTTGGCCTCCCTTGTTATCAATTTCTCTGCACCCTCCTTAGCCTTGACGAGAATATCCATATAGATGAACGCCAATCATCATTGATTTCGAGCTCCATAACCTCCTTCCCTTTTTCCATGATACTATGTTCTAACTCCATCAATGTAATCTTTCGAGTATCACAAGTCCCCAACGCTCCTGCTATTCGAGCGAGCTGATCAGCCCGAATATTATCAGCTCGTGGTAAATTCTCCGATTTAAATTCTTCAAAGTGTGCTGCCTCTTCGCGTAATTTATTCAAGTACACTGCCATCCGTTCTTCCTTAGCTTCAAAAGAACCGTCAAACTGACGAGCTATCAGCTGCGAATCAGTGTATGCCCACACCTTTCTTGCTCCCAGATCTCCTGCCATTTTGATACCCTGTAACACAGCCTCGTACTCAGCCTCATTATTGGATTCTTTATATCCCAACTTAATCGCGAATTCCAAATTCTCCCCCTCCGGGCTAGTTAACACAATACCCAGTCCTTCTCCCGACACCATAGTCGAGCCATCAGTGTAAAATGCCCATGGCTTTACCTCCTCATTCGCATTAGATGGGCGCACCATCTCTTGCAAAAAATCTGCCAATACTTGCGCTTTGATAGCTACCCTTGGTTCATACACCACATCGTACTCACTCACCTATACAGCCCACTTTACCAATCTCCCAGATACATTTGGGTTACTCAGAACCTATTTAAGAGCTAAATTAGTACGCACCTTCACTTTGTGGCTCAAAATGTACGGCCGCAGTTTTCTTGCTGTACAAATCAACGCAAAACCTCCTTTCTCCAGCTTAGAATATTTTAACTTAGCCCCTCGTAACATCCTGCTAATGTAATAAATTGGCCTTTGCGCGCCTGCTTCTTCTCTAATCAACTCCGAGCTTACTGCGACCTCCCCCACCGATATGTATAATATCAGGTCTTCCCCAGGCATCGGCTTAGTCAACAGTGGTATCTCAGCCAGGTACTTTTTTTAACTCCTCAAATGCATCCGCAGCTTCTTTCGTCCATTCCAACTTGGATCCTTTTCGGAATTCCCTAAAAAATGGGACACCCCTTTCCGCCGACCTGGAAATAAAATGACCCTGCAATGTGACCTGTAAGTACCTGTACGCCGCGTTATGTCCGGGGGTGTGGCATATCTAAAACAGCTAGCACTTTCTCCGTATTGACTTCAATCCCTCTTTCCATCACCATGTATCCCAAAAACTTCCCTGACCGTACACCAAACGCACACTTTTTTGGATTAAGCTTCATCCCATACTGCCTTAGTATAACAAATGTTTTCCTCAAATCCTCCACATGGGATTCAGATTTCTTTCTCTTGACCAGCATATCGTCAACGTAAACCTCCATAGTGGACCCCAGAAGATATTTAAACATTCTATCCACCAATCTCTGATAGGTCGCTCCATCATTCTTCAGGCCAAAAGGCATGGATACAAAACAATACGTCCCCGTGGAAGTAACGAAGCTCACCTTGGGCTGGTCCTACTTTGCAAGAGGTATTTGGTGATACCCCTGTAAAGTGCCCATCATGCTCAACATCTCGCACCCTGAAGTCGAATCCACCAACTGATCAATTTGTGGCAAAGGATAATGATCCTTTGGGCAAGCTTTATTCAGATCGTGAAAATCTACACACATCCTCCACTTTTATCCCAGTTTTGGCACCATTACAATGTTAGACAAGTATTCCGGGAATTGGATTTCCCTTATGTGGCCAGCTTTCAACAATTTCTGCACCTCCTCATCGATTACCTTGTCCAGCTCCGGCCCGAAATGCCTCCTCTTCTGCTTTATTGACCCCGCCTCCGGGTCCGCATTCAAATGATGTTGTGCGACCTCAAAAGATACTCCTGTTAATTCTCCATCCCCAAAGGAAAATACATCCCAAAATTCTCTTAATAACTTCACCAGCTCGTCCCTCAATGTTTCAGACAATAAGGTTCCCACCCTCGTAGTATACTCTGGGCGACCTTCCTCTAATGAAATATCCATCAATTCCTCATGTGGCCGAATAGAACTCTCCTGTTCCTTTACCTTTTTTGCACTAAGTACCCCCTCTGGAAGATCATCATCCCTATCATGATTGTTTTTTACTAACCCCTTCCTGACCGTCATCTGATAGCACGATATCGCGACCTGTTGTTCCGAAATAACTTCCCCCACTCTATCTCCCACCGGATACTTGATACTCATATGATAGGTCGACGTTACTGCCTGGAATGCGTTGAGGGCTGGTCGACCTAATATGGCGTTATATGCCGACCTTCCTCGAACTATCAAAAATTTCAAACTCTTCCTTGCTCGCAACTCATCCTTCCCCAATATCATTGTCAGCGTTAACTCTCCTTCAGTAATTACCTGTGCCCCATTAAACGCGTATATGGGCGTATTTACAGGTCGCACCTTGTTCTCCAATTTCATTTGCTCAAGACAATCTGTATATATATATATATATTATATTTACTGAGCTCCCATTATCCACAAAGATTCTGCCAACCTTGTATCCTGCCACCTCAGCCTTAATTAACAACGCGTCATTATGATCTTCCTGCAGCCCACGTCGATCATTAGGGCCAAAAGAGATGACTGGCCCTTCTATCTGAGATTGCCGACTTACACTGGCGACCTCCCATGTTCCCAGGCGAGCTGACTTAACATGCCTCCTCCGTGCATTGTTGGAATCCCCATCGGTTGGTCCGCCCGAGATCATGTTTATCCTCCCTTTATTTCTTCGTGGGCCATTATGTCCCTGATTTCCTTGTTGTGTTTGTCTCGCGACCTGATCCTGAGGCGGATCCCTTGGTGGTGGTGGAGGCAATGGTCGCCCCTGCTTCTTTGGTTCTCTATCCTTGTAAATTACTTCCTTAAGATGCCCAGCTTTTATAAGTCTCTCTATCTCCTCCCTGAGATGCCTGCAACTTTCAGTGGAATGCCCATAATTGTTGTGAAATAAATAAAAGAAATTAGTCTTGGGATGAGTAGGGATTGGCGTACGATCTTCTGGCCACTTTATAGCGTTAGGTATCAAGCGCTGCATAATAGTAAACACCTTAGCCTGCGGGTAGGCCAATGGTGTAAGATCCTCATTCCTCCAATTTCGCACATCCACTTCCATCTTTTTGCCAACCACAGAGTTCGGGCTCAAGAGCCCGTGCATTATCCTTCTTGGATCTCTCCTTAATTCCCTCCTAGATACACTGCCTCCCGCATCTGTGACCTCCCTACCAAAACATACACAATGCTCCTCTTCAGCTTCTTCCACCTGGATATATTTATGGCATCTTTCTAAAACCTCATCGTATGTTCGCGCTTCCTTCTTGACCAAGGATTTACATAAGTCCTCCCTCCTCAATCCTTGGTGCAAAGCTCCAACCTTCATCTCGTCCGTATCAAGAGATACTTCCAGAGTAGCACAGGTAAACCTATTAACATATTGTTTTAATGTTTCGTCAGGTCGCTGCACCATAGTAAAAAGCGACTGTACTGTCTTCACATTCTGTCTCACACTAGAAAACTGTTTTAAGAAAGCAGCTCGCAACACCTGATAACTGGTAATTTTTTCCCGTGGCAATTGATAGAACTAGTTTTGTGCAATTCCTCTCAAAGTGGATACAGAGGCCCAACACGCCACAGCACTGGTGTAATTGTGTAACATCCTCGCATTCTCGAAGAGATGCAAATGCTCGACTGGATCTGTCCGAGAAGGGATGTCCCTCATCTCCATAGAATTTCTCTCCTTCTACTCGCTTTTGTAATTTCAGCAGGGTCTCCTGAATCTCTCTAAAAGCCTTATTCCAAGGCCCCACCTCGTTCTCACCATTTCCTTCATTGTACCCACTGCGGCTCTTATGAGTTTTATCTTGAGATTCGCCATCCGTACCCGAGGTTTGGGTTCCGCTCTCACTAGTATGCTTGCCATGTCGACGACCTCGACGCATGTAATGACTCCGTCTTACCGTTACCCCTTTCCCTTTATGCTTACGTCTATGAGTATTAGACTCTGTAGACGAGGTGGAACTAGAAGTATTCTCATATTTTTGCTTACTCCGACCTTTCCTTCCATGAGAAGAATTCCTAGACAGAGACCTTTCGTCTTGCTTCGCCTTACTGGTTGCCGATCTCTCTTCTTGCTCGCTGTTAGGTCCATCACCCTTCTCTTTCAGAGTACCCAACTAGCCAGTTAGGTACTTGTTCACTTCATCCTGCCTCTCCGGAGGCACGAAATTCATAAGCCCATCTTAGAATCCTTTTTTAATTTGGCAGGGATTATCCTTGGGTAGATCTTTCCATTCCTTCGTCTCTATATAAATTGCTTTTTGCGCCATAACCTCCGACGTTTTTGCCGCCAAATCTATTGCCGGTTGCTTTCCATCACGCCGCTTTGGGGAGGGCGGCGGCGTGCCCTCCAAACCTGGAACAGCCGGTTCCACCTGAGAAGGTGTCTCTCCATCCTTTATTGTATCTTCTTCGTTGATACCAGCTACCCTGTTCTTCTTCTTTGGTTTGTTCGATCCATAACCATAGTGTAGGGTTCTGGGTAATATGTTGCTATCCTTCATACTTCGCTTACGAGATTTCTCACGTCTTTCGCTCAAGGACTCGATGTCCCTCTTTCCCACAGATGGCGCCACTTGATAAATCCAAAAAGATTGGTTACCAAGAATATGGGGTACTAACCTCAAATCTTAGATCAGTGACCTGAAATAAATTCCAAACACGTCACGGAGACCTGCTAAGTCTTCAACGAACCTCCTAGCGACCTCGCCAATCCTGCAAAACAGCACCTTCGAGCGAGTCAGATGTCAAACCCGCGAAGGTCCTCCAATGCTTAAGTCAAAAGGAAGTGGTAGTTCTTAGAGCACAAATATGATAAAAGCAAAATAAAAATAACGAGAGGTATGCACCCCTTTTATAGAAACAAGAGAATTCCACCCCGGTCCAGGGTTTCCTTCTCCCATCACAATTCATAAATACCAAGAAACCACAACCGACTTAGAGTTAGGATTTCTCCTATATGCTAAGTTCCCATAAATAATAGATCTGTTACTATAATAAGCCTGGACTTGTTATTCCTTCTATATAGTCCGCTAGGACCCCATAAACCATCCATATTAAGCCCGTGGGCTTGATATTTATAAAGCCCATGACCAAGCTCAAGCGCCCAAAACAAAATATGAAAGGTCGCGACCCAATATGAGAACTCATCCTCATACTTCAGGTCGCTACTCTACAAACCAGCTCGCCCACCTCTCCAAAGAAATGCTCCTTCCAGGAAATGAGGTCGCTTATCCCTCCCCCCCCCCCCCCCCACCCACCCACCCACACACGCACACACACACAAAAAACTTGCTTTTGTTGATGATATAAAAACCCAATATTCTGAATACCAAGATTCAGAAATTCCAACGAATCCTATTCCAAACAGTCCCTTTATGTGGTAATTTTCAGAAAAGGGGAGTGGCTCTCTCCTCCAAATGCTGATGTTGTCCTACCTCCTTTTCAAATAGAGTCAGTTACCCATATATTCATCATTAGGCCTCAGGTGGGGGAAAATGTGTGCTTATTTTGCAAAGTGGATAGGTATTTCACATCCACACACTGAGCACTTTACTGCATTCATTTTTGCATGGTTCAATCACACACCTTATACTCACAATTACATAATTCTATGATACTCCCATYTATAGTATGCAGGTTTATGGAAAGCAAGGAATGACATCAAATATGAATAGAAGGTTTTTTTTAAGGAAAATAATTATGCAAATGTAAAATCATCTCACACTCTTATCTGTTAGTAACTTGTTCGGAAAAAAACATTGGCAGGGATGTATGACTTGGCAGTCAAATTGGGGATCAAAGTAAAAAAACAAAGCTAGTATATGTCATCTTACTGTGGGGTGGAGTAAAACAATGAATCGGAGATTCAATCTAAATATAGAGGAAGCATTCAAGAAATAAGGGAAAGCTGGTATTTTAGGGTTACTATATAATATCATTAGGGCATTCAATGGACTCGCATCAAACTCAAAGTCTGTTATTCAAGTGGAGAGTGAAGCACTTATAATTACACTAAATCAAATGCCACATGTCATTGAGAGGTTGGAGATTAAAAGCGATTCAAAGATACTCACCAGCCTTCTTCAAGAGAATCTCCTTGGACAAGGTTTAATCAGACATCTTCTTGTCAGAATAAAAATAAATATCCAAGAAAGTCATTGTATTGTCCATCACACTCTAAAAATAATGATTTAGCTATAATAGGTTGTACTTATATTATATAAGATAATATAATAGTAGTAATATACCAAAAAATATGTTATAGGTTTGATACGGACTAAAATGTCTCTACGTGATATTGTTTGTTGTATGAGGGTATTTGTGGTAAGTGATCTCATTTCTAGGAGAGGGTGTTCCTCCTAGGAGATGAGGGAGCTGAATTGTGTTTTTGTGGGGTAAACGAGCTGGTTTGTGAAGAGTAGCGACCTGTAATATGGGGATGAGTTCTCATATAGGGTCGTGATCTCTTGTAGCGAGAGCTGTATACTTGAGCTCGTTTATGGACTTTTTGAATGTTAAGCCTGTGGGCTTAAAGTAGGTAATGTATATGGTTTTCGGTGGGTTGTGTAAAGGGCCCAGGCCTGTTGTATTAAAGAGATTTGTTATGTATGGGAACTTAACATATGGGGAGAGTCCTGATTGTGAGTCGATTGTAGAGTTGTGATATGGATGGAATTACGGTTATGGAAGGTAACCCTAGATTGAGGGACACTTCCCCAATCTCTATAAAAGGAGGCTTATGCCCCTCATTATATCGCATTATTATTATTGAAGAGAAGAGTTGAGTGGTGATTTCGCTTATTAACTTAAGCGTCGGAGGGCCTTAACGGGCTCGAAATCCGGCCCGTTTGAGGCACTATTTTGCAGGATCAGCTAGGTCGCCAAGAGATTCGCGGAAGGCTTAACAGGTCGCTATGACGCACTTGGAGGCAATTTCAGGTCGCTGATCTCTTTTGAGGTTAGTACCCCCTTTGTTTGGTAGTTCAACTTTTTGGACTTATCAAATTGGCGACGACTGTGGGAAAGAGGGACAACGAGTCCTTGAGCAAAAGGCGTGAGAGATTTCAGAAGCAAAACATGAAGGACGGTAACATAATTCCTAGAACCTTGCATTATGGTTCTGTGGTGAACAACAAAAAGAAGAAGAATAGATTGGCGGATATCAACGAACAAGATATGACAAGAGATGGACAAACACCTTCTCAGGTGGATCCAGTAATTCAGGGCACCGGTAATACACCGCCGCCCTCTCCCAAGAAGCGTGAGGGAAAAGGGCTGGTGGAAGGTTTAGGGACAAAGACACCGGAGATGGAAACGCAGAAATCAATCCACGTGGGGACGAAAGAGGGGGAAGACTTGCTGAAGGAAGGGCCCTGCCAGAATAAGAAGGGGTTTTTGGAGGGGCTTATGGATTTTGTGCCATTAGAGAAGCAGGAGGAGTTGCGCAGGTACTTAGCAGGCGAGCTGAGTGCTGGGAAAGAAAAGGGTGATAGAGTGGATAACAAGCAAGAGGAGGAGGGAAAGATGAAGATGCTTATAGTTCTACCTCATCCATAGATTCTTATGTTCATAAGCGGAGAGGGAAGGGAGTGAAAGTAAAGCGAGGCCATTATAAGCGTAGAGGTCGCTGACACAGTAAGCACGTCAGTGAAAGCGAGACCCATACCTCGGATACCGATGGTAGGTCTCAAGAGAAAACTCGGAAGAGTGGCAGTGGATTTAAGGAAGGAAAGGGGGAAAATGAGATAGGGCTGCAGAATAAGGCCTTTAGAGATCTGCAGGAGGCTATGCTGAAGTTACAAAAGCGAGTAGATTGGGAGAAATTTGATGGGGACGAGGGACATCCTTTCTCAGAGGATATGATGCACGCAGCAATGCCTAAAAGTTATAAGGCATTAGAATTTCAATATCGGGGAGCAACGGACCAAGTCAAGAACCTACAGCTCTTTGAAAATGCGAGGATGTTACACAGTTACACGGATGCAGTGGCATGTCGGGCCTTTGTATCCACTTTAAGAGGAATCGCACAAAACTGGTTCTACCAGCTCCCGCGAGGAAGGATTACCAGTTATCAAGTATTGTGAGCTGCTTTCTTGAAGCAGTTCTCTAGCGTGAGGCAGAGTGCGAAGACAGCACAATCGCTTTTTACCATGGTTCAGCGACCTGACGAGACACTTAAGCAATATCTTAACAGGTTCACCAGCGCCACGTTGGAGGTACCCGCTGCCACTGATGAGATGAAGGCCGAAGCTTTGTACCAGGGGTTAAGAAGAGAAGATTTACGCAAGTCACTGGTTAAGAAGGAGGCACGATCCTATGACGAGGTTCTCGCGAGATGGCATAAGTACGTACAAGTGGAGGAAGCTGGAGAAGAACATCGAGCACGTTTTGGTAGGGAAGTTGTGGATATGGGAGAAAGCGGATCTAGAAGGGAGCTGAGGAGGGAACCAAGAAGAGTAGTGCGCGGGCTCTTGAGCCCGAGCTCTGTAATTATTAAAAAGATGGAGGAGAGTATGCGGGATTGGAGAGAGGAAGATTTCACCCCATTGGCGTATCCGCGAGCTAAGGTGTTCGGTATTATGGAGTGTCTGGTACCCGATGCTATAAAATGGCCAGAGGATCGCACAACTATCCCTACTCACCCCAAAACTACCTCCTTCTACTTATTTCATAATAACTATGGATATCTATCTATCTATCTATCTATCTATCTATATATATTAAATCAGAGGTCTGGAGAGAGAAAAAAATATGAGTGGAATGCCACGTAAATGCCACGTAGGATTATTTTCTTTTTTTAGTTATGTAGGAATTTTATTAACATAATTATGATAGATACCTTATTTAATATTATTATGATTTGATTTATTTTTTTAATTAAAAAGCCACCTTGGATTAGTTTCCTGTTTAATTATGTAGGAATCTTCTTAACATAATTAGAATAGATACTCTAATTAATATTAAAATAATAAGAATTAATATTATATATATATATACTTATATACATGGAATGCCACGTAAATGCCACGTAGGATTATTTTCTTTTTTTAGTTATGTAGGAATTTTATTAACATAATTATGATAGATACCTTATTTAATATTATTATGATTTGGTTTCTTTTTTTAATTAAAAAGCCACCTTGGATTAGTTTCCTCTTTTAATACGGGTTTTGTCAACGCGATAGTACTCATCATTTGTTTGCACGAGTCTCTAAAGAAGAAAAGTTGTAAGAATATTCTTAACATAATTAGAATAGATACTTTAATTAATATTAAAATAATAAGAATTAATATTATATATATACTTATATACATATATATAATATTTATATATAATCACTTATATGTTATTTTGATTTTCATTTAGAGTTATTTTTAAAAAAAAAATTTGTTATTTTTTTTCATTTCGAATCCAACATATCAAATTCGTCACGTTTTCTCAAAAATAAATTGATCACTTATTTAATTAAATTATACAAAAATTCAAAATACAATATAATTTGATATTACTTTTATTGTCTATCAACGTGTTGTTTATAAAATATTATTACGATTCAACACTTTTTTATTTGAGTTGATCTCATAAAATAATGTATTTTATTAATATCTCAGAAACCGCATAAACAAATACAAGTGCAAACCCAACACTAAGTGGAATAAACACTATGACATCAACAACAATATATTTGGAAAAAGATCAAATAATTCGAAAATAAAAAAAGGGGAAGACCGCCTCTGAAAGCAAATGTTGCTAAACACATTAATTTTGAAAGCATTCATGTCATACTTAATTTCAACTGAAATTCAAAAGAAAAAGTGACGAATTTTTGCATATTTTAATTAAAAAAGTGGTTAAATTTATTTTTGAGAAAAAGTGACGAATTTGATATTGTTGGACTCATAATAAAAATAAAATAACCACACCACACACACACACACACACACACATATATATATATATATATATATATATATATATATATATATATATTCAAATGATCTTGTTAATTTTTTTAATATTAATTAGGGGTATC